>OZ024857.1:51964748-51997248 GCA_964017155.1 Oasisia sp. SBJ-2009
CTGACTGAGTGTCTGCCGTTCCCCCGAAACAAACAAGGAAGACGTCGGCCAAGGATTGACCGTGGGATTTTAGGTGACTCGCGAACCCCATCTAGAAGAACACACATCATGGCAGAGAGACCGGAAGTTCCGGTCGGAAGTGAGAGTTCTTACCTGCCGCTCCTCCGTCTCGTTCTGGAGGCTGTCTCACCTAAAGTGGACCTCTGCACAGTCGTTCGTTTGCACGATGCCAACTTGGCCGAACGATGGCCAAACCGTCTTTGTCGGTAGTTTTTAGGTGAGTCTTCAACGTGTTTGTGTAAAATATAATTTCTGACTATGGCTCGCATTTTTGATTGGTACACTTTATTTGCGTTCAACTGCCGTGAAGTGATCCGCCTGTAACGATTATGTAGGTTAAGAGAGGAATGAGAGTGCGCATTTATAGCACAAGGTCTGGCCTCGGCTCATTTTGGCAACAACAGCGCACCTACACCACGACGGGTGCATTTGCCAGGTAGACAAACCCCTGTCCCCGCTCGGCTGCCAGACGACCCTCCAATGCCAGCCGCCTACGTGCACATCCGTGACTGGGGACTTCCGGTTTGTGCAGCGCTGTTCCGTCGCCCATAGCCGCCGGCCGTGCGGGGTGGGTCCAACGGCGGAAGAATGCGCACCAATTCGTTTGATGTGAGGAAGCTGTGAAGCCGGCGGCGTCGGTGTGACCTTGACGGGAAGCCGTCAGTCCCCGTCGGCGTGATGCGCCCAGACTCCCCCGGGCCGTACTGCCGCTGCAGCCTGCAGGACCGTCGGCACAATGTCGACCTGCCTGCGCCTGCTGCCCGTCGTCAGGGCTCGGTCGCTGCCAGTGAGGCGCGTCGCCTCATACTCGAGAACCCCTTGTGGCCAGGTCGGAGCGCGAAAGGACATAAGTATTTAAATTTTCGCCGGTGTTTTATGTTTTGTTTTATATTCATTTGTATGTTTCATATTTCAACACTACTACATCTACATATTCCAGTAAAGATCTGTCTATGTTTATGTAAATATATATGCATATGAACCTATTATATGGATCTGTGTATATGTATAATCTATATTTGTTAATGCTACTGCGAAAATAAAAAAATATTTGTTGAAGTATTCATATCCGTTAATGTACACAATTTATACAATAATGTACTATTTGTTTCGCGTCAGCATTGAAGCTAACCAAAAACTCAAATGGCACCTGCTTTAAGGCCCGTCAATGTACTTTATTTTTCTCTCTCAAATAACCCCATTTGTCCGCCGTCAAAAACCCAAATTTCACGCTATCCGAAACTTCTCCATTTTCACCACCCCATTGAGAAGCTCCCCCAGAACTTCCAGTCTTACAAAAAATTAACACTAGTTTCAATTCATGCATCCCTTCCCTAAATACTAATCCGTCTTCAAACCGCCACCACCAAAACAATTCACCCGAACAGGCACACGGCACATAGCGTTCTTCGATATTGAGGATTACAAAAATCTCCACCCCACTGGCAAAACATATAGCGGGCTCAACTACCAAGCCTCCTTGTTTCAAAGTCTATGTTGTGTCTGTGTGTTGTGCCATGTTCAGACAAACATTGTAAAGCATTGTGGACAGTAGGTTTCACTTCAACATGGCACTACAAGTGTTTTTGTCTTTGACCGTCGCAATGACCTCATCGCGAGTGTTTGAGCTGTCTTGTCTCATCACCCCACATCATGCGGATGATCTACGAACTTCGTCAGAAAGACACCAATCAAAGATAAAAGATACGTTATTACATTTCTCAAAGGAGAGAACATTGTCTTGTGGTCTGTACGGACCCAGAACTGGTTGCTAAGCAGGCTAAGATTTGATTCAAATTTTTAAACTAAAATTACACACTCAGCTAGGAATATGTATTCCTCTTTTCTATTGAGTGTTCTGCGATAATCAAAACTATGTTTGTTAAAATTAATATTTCATGAACGAGTAATTTGTGTTGGTGTTTTCCCAAGTAATATATCTAGCCGAGCGGCAGAACCACCTAACATACCGCTTGCTGTGGTGATGTCTAGGTATCCTAATAGGTGCTGTCAGATTTAGGTTGAGACCTTGAAAAACACCTTCAGGCGAGCAATCTTCTTTCTTGTTTCTACTGTTTGGTGTTTCACTCTCGTCAGCACGGTGTTGATGCTGAACGTGTCATCATAATTCCCAAGACAGAACGTCGCTACCCGTCGCTGCCCTGCCTCGGTCTTGTCGATGTACTTTAAGCTGTCGCGTTCCCACAACGTTTACGGACTGTTTACCGTATCATGAACATCAAAGTTGAACATACGTAGGTCAGTATTAATTTGACTAATCGTGCGTGTGGGCCTGCTGTTGAGCCGCGTAGCCGGACACATAATGTAACAGTTACGCTGTCAGGATAATCATGATATAATAAAATGCTCGAAGCGCTGTACATGGTTAATTCATAACATGAACATTCAAGGAAGCAGATATGTAAGTACAAAAAATATATAAAACTAGTCAAATCATTAACATCATTCCATTAAAACAAAATATTAAAACATTATACTTTATGTATGAGTTTAAAATAGTAGTAATTATAATATTTACATATATGCAAGAATGCGTAGATACGTAAAATATGAGTTGTGCAGTAAAAGCTCAAATATAGTAAAATGTCAGCAGTATTCTGTTTAAACACTTATTTCCACAGGTTTGTTCTGACTATATTACAACATCAGTAATCTAAAACTTAACTGTTCTAAATTATTAGGGCCTTTTCTAAACGTTTTTATTACCCTTTTATGTGTATCTGTTCGGAATGTCATCATAGTCATATTCACAGCGAACACAAACAACACAAGAGAAGACTCGATCATACAATTCAAATTGGCCACTGAATATATCGTACTATTTCTACTCAACAACTGACATACTTAGTTAATCTGATACATTGCCCTGATATCCCTAGGGCTGATAGCTCATCCGTTTCCAAACAACTTGTTGTTCCTAAAACTAAGTTCAATACAGGCAAGCGTGCTTTATATGTAGCTGCGCCAACAATTTAGGTTTGCGTTGCATAAGATCTTCTGAAACTATGGCCACTTTTCGTTAACAAAAACCTCAAAATACGTTTGTTTGAACTTGTTTTTCCACCATGCATTTTCGGCGTTTCCATGTTTCAGTGTCGACTTTTGCCAGGCCCCTTTTATGATTACGCATTGGCCCTGTTCCACGGGGTGTTGTCGGGCTCCTAGTTGATCGCTAGATGGCAGCATTGTTCAGACCTTTGGCGCACACCATAATAAGTTAGCCTCAGTTACCCAGACTCCGTGAGGTGGCAGCACTTTTCAGCCTCTTAACTGTGCCTGGAAAATTAATGGGCTGTCGTTGTAACCGTCAGAGCGACCTTACCATATATTAGTGTAGAGACGCTTATTGGCTCTCAGGTCGAATTTGAAATAACAAATTAAATAACGATACTTTTTATCACGTAAGCTGTATTATAAAACTATTAAAAATGAAACTCATACTAACACTAAAATAAATATAAATATAAATTTGCAGTTGTTTATAAAATATGAATTACGGCAGGATTTACCAGTATTCGTGAGGTGGCAGCATTGTTTAACCCGACACGGATAATATTCAAAAGCCGGCAAAGTCACGAGACTGTCTTCTCGGCGTAGTTACGCAGCCGACCGACAGTCGGCTAACCGAGACTAAATTTTTTTTGGAGAAATGGTTTAACACAACAGGTTTAAAATTCCCATTACATAATTAGTGTAATGACAACTAGAGAAAGAAGAAGATATATATATATATATATATATATATATATATATATATATATATATATATATATATATATATATATATACCTTCTTCTTCGCCTTTTCCCATTAGGTGGGGTCAGCGGCCCGAATTCTTGATTTCCAAAATCGGTGATCCGCTGTTCCTGAATGTCCCTTCGGACGCAATCATCCGTCTCCCTCTTGGTCTGCCTCTTCCTGGCACTATCATGTCAACAACTGTTCTCACTTGGTTGCTTTTTTCCATTCTCTGCATATGTGTAATCTAATTTCTCTGACTTCCTCTTTTATGGTTTTCACTTATAACTCTTTTCTGTCCACACACTTTGTCTCTCAGTGTTACATCTTTAATTCTTCTCAACATCCTCATCTCTGTTTTCTCGAGAATCTGTTCTTCCTTCTTTCCAATTGTCCAACATTCTGTTCCATACTGGTCTAATGACAGTCATGTAGAGCTTAATCTTTAATTTCCTTGGCATTTTCTTGTCACTGATAACTCCGGATAATTATATATATATATATATATATATATATATATATATATATATATATATATATATATAGATATATATATATATATATATATATATATATATATATATATATATATATATATATATATATATTAAATATATGTATATAATTGTGTTCAAATAAAGATTTTTTTTACATATATTGTGTTTATGAATTTTGCATTCTACCGATGTGCGATAGCATCGATGTGCGATAGCTCGATTTTCACGCACAAATCTCCAGTTTTCACATTTTAGAAACTTAAAGGGAAACAAAAGTCAATGTTTTTATCACATGAGCATAACAGAGTTAATAAAAAGTATCAACTTCTAACAACAATCGTATTTTTAACGTCAGTGGGTTACCTAGAAATAAATTAGAACACATAGCCATAGAAAGTCTATAGACTACGCCGTTTTAGAAACAAAATGACGTAATTGAGTCTTCTTGGTCGGCGTGAACTGTGCATGCGTATTATAACCTGTTACTTTCTGACCTAGCCATGAAAACTACCACAAGATTCGCAAAAGAAACGCGCAAATCTCGACGGACGGCAACTCGACAACTTCGACTACAGTAAACTTGCTATTATAAGTTAGCTTTATACAACATACCGTTAGATGGCGCGTTTGTGCGCGCGAATATTTAGAAACCTTACTTACTGCATTCGCACGCACGAATTAGTTTAATTAATTATAAATAATATTATAATAATTAGTAGTATCACTAGGGCCTGCATAATTTTTTAGTTTTATTATAATGTAATAATAATATTTTATTTCATATTGCGCCACATCGATAATTGTTTGTGGCATTTCACAACATATTGCTATTAAAAAAAATTATACAAGAAGAATACTCCCTACAAATAATATAAAAATATATATAACATACATGTGTCTATATAATTAACTAAAATGATCGATTAGTCTTAAAATACATCGTAATAATCAATCAGGCAAATACAGTAAAATATGTCTTTTATGACCTCGGTCATGTGTGACCACTCGTCTTGACCGACCGTTTTCCTAGCCACGGGTCGTTTCTGATTAAAATGTACCCACAGTGAATGACTGCTTGACAAATGCAACCAGCAATCACACGAATTGTTCACGCGATCGTTGCTATCTCCTGTTAGCAGCGAATGGATCTTGTCCCGAACTGAGGCATACATTGGGTAAGCAGTCTTTATGTCTTTCACTCAGCGTTAAAAAGTAAACGACAGCACAGTATTCTTTGCAATGACATAACTATTCAAATGGGTTGTATTTTTATTTCGTGACCTATCGCCCGTGATTTAGTAAAAATGCTACGGATGTCGCCGACATAGATTGCAGCATATCGAAAACCCGCTCTTGTGAACATATTTGGATACTCATGATTTCTAATCAATTAGAAAATGTGCTTGTTTGTCGTGCAGATGTAGCAACTCATCGATGACACAAGAGAAACAAAAGTTACACTAAATGTAGGGCTTAAAGCGTGTTGACTCATTTCGTGTTATCGCCCGAAATATAACATGATTTATAAATATGGAAATTACGTTTTGTTCGACGATGTGGCATTGATTTCTTTTAAACAATATTTATATACACATCCCGTGTGTGCTGCGAGAATGCAAGCTTATATTACCTAAACGATGTTTTTTTAACAATAATAACTAAAACAATAACATAATAATTATTAGTATTATTCTTAAATGCAACAAAACCTTTTTCTGTTACCGTATATTTCCCATATATTATTCACATTCTCCTTAAATGTCATCATCATTTGCTTTATTGTTCCAGTAATTAATAAAGTGTTTTGTGCGAAATTACTATTGTTAATCTGGTGGTGGAAATATCGTTCATAAGTAGAACTACAGCTTGAATAATATTTTCTTATGCATAATGTGACGAAAGTAAATTATTGTTACGTCGTAATTACTTAAATTATTTTACCATTTTAATTATTTATTACTATTTATTAACATTAATGTATTACTACTGTTGTTATGGAATTTCTATTGTATTTTATGACTAATAGGTAATTTTATTTTATTATGTAGTCATGTATTTTATTATTTATTTAAACATATTATCTGTGGGTAGTATTCTTCTGATTGAATACAGGTTTAATAGCAGTACGTTGTGAAGCGCCACAAACAATTATCGATGTGGCGCAATGTGAAATAAAATATTATTATTACATTATAATAAAACGTAACATTTTCTGCTAATTATTATTATTATATATATATATATATATATATATATATATATATATATATATATACAAATGTCAATGGTGCTAATGATCCTACGGCCATATCCGCCATGTGGAAAACACTTTTAGAATCCTTGTTAAACAAAGTAACCACAGATGCAAATATGTGAAAGAGTGTGTACAAAACACAGAATATTTGTGTTATGGAAATAACTTACTCATAACTCCTTGTATGGTACAGAATGCTATCGATAAGTTGAAATCTGGAAAAGCATGTGGCAACGATGGGCTATCTGCCGAACACTTTATTCATTCAGATAGGCGCCTAACTATACTGTTGTCCATTTTCTATAATAGAGTGATTTCTCATGGTCATGATGACTTTATAAAAACTACTATATTCCCATTGATAAAAAATAAGTCTGGAGACACGAGCAACGTAAATAACTACAGACCAATTGCGCTTGTCACCGTTGCCTCAAAATATTTGAAATGATATTGCACCATATCTTAATACAACCGACAATCAATTTGAATTTAAGAAGGGACACTCTACTGACCACTGTATATTCGCTTTAAATGTTTTTATTCAGTACTATAAAAGTAACAATAGCCCGGTGTATTCATGCTTCCTAGACGCTTAAAATCATTTGACAGAGTCAATCACTGGACGCTTTTTAGAAAGTTGCTTGATCGTCGTGTGCCTGTTGTACTTATCCGTATCCTGCTGTACGGGCACAGAACCCAAACATTCTGTAACAAATGGGGTTTTGCAACATCAGACATTTTTAATGTTTCGAATGGTGTTCGACCAGGTGGGATTTCGTCCCCATATTTATTTATCATATACATTGATGATCTGAGCAATATGCTAAATAGTGCTGGTATATGTTGCAACATACACAACTGCTGCACTAATCACGTGTTCTATGCTGATCACATATGTGTTATTGCTCCCAGTCCTAGTGGGCTTCAGGGTTTGCTGAACATTTGTTCAAAGTTTGGCCTTGAAAATGATGTTGAATATAACCCTATCAAGTCGTTATGTATGATCTTCAAACCACGTGGTTTTAACCTGAACTGTCCAGATATATATATATATATATATATATATATATATATATATATATATATATATATATATATATATATATGAACGTAAACAAGCTTGCATGTGTCAAAGAAGCAAAATATTTAGGTGTGATAATATGCAATGACCTGAAAGATGACGGAGATATTTTGAGACATCTACGTAATTGTTATGCTAGTTCTAATAGTATTATCAGAACATTTCACCATTGTTCCGTGGGTGTTAAACTACATCTGTTTCATGGATATTGTTGTACAACTTATTGTTTCCAATTATGGGGTAACTTTAATAAGGCCTCTTATTTAAAAGCTAAAGTTGTCTACAACAATATGCATAGACGGATGTTGGGATATAGCCGACGGGACAGCGCGAGTAGCATGTATTGATACATTTGACGCCCTATTGCGTAAGAATATTTATGGTTTAAAAGACGCATTTATAACATAAATAATGACTTGATTAGAGTTATGTACAATTGCTTTGGAATAGTAGGTGGCCCAATGTGGATTAGCTAGGCTAATTCATTGTACACAGTAAATCTGTAAGATAGTCAGCATGTCTCGCATATAACTATATTATTTTTTTAAAGTCAGTAAGTTGCTTATATAACTTACTTTTCAAACGGTGTTTATTTACATGAATTAATTGCATATTTATTATACAATCACATCCTGTATATTAGTCATTATTTTATCTGTTTTTCTTCAAATTTATATTTATCTAACTTATAACCTTATTTATTTTTTATCAATTTATTTTTTAACATATTTGATCAGTTATAGGCTACTTCGATGTGCTAATGTATGTACCAATTGTATATGGGTTTTCACCTTAAATAAATGTATTCGTATTATATTATTTATAATGAATTAAACTAATTCGCGCGTGCGAATGCAGTAAATAAGGTTTATAAATATTCGCGCGCACAAACGCGCCATCTAACAGTATTTAGTGTAAAGGTAACTTATAATAGCGAGTTTACGGTAGCCGAAGTTGTCGATTTGCCGTCCATCGAGATTTGCCTGTTTCATGTGTTATATTTCTTCGTTAGAGGAATGCAAGTGAAATTTTCTTTGTGACGCAGAGTATGTGTATGTATGTAATATATGTGGGGAGATGTTTGGCGGCTGTTGGTGGTCGTTTTAATGGTTAGGTTAATCCAAAGCGGTCGTTTGGCTTCCGCACTGTGCCTGTGGCAGTGACTGTCAATTCCAACGAATTCACTCGTCCACTGTTTCAGTTCTAGTCGATTCAAAGGGTAACAAAACAGACAACTCACTGATACTGTCTTTCCCTGTACTGTTGTTACAACCGAATGAGGAACCGCGTGGCATATTGTTGTCGCGGTTTCGTTGCAAATCGACGTAAAGCACGTTTAACGAACCGCTTGGCTATCCTTTGTTATGATAGCTGAATCAGCAAAATACCCGGTGACGTAGTATTTTTTTCCACCAAAGTGCTGATCGAAACTAGTTTTTGATTGGCTGCAGCGACCAAGATGTTCCCGTTGATGGCGTCGGTAGTTTTGCTAGATTTTCCCACTTTAAGACCACTTTCTGAGTAAACTACTGATGTTAAAAATTTAATTGTAGATGCAAATGGTTAGTTTGTGTTAACTCTTTTAGGTGCATAACACGAAACCGTTGCCTTTTTGTCCTCTAACAGGTATGCTGAAAATCGGCTGAAGATTAACATCCTAGGCGGATTTGAGGGGCTGCAACGTGCTGCCACCTCACGGAGCCTGGGTAATCGAATATATACAGTCGGCGTCGCCCTGGCGGCGGATCGTGTCTCACACGGGGTCAGACGATGGATGACACGAGATCTACAGTGCACGAGATCTACAACAAAGTCAGTCGTCTGTGGCGGGTGTTGGTTAGTTTCGAGTTAGACCATGACGACTGTAAACTACACGGGGAACTTGACTGGCAATCTCAAAGGTACGGATGGAGAGATTCCAGTATATCCCGTCCAGCTTTCCTGTCCCTACTCGGAAGCCTTGTGGCAGTACGGCTGGCCGCCGCTGTGCATGATGGGACTCGTCGGTAACACGCTCGTGCTGCTCGTGCTGAGGCGGGACGGACTCGTGCGGACGTCGGCCAACGTCTACTTGAGCGCCCTGGCCGTCGGTGACAGTCTCGTGCTGATGGTCGCCTCAGTGGCGGCCTACCCAATGTATGGTTGGTGTTGGTTGATCCAGATAACGAGTATGTTGGCGTGTCGTCTAACGTGGACGATACACGAAACATTAGTAGACGCGTCAGTTTGGCTCATTGTCGCGTTCACTGTCGAGCGCTGCGTCGTCGTCCGCTTCCCGCTACTCAAGCTACGACTGTGCACCCCGCGCAACGCCGGCTTGTGCTGCGTGTCGCTGCTTCTGAAAATCTCACACGTTTCCGCCAAGATCATTGGCTTACCTACACCAATGCTCTCCGAAATAATCGACCATGCAATTTTGAAGAAAGCTCGTGCTGTCGCTACTGAGTCTGATCACCCGCTCTCTACGTATTTCCATGTACTTCCGTCTAGAAGGAGATACCGTTGTATAACATGTAAAACATCTCCCTATAGCAGGAGTTTTGTGCCTGTGGCCATTAGAATGTTGAATGCTAAATGATTCATATTGCTGTCAACGGGTTGAACTGTTCTTATAGTGGATACATCTGGAATTCACTTGCATTTTGTTGTGCATGACCATCCCATATATTGTAGATCATGAGTTGTACAATGCATATCCTATTTTTTAAGGACAATAAAGTGATTGATTGATTGATTGCTCGCCTTCCTCAAGAACATCGACCTTTTCATTATGTACAACTTTAATAGTCACGACATTTGATGTTTTATCAAATACCGTTATTTTTGGTATTTCAATGTGTATCGAAAGTGGATTTCCACAGTTTTCGGCAGTGTGGTTCCAACATGTGTCGTGGTTGCAGTGTAACTGGGCGATAATAGGTACACTACGTCGAGTGTCTGCTGCTGGAGAGAGAGAGAGGGGGGGGGGGAGTAGAGACAGCGTGTGTAATATGAGAGCGAGAGCGACAGCAAGAGCAAGATAGCGAACAGGCCAACAAATAAACACACATAATAGAGAAAGAACATACAGTTAATATATTTGAATAATAAATCGAAAGTAACAAAAAATTATCCGATTGCAGACTATAGCTAACCATGCTAGCAATGTCTTGTAACATTTGATTTGTCATCTTCGGTTGCTGCCAATTCCGGGGCCCAACACCCGCTCCAGGTTGGCGTTGGTGAACATTCCGTCGGGATCCAGACGTTGCCGGACCATCTGGAATTGGGTCCAACCAACTCATCGCTGGTCAACGTGTGTTCCTGCAATGAACGAGATGACAGAGGCGAGACGATTACAATAGATGTGACACCTGTCTTTGGAGCAACGTATCCTGCATTATTTACTCTACGTCATAGATGACTATCGGGTCCAAATATGATTGACGTGAATGCTGTCATGCCATAGATCATTTTCGGACCGTGTAGCTTATGTTTGTGCTGGTATAATACTTGTTCAACTGGATTCAAGTATATGTTCATCTGAAGCCTCGGTGTTCCCTAGCTCGGATGAGGATACTTCCACGACCCTCATCATACATTTCCAATTAAGTGGTGTTGCTCCGCTTTTGAGCTCGGGTCAGTGAGTAGTTAATTCTTTTGAAGTTACCATTATCAGTATTATTTATTTATGCTAAATGTGGTTATAAATACGTGCAGATTCTCCAATAATACCTCGTTCAAAACAATTGTTGGCCAAACCTGGCTAGTTGGACAGTTTTATGTGCGATTATCTGCAGACACATTCGATCACAACAATGTCAACAGCCACCGCAGAGGTAACGGAGTGGTTGACGTGCAGTATCTGACCACTGCAAACTGACCTTTGCCCAGTGTGGCCGTCCGCCTGCCTTGAAGACGATGTCTTGAAATGCCTTCCAGTAATCCGCATGTGGTACTTCCTTCCCGTACGGCCTAAATGTGCAACACATCCATTGATTACGGTAGGAAAATCTGAGCACGTTCAAGGCGAATACTCTGTACGGATGTTACGTTACTCGACAATAACGGATAGGGTCGCTAAAATTAATATTTATTTTCTCTCCAGTTTACAACTTTACTGCCACAAAATGCATACCTCCATCAAATGTAGCTAATCTCTCACGACGACGACAGTGACAGCGTCGTCAACGTCATCATGTTTGCCATTACTCGTCACCACCAATGCAGTCACTATAATATCCATTTCACAATCAATATCAAATCACAATTACCAATAATAATAATAATAATATTACAATAATAATTATTATTATCATAGTCATTGTCATCCGCTTCGTCGTCAGCGTCATTACAATAACAATGACAACAATAACAAAAATAAAACAACACTAAAATGACGACAACGACAGCGACAACACCAGAGGCATGACACCACCACCACAGGAAGCAGTCACAGTATCTGCAGCCGAGGTACGCCAGAGAGCTGGCCCCAGTCAGCCAGACAGTGACACAGGAAGCAGTCACAGTAGCTGCAGCTGAGGAACGCCAGAGAGCTGGCCCCAGTCAGCCAGACAGTGACACAGGAAGCATTCACAGTAGCTGCAGCCGAGGTACGCCAGAGAGCTGGCCCCAGTCAGCCAGACAGTGACACAGGAAGCAGTCACAGTAGCTGTAGCTGAGGTACGCCAGAGAGCTGGCTCCAGTCAGCCAGACAGTGACACAGGAAGCAGTCACAGTAGCTGCAGCTGAGGTACGCCAGAGAGCTGGCTCCAGTCAGCCAGACAGCGACACAGGAAGCAGTCACAGTAGCTGCAGCTGAGGTACGCCAGAGAGCTGGCTCCAGTCAGCCAGACAGTGACACAGGAAGCAGTCACAGTATTGCAGCCGAGGTACCACCGAGAGCTGGCCCCAATCAGCCAGACAGTGACACAGGAAGCTGTCAAAGTAGCTGCAGCAGATGTACGCCAGAGAGCTGGCCCCAGTCAGCCAGACAGTGACACAGGAAGCAGTCACAGTAGCTGCAGCCGAGGTACGCCAGAGAGCCATCAACGCCAACACCAACACCAACACCAACACCAACACCAACACCAACACCAACACCAACACCAACACCAACACCAACACCAAAACCAACACCAACACCAACACCAAAACAACAACAATAACACCACCAACAACAACGACAACAACATTACTTATGATGTTTCGAATACCAAGTCGCGGTATACATCGCACTGATATGATACGAGCATTAACGTAACGAGGCCTCTCGCGACGAGATCGACCGCCCACAGCCGTCCAGGTCCCGACCACTCGCCTGAACGACAAGATGTTGATGTAGCACGACTCTTGCCCGTAGCACGGACTCAGGTAGATGTCGTCGGCCTTCGTGAAGCGCACGTCGATGGGGAAGTGGACCTTGAAGCCCGTCGTATCAATCCACCGCTTCAGTTCCTCAATCACCGACACCGTCTTCTCCCTGACTCAAACACAGACTCACGCTTACACGACTCAAACGCAGACTCACGCGTACTCATGCATAAGTGAACGTACATACATTAACACTGACAATTTATTTAGATTTTTAGATGATCCCGCTTCGATAGATGCATGAATTAATCCCACTGCTGGACTGGCATACGTCGGCAACAATCGTCATGAAGTCGTTTGCTGACCAGTTGCAAGTCGAGGTCCGGCGCCAGTATATTTCAGTCGTCCATTCTGCGACAGGTCGGTGTCCAACGTAATGGTTGAATCCTCGTCGGTGGCTCGTGTGTCTTCTGCATATAGTGGTCAAGCTCGAGATGTTTCTGAGATCATCGTTCATTGCCGAAGACCTTGCCATCGCGATTAATGTCGTGGAGGCTTACGCCAAGTTTGTTTACGCCGCCGCAATTAACATCCATACTGTCCTGTTGGCAATATATTTGAAGATTTACACAACAAAGCATGCTTTATTAATAATATTATTATTTAAGTAAACATCCTGGACCGTCTACTTTAACACCACACAACACATTGTAATCGTCCCACGGTGACCGTATTCACAAGGTGGCCGTACTACTAGGGTGTCTCTAAACTGACACAAGAACACCGCCATACCTGGGGAAGGCCCACTCCATAACGTACACCTTGTCGAAGAAACAGTCGAAGTTGAAGAGTCGGTCGCTGCGGTCGACGATCTCCTGCCGTTGACTCTCGAGCGCCGTCACGCAGAACCAGCTGATGGCCGGCAGGAGGAGCGGCAGGAAGGTGCTGTCGTCGGGGCCGAGACACACGCGTTATAGCACAGACAACAGTCGGGGCCGAGACACACACGTTATAGCACAGACAACAGTCGGGGCCGAGACACACGCGTTATAGCACAGACAACAGTCGAGGCCGAGACACACGCGTTATAGCACAGACAACAGTCGGGGCCGAGACACACACGTTATAGCACAGACAACAGTCGGGGCCGAGACACACACGTTATAGCACAGACAACAGTCGGGGCCGAGACACACACGTTATAGCACAGACAACAGTCGGGGCCGAGACACACGCGTTATAGCACAGACAACAGTCGGAGCCGAGACACACACGTTATAGCACAGACAACAGTCGGGGCCGAGACACACACGTTATAGCACAGACAACAGTCGGGGCCGAGACACACGCGTTATAGCACAGACAACAGTCGGAGCCGAGACACACGGTCACAGCACAGACAACCAGAGACACACGGTCACAGCACAGACAACCCGAGACACACGGTCACAGCACAGACAGCCCGAGACACACGATCACAGCACAGACAACCCGAGACACACGGTCACAGCACAGACAACCCGAGACACACGGTCACAGCACAGACAACCCGAGACACACGGTCACAGCACAGACAACCCGAGACACACGGTCACAGCACAGACAACCAGAGACACACGGTCACAGCACAGACAACCCGAGACACACGGTTACAGCACAGACAGCCCGAGACACACGATCACAGCACAGACAACCCGAGACACACGGTTACAGCACAGACAGCCCGAGACACACGGTCACAGCACAGACAACCCGAGACACACGGTCACAGCACAGACAACAGGCCGAGTCGAATGATCCAACTACATTATGACTATGCATTTCCCCTGTTAAATTTTCGGTTTGAATTATATGTGTCAGCGTACACAACCAACTTGAGGAAATTACTTGTCCTCCGAAATGTACCATTTAAAATAATTATTAGTAAAGCGTAACATTGCTTCAAATTTAACATGGTTAACGTTCATCGAGTATATCAATTAACTTTTTTTATATCCGTGAATAAATTGCGCACTTCCCAACTAAGATTCGTGTGACCAATGACGATCAGTTCACATCCAACAAACGTCCATACATTGCGTAGTTGTTGATTTGTCTCAACGCCTATCAAGGGAAATCAAATGCTATTTTGGTGACACCTGGCGAATGAACCATACACTAAATCAAATTGACTCTGGCAGCCATTTTGGACTGCACTTATCCTGACAGCCACGTCACGGAGAGTTGGGAACCCAGTTAGCCCACTTGAGAACCTAGCTAGCACCAAACACAAATCAATTGTCATTTGTTCTGATGTTGTACAGCCTATCTCGTAATCTCGACTACATGTCGATTAAGGTGTATAATAGTCGCATTAAACAACACCATTTATTCCAAATCTTACCTCAGCCAGAACAAAAACTGTACCAGATGGAAAGAAACTGCGACATCCCAGAACCAGCTCCGAGATCTTTTGATAGGCTACAAACAAAACACATACACACATTCGTTGATATTTTAAGAGTAGATTAATCTTGTTTTACCAATGCCAGCGACAGGATAACATGCTTGGACAATTAGACAGTCCTCTATTTATGGACAAGGAGAAGATTAGTATAGTTATATATCGAACATTTAGATCGTCAAATATAACATAGTGAAACATATGGCGTGTATATATATATATATATATGTGTGTGTGTGTGTGTGTGTGTGTGTGTGTGTGTGTGTGTGTGTGTGTGTGTGTGTGAGTGTGTGTGTATGTGTTTGCGTGCGTGCGTGAGTGCGTGAGTGTGTCACCATGTTGCCAAATAAGTAATATCAAAACAAATACCTTCTTTGATCGTTTCGTTTCAAACACGATGCAGTCGTCTGTGAGGGGGTACCACATCATACGAAAGTGGTCGGTTCGTTCCACGAGTGAGTCTAACTCTTCCATCACTTAGGAACGGAGTAGAAACGCTACACACCATCATATTCAGCTTTAATTACTTTATAGGGCCTAACAACCAACGGACCACAATGACCACTCGGTATTTTGGTATGGTTTTGACCACGTTAAGAATTGCAGACAAATAGTGTTTGTCAACATATCCATCAACATATCCCACCAGAAATATCAGTAACAACAACAAGGACGAAGCCGACGACGATGGATTCCGTCATCACCATCTGCTAATTTATCACCTCACAACATGCTTACAGTTTTTCCGCATTTAACTTGTAATTTCACAAAATACTGATATCGATTCTATAGAATATTCTTTTGTGCAAATACGTAATTTCTCATGTACCTTTTACGTTTGGCGCCGTAGCGAATCTGCTCGAGGTGAAAGGCTGGCTCGCACTGAATCTTGACCGAGAGGATGACCCCCAGTGCCCCGAGACTGACGCACGCCGCCAGGAACGTCCTCTCGTCCGTCTCGCGAGACACCGTGAAGACGTCGCCATCCGCTTTCATCAGCGTCATTTCCTTCACCTGTAAATGCAAGTTCATAAACAGCGCGCTGTCCAGGTCTTAAGACATTTCAAATAAGTAAATCGAAATGAGTAAATCGAAAACAATCGCGAATTAATAATTGACATTTTAAACAAAGTTGCATAATCGGGTACACGATTAAATACGATAACGTTAGTATATTTACTCCTTCGCTTGTTACCCGGTGAAACGATCAAACGCAACTCTTTTAAGAGCACAGACCTCGACTAGTAGACAACTCCACAAAGTGCGGTTACCCGACCTTTTTATTTCCGCATACTCCCTGAAGGATACCCTCTCTCTTTTAAGATAGAATGCACATATTCTATAAAAACAATACACTACACCCTGTACCACGCTAAAAACGTTATTCTATTAATGACATATACACAACTGTTTATTTAACTGATAACAAAACAAGTCGAAACACTGGGGATGAACTAACGTTTCGAACCAGACTCAAATAACGTTGATAATTCGTGTTCACATATATTAATATGTGGACGGAAAATCAACAATGATCCTATCTCCTCTGCCGTGGTCGGATACGATACTTCCATCTCAGAGTGAACGTGGTCCGGAGAAGATGTTCACATGCATCATGGGACGGTGGGGTCAATCACGAACTCAAAAAAGAAGCCCTCGCCTACCCCCATCAAAGGAAACAACCGCTATGTGTTGCTTATGCATATATGTTGTTGATGACATAAACATTGCAACTGATATCATGCCTGTAATAACAAAAATATTTAAGCTGCATTGGCGCATATATTGATGATCGATCGTTCTTGGTTCGCTGGTCGCCGAAATGATAATGTCACTGTCACGGTTAATTTAACATGAACATTTTAATTAACCCTTTTCTTTGCATGATCCCGTATAGCTATTCCTCACGCCCTCTTGATCTTCAACCGGAAGTGGCGTCATTTCCACGATCCACCCAATCACACCTACTATAGACTTACCCCCAGACGGACAAGTGTACTGCTGTTGAATATGCAGGTGTTCGCCAGACCCGAATTACGCGCTTTTTTCTAGTTAGTCAACGCGCACACCAACTTACATATGAGGAGATGATGCCGTAGTTTATGCCCGAGCCGTGTACCCCTGTGCTTATGGCCCGGGCCAGGGTGATGAAGGAAATGAGGCCTAGACTGCAAAGAACACATGGTGTAGCTTATTAGTATTACCTTCTAAAATAATAAGCTGTCTAATACAGTAACAGAAGTAACATATTATAATCTACACACACGAGCAGTGTTATGTGCTGGACACCCGGGGGAGTTCAAAGGTATAGTGGAGGCATGTTGGGTGCTGTTGGATTTCTCTTGGTTAAAAGAGGGTCGGCTACAAGAAGACGTACAACAGTACTCTAGCATCACATTAGACGTTGCTGTAGAGCAATAGGGGAAATGCACCGCAGTACTCTTGCATCACACGACACGTTGCCGTTGATGAACAGAAAATACGTACAATTTTGCACTCGCATCACACGAAACGTTGTTGTTGAACACCAGGAGACACGTACAACAGCACACTCGCACCACACAAAACGTTGTTGTTGACCATTAGGAGACACGTACAACGGCACACTCGCAACAACTGGAAACGTTGTTGTTGACCAATTGGAGACACATACAACAGCACACTGGCATCACACGAAACGTTGTTATTGACCACCAGGAAACACATACAACAGCACACTGGGATGACACGAAACGTTGTTGTTGACCACCAAGAAACACGTACAACAGTATTTTTCTTGTGCAGCGCATCGATCCGCCATGCGGGAATTAGCGCTATATAAAAACTGTATTATTATATATTATTATATACTGACATCACACGAGGTACGGTACACGAAGTGCGTCACTTACCTGCTGAGAGCGAGTCCATTGTCAGCGAGGATCTCGTTGAGGTCGCTCACGACGACGCCGCTCCCCACCACCACTGTGCCGCTCTCCTTGTCCACCTGTCGCCCGTACAGAGGTTATGTTATTTGGTCTGTCATCCGTGACACATCACTGACGCTTTCATGAACACAACACTTTTCTGTAAGCAGCCATCGCATTTACATTCTTTGCTTTTTTCCGGTAAGAAATCCTGTTCAGCTTCGATTATCTAGTTCTGATTTACGTACTTACTTACTTACTTACTTACTTACTTACTTACTTACTTACTTACTTACTTACTTACTTACTTACTTGCTTGCTGTATCAATCTGACGAAAACTGGAATTGTTCATTGCATCGAATCGACACAGACGTAAAAGCGCACGCATGCATCCTCATATGCACGAACGGACGCACATTGGCAAACAACCTCGCATACACATATGCGCACACGCAAGCACGCACGTACACATTAAATACAGGACGATTTGTACACCAGTTAGAAAGCATCATTTTAATATCACAGCTATCAGTATATTAACATACAATACACACACAAACACATAAACATACACGAACACACACACACACACACACACACACACACACGCACACACACACACACGCACGCACGCACGCGCGCACACACACACACACACACACACACACACACACACACATAATGCCACACCTGGAGCACATTGTTGAAGTGTTTAATGCTGACCATGTAGTCCGAGGTACAGACGAGGTCAGAGAGTGAGACCCCCTTGCCGACCACCCTCACCTTCTTCGCGTAGCTGCGGGCGGCGGCCAGAATCTGCAGAACAGATCAACATATCCTGTCAGAGAAAAGTTAGTTTTCTAGAAAAACACATTCCCAAAGGATGAGCAAAAATAATGTTAATAAAGTTTGTGTATAGGTGTGTGTGCGCGCGTGTGTGCCTGCGTGCATGCGCGTGTATGTCTGTGTGAGTGCAAGCGTGCGTGCATCTAGTCTACGTTTTGCGTGAGTACATTACATTTTATAAGACCACTACAATGGCCAAAGTCCTAATTTACCAATATAACCAAAAGAACAATATAATATCATACTGTGGCGCTTATCGGATCCACATCAATTTGCATTCAGGTTTCTGCCTTTCCAAGTGGTATGTACCAAGCTACACTACCGGGCTATCCACTCATTCCTGTGACTGTTGTGCTTTGCTGTGACGGTGTCGCGGTCCAGAACGTCGATGCAGTCCAGAACGTCGAAGGTTAGCGGTTCATGTCAAAAGGTTAGCGGTTCACGTCAAAGGTTAGCGGTTCATGGCGAAGGTTAGCGCGACGTTACTGCCCGTAGCTAGCCAGTCTGGAATATCTATCCGGTCCAGGTTTTCGTTCCACCTCGTTTTGAGTGTTGTTTAATGACTTCTTACATGCATTACAAAGGTTAACGTCTACTGTGACCAGCGTAGACATGGTGACTGACGAATTAACATATGAGTGAACCATGCATATTTTAGTTTATGCTAATAATTTATTGAATTGAAATTTATTTCAACTACAACAATTACTACTACTACATTATAAGTACAGTGCATACAATATAAAATGGTGAAAAAAGGGTAAAAGAAGTACAATACTTATCATGTTTAATACCATTATAATTGCTTAATTACATACATAAAGCATCTGAACAGTGCAATAGAAGGTGCGACAACACTATTTACATGTATAACCATACGACATTTAATCGAAAATAAGACATTGTGACATTTATTGAAGAAAAAACCTTTATAACAATACAAAATCTGAGCGTTTAATTTAGATATCTAATTTAGATGTACAACACTTATCATGTTTACCCTTATAATTGCTTATTATATACATAAAGCATCTGAACAGTGCAATAGAAGGTGCGACAACATTATTTACATGTATAACCACACATTTAATCGATAAAAAGACATTGTGACATTGAAGAAACACTACATAATCTGAATGTTTAATTTAGTTATCTAATTTATGTTGGCAAAATAGTCTACAACTCTAACACATAACTATTCAACAGTCTATCTGTATAGCACTTTTTGAAATGATGAACATGTTTACAACTAATCAATGTACTATCGAGGGTGTTCCAAAGTTTAACCCCAGTAACAGAAATACACATATTTTTAAGTACGTACGTACATAGATTTGCTTGAACTTACATTTATGCCTGGATGTATATTGTGATTCATGTATTCTGAATAATATTTGTACATTCATTGGTAATATATAACGATATGCCTTAAACATAATTATAGCAGTTTTTAGTTTTACAAGATCTTGTATTTTAAGAAGATACACATTGTGAAAGAGTAAGTTTGTGTGATCAAGTCTTTTGGCACCACAGATTAATCTTATAACCTTTTTCTGTAATAAAACTAAACAAGATATATGTGTAGCATATGTGTTACCCCATACTTCCGCACAATACATAATATAAGGCATGAAAAGAGAATAGTACAAAATATGCTTACCATGTTTGTTAATCAAGGAACTGGCTCTATACATAATAGCACAACATTTTGAGAGTTTAAAAATCGTGTGCAATTTACTCTATTGATTTTCTCTTTATTTATTCTAATACAAATATCTGCAGTTATTCTGCGATTACCAAAAAGCATGTACACTCTAATTAGTTTTTGATATATTAAGAGACACTCTACTTACAAAAAAACATGTCTGCAGTTGTTCTAATCCACCATTTATCACCCGAACAAGTTCATTTAAATCTCTATCACAACATAATAGATTTGTATCATCAGCAAATAAAATATACTTGAACACTTGTGAGACTTTACAGATGTCATTAATATACATGATAAATAATATTTGTCCCAAAATGGAACCCGGAGGGACACCATACGATACATTTAGTATTTCTGAATGACAGTTATTAAAACTGACACATTGCTTTCTATTTTCTAAATAACTCTGAATCCATTCCTGTGCGACACAACGCAAACTATAGAAATGCAGTTTTTTACACAGTATATCATGATCAACAGTATGAAAGGCCTTCTTTAGGTCAATAAATACTCCAACAGGATACTTATTTTTCTAATGAAGTTGTAATTTCTTCTACCAAATCTAAAAGAGCCTCAGTTGTTGACATATAAACCCATACTGACTTGGACTAAGTATGTTACATTTATCAATGAACATGTTCAATCTGTTGTTATGTAATTTCTCCAGAATTGTGAATTGTGGTAATAAAGATATTGGCCCGTAATTTGTAAAAAGTTTTTTTATCCAGACTTATATAGCTATTTTCATTTTGTTTGGAAAAACACCTATTTGAAATTAAACGCAAATGGCTTAACTATTTTAGAAATTACTTTCTTAAGCAGGCTCATGCTAATGTCACATAAATCAGTTGATCTTTTATTTTTACAATTTTTAACAGTTGTAATAATTTCTGTGTCATCAACATGACTTAGAAGCATAGTATGTTTAATGATTGTGCATGTTATGGCTTCGTTACAGCCATGGTTTTCAATGCAGTCTATAGTATGTGCAGCATTGAATACAAATCCCTGCGTCTTCGTGACATAACTCTGGCAGTTTAGGATATATGTAACTGTCTACTAGCTGAATGTGTTGGATGTAACGTGCCTGTAGTGTGCAACGTAGGGGGTCAAAAGGTAGGTCATCGCTGCAGCGTGCAGAAATGATTTATTATGTAACACTGTCGCCGCGGGGGTCATGAACTCAGTCTCGACATTCTGGCACGACGTTCTGGACCGCTCGACGTTGCATACCGTCGCGCTAACCATCGCCATGAACCGCTAACCTTTGACATGTATGGAACGATATTAGGGCCATAATTCAACATGTCATATTATTGCAGATAATCTGCAATAATACGACGTCAGGCATAATGAAGACAGGCATAATACGAATTCAGGCATAATACGAAGTGCAAGCAAGCACAATACGAGCAAGAATGCGAGCAAAAATGCCAGCTTGCATAATGCGAGATAGAATGCAAGCGAGCATAATAAGACTTGGCATAATCAGCACTCGCTAAGTTTGTGCTGCCATCTAGCGAACTACGCCAACCTGAAAATTGAAAATACTGAAGTATCCCTTACATTAACAAATGTTTTGGCTCAGGCTATTCACCCGCGAGCTGCTCGCTAAGTAACGTCAAGTCGAACTGTTATTTTGTTGTTTGTAATGCGCCTTATTTATCCTCTGGAACAATTCGTAATATGATATGAGGCAGAAAGTGAGTTTGGGCAGAAACCTAGCATTTAAATTATAATGATAGAGCATAATTAATGTATGTAATCAGCTTAATAATACATTTTCCGTTAATCATGTCATTTATGATTTTGTATGAGTAGTTACGTAAAAAAAATTATACAAATAAGGCAATATTAATTTTGTGTGAAAATACATGTGATCATTAAACACATGTTCTTTTGTTTCTCTTAGGCATACTACTTGACCATATCTGTCACATATCAACGTACAATGTCTGCAATTACGTGCATGTCATCACACGTACGATGTCTTCCGTTACATAGTGTGATATTTGCTAATAAATGAAACCTGCCGCAACATCACATCGATTGTCATGCGTCGTTTACTGTCACTGTCAATCCGGTTTTAAAAGTGGGGATACGGGTGACCAATTTATATACACATATGTATGCATATGCACGGGCGTCGATTGGTGGGGGACGGGGGGGACGCGTCCCCCCACTTTTCATGGTGGGAGACAGCATAGGAATTGTTCCCCCCCCCCCACTTTTCAGTTCAAATAATTGCGAGGCTTATAGCCTGACTCAACACTCCTCTCTCTTAAGAGCCGCTACATAGGACTAGCTAGACAATAAACTAGCGATATGAAGTTCAGCAAAGTTATTTATCGCAAATTAACACGATGTAAACAAGTTTTGAGGCATGTTTTGCTGTTAGTGCGCCATAATCCGTGACAGTAGTCATCACAGGAGAGTCATCGAACAGCCCGTGGCATTTATACCAAAACGGCTTTGTTATTTCGCTGACATTGATGATTTAAAATTTGTCGCGCAGAAAGGCTAATCGGAAAGTTTATAACTACCGGGGAAATGTAAGTCGCTGCCGGGCTCTATCAGTTTGCAACCTTGTGTTGATATTATTAATAGGCTCTAGCCATCAAGCACATTTAAAATGATGACATTTGTGTTGCACTTTCACCCCCCCTACTTGATGCTTATCGCCTACGGCAGAAGCGGCGGATTCCTGCAGTTTGTGTAACATATTCCCATTTGAGTGATACAAAATTTCTTTGTCAAAATGTTGGATTGGGAAATTCTACACAGGCACAGCATGGGCGTCGATTAGTGGGGGACGAGGGGGATGCTGACCACCCGACGTCCTAAGGGGGCCAGCATAGGAAATGTCCTCATACTTTTTCAGTTCATAAAACAAATTTATAGGCATATATATAGCAAGACTGATCACTCACCTCTCTTAGAAACCCTACATCGGTCTAGTAGTAAAATTAATAATAAGAACTAAGCTTCCGACTAACTAGTGGAAAATCACTAGATAAATAATTATTGCTTGGTAGGCAGCAGCCTGCAACTTGATCTAAGTCCAGTAAATATTCATCATGCCGGGCTCCGTCATTTTGCACCCTCGTATTTATATATAGCCATCAAACACATAATAGATTATAAATTTGTGTTTGCCCTGTCAACCCTTGGGTTGCAGCCTGGTCGCCTGAGTTATGAACTGAAAAAGTATGAGGACATTTCCTATTCTGGCCCTTCAGGCCGTAGGGTGGTCAGCATCCCCCTCGTCCCCCACTGATCGAGGCTCATGCTGTGCCTGTGTAAAGAACGTCCCAATCCAACATTTTGACAAAGAAATTTGTTATCACTCAAATGGGAATATATTACACAAAGTGCAGGAATCCGCCGCTTCTGCCGTAGGCGATAAGCATCAAGTGGAGGTGGGGGTGGGGGTGGGGGTGGGGGTGGGGGTGGGGGTGGGGGTGGGGGTGGGGGTGGGGGTGGGGTGAACGTGCAACACAAATTTCATCATTTTAAATGTGCTTGATAGCTAGATCCTATTAATAATATCAACACAAGGTTGCAAACTGATAGAGCCCGGCAGCGGCTTACATTTTCCCGGTAGTTATAAACTTTCCGATTGGCCTTTCTGCGCGACAAATTTTAAATCATCAATGTCAGCGAAATAACAAAGCCACGGGCTGTTCGATGACTCTCCTGTGATGACTACTGTCACGGAGTATGGCGCACTAATAGCAAAACATGCCTCAAAACTTGTTTGCATCGTGTTAATTTGCGATAAATAACTTTGCTGAACTTCATATCGCGAGTTTATTGTCTAGCTAGTCCTATGTAGCGGCTTTTAAGAGAGAGGAGTGTTGAGTCAGGCTATAAGCCTCACAATTATTTGAACTGAAAAGTGGGGGGGGGGGGGGACATACATATGTGTATATAAATTGGTCACCCGTACCCTCACTTTTAAAACCGGATTGACAGTGACAGTAAACGACGCATGACAATCGATGTGATGTTGCGGCAGGTTTCATTTATTAGCAAATGTCACACTATGTAACGGAAGACATCGTACGTGTGATGACATGCACGTAATTGCAGACATTGTACGTTGATATGTGACAGATATGGTCAAGTAGTATGCCTAAGAGAAACAAAAGAACATGTGTTTAATGATCACATGTATTTTCACACAAAATTAATATTGCCTTATTTGTATAATTTTTTTTACGTAACTACTCATACAATATCATAAATGACATAATTAACGGAAAATGTATTATTAAGCTGATTACATACATTAATTATGCTCTATCATTATAATTTAAATGCTAGGTTTCTGCCCAAACGCACTTTCTGCCTCATATCATATTACGAATTGTTCCAGAGGATAAATAAGGCGCATTACAAACAACAAAATAACAGTTCGACTTGACGTTACTTAGCGAGCAGCTCGCGGGTGAATAGCCTGAGCCAAAACATTTGTTAATGTAAGGGATACTTCAGTATTTTCAATTTTCAGGTTGGCGTAGTTCGCTAGATGGCAGCACAAACTTAGCGAGTGCTGATTATGCCAAGTCTTATTATGCTCGCTTGCATTCTATCTCGCATTATGCAAGCTGGCATTCTTGCTCGCATTCTTGCTCGTATTGTGCTTGCTTGCATTATGCTTGACTTCGAATTATGCCTGAATTCGTATTATGCCTGTCTTCATTATGCCTGACGTCGTATTATTGCAGATTATCTGCAATAATATGACATGTTGAATTATGGCCCTAATATCGTTCCATAGACATGAACCGCTAACCTTTTGACATGAACTGCTAACCTTCGACGTTCTGGGTTGCATCGACGTTCTGGACCGCGACACCGTTGTGCTAACCTTTGCCATGAACCGCTAACCTTTGACGTGAACCGCTAACCTTTGACTTTAACTGCTAACCTTCGACGTTCTGGACTGCATCGACGTTCTGGACCGCGACAGCGGGCGGATGTTTGAGGTCGCCGCTGCCACGGCATCACTGACCTCTATTATAACTGAATGGCTAATGCCGCTCCCCTGTGTGTGGTACTTGACGCCACGCTCCCCCGCAGCCGCCATGTTGATGTATGCCACCTGCCATGTGCGGGCTATTCAGTTGTGTGTGTTTCAGGTCTATGTGTTGATATAGTAACGCACAGCTATTGTGTAGTTAATTAGTATAGTTTAATTAGTAGTAATAATTAGATTAGTTTAATTATTAGTAATAATTAGTTAAGTTTAATTAGTATATATTATATTAACGGTCCGCGCTTCGAAATTAGTGAGGATGCTAGTACACGATGTCGATGGTCATAGTGCTCTTACTCTTATCACAGTAATTGAGTTGTATATAGTGTACATACACTCTAGAAATTGCTACTGCAAAGATCAGCTCAAAATAAATGACTCTAGCTGTGACAACTGTGGAAAAATAGTGTTTAAACATCAGTGAGAGTGTTTTTATGATAGCGATAGAAACACACTCTCACTTCTTTTAACTGTTTACTGAAACAATATTATTTTGGATGTCATGTATTATAATATAATAGACACTGATTACATAGACACCCGTGGGTTATGCTTAGGTATGTATACCACAGCATAATAACAAGGCCAACAGGCGGCTGTTGGATCATGTATGGACCTAAACAACTATTCCAAAATGGGGGTGTGGGTGTGCGTTTGGGCTAGGGTTTTGGATTTGGATTAGGGTTAAGGCAATGATCTATTATATAGAGATCAGTGGTAATATGTTTTATACAAGTAAATTCTAGCTCGATCCCCAAAGTCGGGTTTCCATTGTAACTGCCATGCAGCGGTGACAACCTCGCACCCCATTTTGGAATAGTAGTTTGGTCCAAATCTTGCTGCAACTGTCTTCACTTTAAAATAAAAGCGTAACTGGTTTGATTCTAAACATAACATTTGCCATTATGAATAATTAGTAGTAGCATAAAAAGTATTAATCACATGTATGTATTAAGCACAAATAATACTAGCATAATGTTAAGAAATTGGTAGCTGAAGTTGAGCCATTTAACATTGAAAAGGTGGCCGCTTGCCAACGGCTGGGAGCCACATGGCCGCGGCTCGGTGGCGTCAAAATAACACGACCGCGCGATATCCAGTCTTTATGAGGTCAGTGCACGGCATAACTTCAGCGGAGTCCCTTCCGTAGGATATCCGCCAGTGGTAGCAGTAGAAGCAACTATCATCCCCGGGCGGGTGAGGGACGTGTCCAGGTTACACGAGACCCCTTACCTCACGTAACTCGTACGTCGAGCTTGGTTCAAAGTACAGCTCGGGCTGGCACGAGTAGGTGGACGAGTAGTTTGAGAACACGTGACCAGTCTCTCCGAGGTCGTAGTCGACAACTATAACAACAATCTACCGTTTCTGGTGTGTTTGACGAATGGCACTGTTATATGCACATCACAACAACCAGTTCACTCAGCTGTATAAATGAGTACCTGGCAATAGACAGTGGTGGATATGTGTACGCGCAGCCTTTCGCATATTAATTGTAGCATGTGGCTGGATGCTTCCCAGAGAAGTTGAGATGGTATTTGATTGAACAGGTCTGGCGGGGAAGTAATGTGTAAAAGCGCTTTGAGCAGTCCTATGAACTGGATACTGCGCTATATAAAAACTTACCTTTACTTTACAACTGAATTATTATATTATTATTATTATTATACATTCACTATATATCTCCACTACACTATCGATCTATTGATCTACCTATCTATCGATCTACCTATATCTATCCATCCATCCATCCATCCATCCATCCATCCATCCATCCATCCATCCATCCATCCATCCATCCATCCATCCATCCATCCATCCATCCATCCATCCATCCATCCATCCATCCATCCATCCATCCATCCATCCATCCATCCATCCATCCATCCATCCATCCATCCATCCATCCATCCATCCATCCATCCATCCATCCATCCATCCATCCATCCATCCATCCATCCATCCATCCATCCATCCATCCATCCATCCATCCATCCATCCATCCATCCATCCATCCATCCATCCATCCATCCATCCATCCATCCATCCACCCACCCACCCACCCACCCACCCACCCACCCATCCATCCATCCATCCATCCATCCATCCATCCATCTATCTATAGATTTTCTATCTATCAATCAATATTTCTATCTATCTATCTCTCAAGTTCTCAATCTCTCTATCTTCTCTCTCTCTCTCTCTCTCTCTCTCTCTCTCTCTCTCTCTCTCTGTCTCTCTCTCTGTCTCTCTCTCTGTCTCTCTCTCTGTCTCTCTCTCTGTCTCTCTCTCTGTCTCTCTCTCTGTCTCTCTCTCTGTCTCTCTCTGTCTCTCTCTGTCTCTCTCTGTCTCTCTCTGTCTCTCTCTCTGTCTCTCTCTCTGTCTCTCTCTGTCTCTCTCTGTCTCTCTCTGTCTCTCTCTGTCTCTCTCTGTCTCTCTCTGTCTCTGTCTCTGTCTCTGTCTCTGTCTCTGTCTCTGTCTCTGTCTCTGTCTCTGTCTCTGTCTCTGTCTCTGTCTCTGTCTCTGTCTCTGTCTCTGTCTCTGTCTCTCTCTCTCTCTCTCTCTCTCTCTCTCTCTCTCTCTCTCTCTCTCTCTCTCTCTCTCTATCTTTCTACCTATCTATTAACAAGTGTATGCGTACACTGGTGAAGTGACGCCCATGTACGGTGCGCACTGTCCATGCCTACGGCTACGCAGATATATTTTTAGCGTGACCTCATTTCACTATCGCGCAGACGACTACGTAGTGAACATTGGGCCAGAATCCCTCTTCGTATGATTCCGCGCTGATTTTAACGGCTCATACTAGTACTGTGACAACAAGCGTTGACCACCCAAGCCCACTGTCATCGAGTTGGGAAAGTTATCTTACCTGTATGCGTGTCATGTTGAAGACTCCACGAGCTGGCTACCCAGCGTTCTCGCTGTAACTGTCAGCACGTCTGATGCGTGCACGCGACATGAGATCTGTTTACGTCATATAGGGGAAAGATTAATGATCTAACTCTGTGGTTTACGTAAGTTCGACTGTCGCGAAAGTGTGTCAACACCGCACTGAGGCACACTCGACTCACGTCGTTTGCAGTGTCTTTTAGGGCTATAGGAGGACTTACGCATGCATATGACCGGTGTACCCCGTGTCAGAAGTTCTGGTTTGAAAGTACGTTCCAGTCCCGTTTGCGAATTTATTTTACCCTAACAGCCGACATAGATAACTGTTTCCGCAGCGCCCATTGGTTGCTGGTGTGCCCTTTGACAGTGCGGTCCACGTGCTTATTAGAACATGTAAACAGCGACGCTTGAGCGGATTAGGCGGCGAACTCTGTTTATCAGTAAATGAGCATTGTAGCGCTTACATTTTCCCGGCGTTGTAAACGTTCCGATTGACGTTTCTGCGCATGCGCGATAAATATAAAATGATCAATGTGCAGCGAAAGGACAACACATTTATGATATAAATACTACGGGTTGTTCGCTAGGATGTATATAACCTCTCAACAAAGTTATTTGTCGCAAATTAACACGAGGCAAACAGGTTTTGAAGCATGTTTTGATAGTAAGCGTAAATCACGCGACTGTAGTGTGCCATAATCCGTGAAGGTGATTTAAACAAACATAATATTGTATTGTATTGTATTGAACGAGATTTTAAGTAACTCTTCACAGTAATCATTACAGGAGAGTTAACGAACAGCCCGTGGCATTTATATAAAAAAATGCTTTGTCGTTTCGCTGCCCATTGATTATTTTACATTAATCGCGCATGCACAGAAACTTCAATCGGAACGTTTATAACGACCGGGAAAATGTAAGCGCGATAGCGTAGCAGCAATTACCATCACATACATTATCGTGTGTAAAATGCGTCCGTACAACAGGGACTAACAAAAATGCGCGGCGTGAAGGTTTTTTAATACAATATGTATTAAGCCGAGGCAGTGAGATGTTTTCGGCTGTAATAGCCAGTATCGTTCGCCGGTGTCGTGACTAATTTGTTCACGACAAAATAAGGCAATTGTTGTGTTTACTGTTAACTTTTATATTATTGTTGAATTATGGATCTGTCAGTGTATCTTGATTGCATTAATGAAAACAGACGTATAAAATGTTATGTCTAAGCCATGGCATGAACATTCCCACCAAAGTTTTCAACGGCAAAAAGCCAAGCGAATGTCCCGACTCCTGCACAAAAGCGATCAAGATATGACAATGTCATTATTCTCAATGTGCATATTGGCTAATGGCTATTAAGGATTCAAAATAATGATTTCCCGTGTACTACACTAAGGTCAAATTGCATTATGTTGTTATTATCTCCTTGGCATACATGTCGTCAGGGGTGAATTGACCATGACTTCCTTTTCCATTGTCTTTTTTTCATCCTCTTACCTTTCTCTTACTACCTATCTCTTTCTACGTTCTCTGTCAGCAGTCTCCAATTCCTTCTATCTATCATTTTCCCATTCTTCTCCCACTCATTGTAGGTCACTTTTAATGTAATCCCCTATCGCAATTTCGGTCTTTCTCGCCTCCATTCCCCTCCATTTTCTGGGCATCTGCTCTCTGCCAGTTTTTCATCTCCCATTTACAGCCCATGTACTCCTCACCAAGTTTTCTTATCTTTCCTTCACTCCAACCTCCACTCTCATTTCATCCATTTCCTCCTATCAGCTCTCTTAACTCCCGCAATTATTCTTACCAGGCCGTTTTTCGCAAATCTGGACCTTCTCCTGTTGTTTCTCTGTTAGTGCCATCGTCTCTAGTGCATTCATGTATGCCAGGGTAACACACGAGCTGAGCACATTTCCTTTAAATGTGATATGCAAAGCAAAAACCACGCAAATGTACGTGTACCATAAAGCCAACACCCAAGCCCTAAAAGAAGACCTGTTCAAATGGAGCAACAATTTTGCAACCAAGGATATGTCCACGAAAACAGTTGACGAAATGTATACAGAATTCCAAACTGCCCTTAATTCAGCAATGAACACTCACATACCGACTAAGATAATAACAAAACGTAACCAAACACCATGGATAAATAGACGTATAAAACGACTGTAAACAAAGAGCCTTTAACACTACCATCATAGCAAAGGGAGTCGCCAAATTACTAAACGAGTTAAAAACAAACAAATCAACAGGACCCGATGAAGTACCAGCAAGAATATTACAACTTGCTGCCAATCAATTAGCCCCAGCTCTTACAGTAATCTTCCAAAAATCAATAACCACAGGTGAACTTCCCCTCTCATGGGTGCAAGCCAACATCACCCCAATCTTTAAGAAGGCAGATCGAACTCTTCCATCAAATTACCGTCCTATCTCCCTAACGTCAATATGCTGCAAGCTCCTTTAACACATTATCTACTCCAACATAATGGACCATCTTGACCAACACTCAGTTTTGTCTGACAAACAACATGGATTCCGCAGTAAGCACTCGACTGAAACCAAATTAATACTCACAACACATGACCTATCCAAATGTCTAAATAATAAATCACAAGTAGGCATGATCATAATGGACTTCTCAAAACCATTCGATACTGTCCCTCATAACCGGCTCCTAAACAAATTAAAAAGATATGGCATCAACAACAAAACACATGCCTGGATATCTAAATTCCTCACATGCGGTGAACAGAGAGTGGTGGTCAGTAGAGAACATTCCCCCTGGACCCATGTTATGTCTGGTGTACCACAAGGCACGGTACTAGGCTCTCTTCTCTTACTGATATACATCAACGATTTACCTAACGATAACCACTCCTCAGTCCGTCTGTTTGCAGATGACTGTGTCCTGGACAGAGAAATTAACAACCAATTAGACTCACAAGAACTACAGAAAGACCTAGACGAATTAACTAAATGGCAACACGACTGGCAAATGCACTTTAACCCCGACAAATGCTTTGTGATTAGACTAATTTGAGATTAGACAATTTAATTTGAGATTAGACAATTTAATTATACTTTAAGAGACACAACACTACAAGAAACAGACAGCCACTCATATCTAGGACTATGCATAACCAAAGACTTAAACTGGAACAAACATATACATCAGATAACAGTTCGAAACAAATTTAATAATTACACAACTAGCAATGTTCGACTTACTTCTACGTTTAGACCACCATCGGCGGCCTTCTTTAGTAGTGTGGCTACCCTAAGTGGACTATAAGGAAAGTCAAGATGTATGGTTATGTCCAAGGTGTGACGACGGAACCGGTACAGCGTATTCTAAAACATCATGATATATCATCAGCTGTCAGACCACACAGAAACCTCAGACAAATACTAGTGCATCCAAAAGTCAAAGTGGAAAACAAACACAAGACCGATTGTGTGTACCAAATTCCATGTAAGACATGCAATATGTGTTACATTGGTGAAACAGGAAAACATTTGGTACCAGACTTGAAGAACATAAAAAATAAGTTGAAACAGTAACATCTAGACATTTTACTCGCGAGGCAAGGAAATGTCGACAAACGTCGAACACAAATCAGCCATAACCGACCATGCGGACAGACACAACTGTGTGATAGACTGGGAGGGAGCGAAAGTGGTGGATAAAGAGACGAACAGGTGTGCGCGTTGGAT
>OZ024857.1:52002248-52004748 GCA_964017155.1 Oasisia sp. SBJ-2009
GTTCCTGTGACAGCGATTAGATATTGTCTTTACGTGTGTTGACCGCCCTTTATTATGGCATAGCGGTTTATTTTACTATCATACACTATATATGTACCACCGTTTCAGGCCGAATGGATCGGTTACAATAAATTATGCTGTACGCTTATAGTTATTATAAACATAGTTATTGTATAACAATTACTAATTGTATCCTTGTATTTTGGAATAAAAGTAATACATATTTTTTTTTTAATTCTTTCTGTTTGCCAATGCGCACACAATTCACCATTGATTGTGGCTTCATCTGACTTGGGATTCATGTTTACTGGACCAGCTGCTTAATGTGAGCAAAACAAAATGTTTAAGATACTTGCAAACAAAAGTAACGTGGAAAAACGTATATGTATATATTGTGTATGTGTGTGTGTGTGTGTGTGTGTGTGTGTGTGTGTGTGTGTGTGTGTGTGTGTGTGTGTTTGTGTGTTTGTGTGTGTGTATGTTTGTGTGTGGTGTGTGTGTGTGCCTGTGTATGTACGGATGTAATGCGTATGCATGCATTTCAATATATGTGTGCAACATTAACTTAGAAACATGTGGAACTTAGTGCAACAAAATCGATAATATAGAAAGGGTCTCAAATATGCATGTCATGCCATTCGGTGTAATTCACTTTCCATGTTGATTCGTAATAAGACTATTGTAGTAGTGTTTCAGTAATGAATACCTTGCGCGTGCGTTCATTTCATGTGAACCATTAGTTGATGAAGCAGATGTAGATTCGAAATGTCATGCTATGTTATATCACGTGACGTTTCCACTTCACGAGTCGACAATTCTGAGCCAATGTAGATTCGATTCGACCAACTGAAACTGGCTTGGCGACCCAAATCGAAACATTATGTTCGTCAGTCCGCGTTGACTAGGCAACGGTCGGCGTTTGCCGAGATGTGGCGAATTACAAGGGTCGACAACGACAGTTAATAGGCCGCGTTCTGCAATTTACACTAACCAAACATTCCGGCACAGTTTTTTCCGTCTCGTGTTGCATAACTTGCATTATTCGCAACTTCGAGCCGCCGTTCCACAAACAATATGGACATGTGGATGACATGATATTAATTGCAGGCTATCAATCAGGTCTATATTACCGCGACACCAAGGTTAGACGCTTAACCCTTGGACATTTGTGTGTGTGTGTGTGTGTGCGTGCGTGCGTGCGTGTGTGTGTGTGCGTGCGTGCGTGCGTGCGTGCGTGTGTGCTAAAGCCCTGAGCGAGCTGGAAATCTCAGCCAGCAGCCCGCCCCGCATGATGTGCCACCTCCTGGCCCGCGGCGGCTCTGGTCAAATATGATTACGTGCAGGGGTGCTAAGAATCTCTGGGTCAAAAAGAGCCGAGTTGAGTAAGTAGGCTAAAGATAGTGACTTACAACGTCAGAACTCTACTAAGAGATGAACACATACAAAAACTCGAGGAAGAACTTACGGAAACCAGGTTGGTATGGGATGTAATCGGGATCACGGGGTGAAAATACCAGAGGAATGTTTCACTACCTTACAAAACGGTCACCTATTAGATCATTCTAAGGCAAATAACGGCCAAGCAAGAGTAGGCTTTCTCATAAACAGGAAATGGTAAACAGTGAGTATAAACAGCATCAGCCCCAGAGTAGCAGAACGTTTTATGTGCATAACAAAGCGCTACAACCTAATTAGTGAATACCATGTTCCAGACGTGGACAATCCCAAACGGTCTAACGAAGGGCGAAATTGACTGCATCCTAACAAACACAGTCATCAACCAAGTCAACATTGGAAGTGAGCACAGCCTGGTTATGAGCAACATTAAACTGGACGTAGAGATGGAAAGGAAAAAGCGATGACCAAGAGGTTACCAAGAGTAAATGCCACACGAATAGGACCAAAGAAGATCGAATTCCAACTCGAATTGAGAAACCGATTCGAGACACTACAAGAACTGGACGACATCGACACCATGAGCGAAACCATCACAGACATTATCCAACAAAGCGCGTCACGTGTACCTAAGGCAATTAACAGGCCACATAAATCGAGCCCTGATGACGAAATGTCGAAGAAAAGGCGACAGTAAACAACGAATAGAGTACGCAGAAATATGCAAGACAATCAAAAAGAAAGCAAGAGAGGACATCATGAAATAAAGCAAGAGATCATACGAGAAACAACCATGGCATCAAAGAGCCTGACGAAAGTCTGAAGAACGCAAAAGCTAGGCCAAGACAGACTGATCACAATCCTGGACAAGCAGGGTAGAGATATCCATGATTAAGATAAGATCATAAGAGGAATTCTACACCGAGCTATACCACAGTGTACCTTAATCCACACTGACCCAAAAGAGGTACCAGAGATAACATTATGGGAGGTGGAAGCAGCACTACGCGATATGAAGAATGGGACAGCAACAGGCAACGACAATATTCTAAACATCGAGACATAGAAAGCAAGAGAAGATACCATCTCGATGACACTTGCTAAG
>OZ024857.1:52009748-52042248 GCA_964017155.1 Oasisia sp. SBJ-2009
TGTAAGAAATATTCTGTAGAAAACTATACGAAATATCCAGTAGTTTTCAGTAGAATATTTTCTCTAGGAAACATCATATGTTGAATATTCTATGGAATTCTATAGAAACCTAATAGCAACATTCTGGTAGAATTATAGAAAATTACACGCAAAAATCATATAGAATAATTTATATACAAAATCTACAGTTTTTTGTCAAGAGAATATTTATCTGAGTAATGAAAGTCTGTCAAATTACATTACTACGACTGCATTATCATAGCAAATAATAAACTAAAATAAATACCGTTATATGTGTGGGTGTGGTGCAACTGTACATTATAACAACAATTCAAAAACATGTGCAGAAACGATCGTTACAAATCCTGGTGTGTTCTTTGGGTATCAAATGCTGCTTCCTTGACACAAATAACTTCCCACAATGACCCGTCATCCACCCCAGTATAAGGGAAGTATACACACTGACAGGCTATCTTAATTAGATCAATTAGAACAAGTGAAAAAGTGCATTTTCTTTGGCACGGCCAACCGGTATACACTTGTTGGCACCGGCACATGGATCAGTTTACATGTGAGCGCCTGCTGCAGCAATTCCGTTCTGCCTACAAATAAACCGCCTGGCGCGTTGCATTAATTCATGACGTCAACGCGCAACTACATATGTGCGTTAAACAGTGACATACTTTCTAGCATAATTAAGTCGACCGGCGGTGGCGGATGGTGGTCTTCCAGTGCACACGATCTACAACAAAATCAGTCGTCTGTGGCGCGTGTTGGTTAGTTTCAAGTTAGACCATGGCGACGGTAAACGACACGTTGAACTCGACAGCCAATCTTATAGGTATGGAACAATTCTTGGAAATACTGCCAGTATATGCCTTCCTGACTTCCCGTACCTACTCAGAAGTCTTGTGGCAGTACGTCTGGCCGCCGCTGTGCATCATGGGACTCGTCGGTAACACGCTCGTGCTGCTCGTGCTGAGGCGGGACGGACTCGTGCGGACGTCGGCCAACGTCTACTTGAGCGCCCTGGCCGTCGGTGACAGTCTCGTGCTGATGGTCGCCTCAATGGTGGCCTACCCAATGTATGGCTGGCGGTGGTTGTTTTATTCAACGAATATGTTGGCGTGTCGTCTTACGTGGACGATACACGAAACATTAGTAGACGCGTCAGTTTGGCTCATTGTCGCGTTCACTGTCGAGCGCTGCGTCGTCGTCCGCTGCCCGCTACTCAAGCTACGTCTGTGCACCCCGCGCAACGCCGGCTTGTGCTGCGTGTCGCTGCTGGTGCTCGCCTTCCTCAAGAACATCGACCTTTTCTTCATGTACAACTTTAGTCGCAACAGATGTTCCATGAAATACGATTATTTTTTGTATTTCAATGTTTATCGAAAGTGGATTTCCACAGTTTCCGGCAGTGTCATTCCAACATGTGTCGTGGTTGTGTGTAACTGGGCGATAATAGGTACACTATGTCGGACGTCTGGGCAAACAGTTGCGGGAAATTCCGTTAAGCGAACGACGTTCATGTGCCTTGGCGTGTCGATCGCCTACGTCGTATGTGTCGTTCCTCAAGACGTGTACCTCGCCATCCACCCGTTCGCTCAAACAAAACACCCAGACTTGACGAACTCTCTGGTACTCCTGCGGTACGCCAATCACGCGAACAATTTCCTCCTATACAGTTTCACGGGTGCTCACTTCCGGTGCGAGTTGGTCGCAGTGTGCCGCGGTTGGGTCCAAGGAGTAGTTGTGACGACGACTGTGATTCGCCAGATCTCGTCACGTGTTAGAAACAACTTCAGTCGAAGTGTTGACAATGATTTGGAAATGCAATAATGACGACTGATGAAATATTGCTATGTCGGTGACATAACGTGAGGAGTGGTCGCATCAGTAATACATCAAGTCAGAACACACATAAATAAATTCGCCTTTCATTGAACACACGTATATATATATATATATATATATATATATATATATATATATATATATATATATATAATAATAATAATAATAATAATAATACAGTTTTTATATAGCGCTAATTCCCGCATGGCGGATCGATGCGCTGCACAAGAAAAATACTAAAATTAATGTATATTAATAAATAAAAATGTAAATTATATAAATTAATATAAATCATACTAACTCGCAAATCTTTGTATGTAAATTATATAAATAATAATATATGTGTGTGTGTGTGTGTGTGTGTGTGTGTGTGTGTGTGTGTGTGTGTGTGTGTGTGTGTGTGTGTCTGTGTGTGTGTGTGTGTGTGTGTGTGTGTGTGTGTGTGTGTGTGTGTGTGTGTGTGTGTGTGTGTGTGTGTGTGTGTGTGTGTGGGAGTGTGTGTTGTGTGTGTGTGTGTTGTGTGTGTTTGAGTGTGTGTGTGTGTGTGTGTGCGTGTGCGTGTGCGTGTGCGCGCGTGCGTGTGCGCGCGTGCGTGCGTGTGCGTGTGCATGTGTATGTGTATGTGTGTATGTGTGTGTGTGTGTGTGTGTGTGTGTGTGTGTGTGTGTGTGTGTGTGTGTGTGTGTGTGTGTGTGTGTGTGTGTGTGTGTTTGTGTGTGTAATAATAACAAACGTTATTTATTCACGATAACCTTAACCTTATAAAATGTACATTTGATCCCTCTGAGGGTCGTGATTGCCAAACCCATACATTAAACAACTGACTACCTAATAAATTGCGTAATGCGTTAAATTTCAGTGAATAAATGAAACAAATTAGAATAAAAGGTAATAAACAAATAAATTATAAAACAGGATAAATAACATCAATATATAATACAATTTAGTCCAAATGTTCATTGCATCGTGCGTCGATCACTGTTATCTAATTAAAACATTATGCATATATATGCCTTTTTAATAGTGAGGGGCTCTTAATGTCAGAAAAGGCCATAAATTTTTACTGCTGGACAAAAGCATGACATTTGGCACAGATGAACTTGATACCATACTATTTCAGAATTTTGATGGAAGCAACCTGAGATGTTGATGCTTCCACCACTTTTTGCAATATTCAAAATGGCTGCCATCGAAAATAAAAAACTTGCTTTTCCATATTTCATGAAAAGTTTTACATAAAATGTTTCTTTTTGGCTTAATATATACATTTTCTGGTCTTCTAATTTCAAATATGGTGCACTTTGACTTATTCGACATTCATATCTGCCATTTTATAAGATGGCGGCCATATTCACTAATGTTGCTATATCTTATAAAGTATGGCATATAGAGTCGTTATTTTGGCATCAATGTATAGGTAAGTGGATAGCGATTTTAAATTTATCAAACATTTCACGCCTGTCCTTAATTTGACCTGCACAACTGCCATTTAATAAAATGACGGCTGTAAAATCGAATAGTTTATGTATCTTTAAAACGATATATTTAGACGGATGCTATACGGACACTTTTTCAATACATACGTATATTGTGGTAGCTATTTTAAATATTTTACTTTTTGACCTTGACCGACATTCACATTCTCCGTTTTTTAAGATGGTGACCCTCGAAACTAATTTCGTTATATCGTGTGAACTTTACCATCTAGAATGGATATATTTATACCATGATATAAGTGAGTGGTTAATGTTTACAATGAAATGAAACATTTAGCATTTGACCTTCACTGACCTTCATATCCGCCATTTTACCAAACAAACAATATAGGTTTACCATGCGCTTACTGACATTGGCCAACATCATATTCGCAAGGAGGCGCCCCGAGCGACGAACGCAATGCATCGTGGTATTTGAGCGGCGTAAGTATTTGTCCTACACATTACTCGCGTTGGCTGCCAATTCACGTGAAGGATATGGTTGAACTTGAGAAGAAACATCCTCATGTCCTAGAAGAATTCCGCAAAGGCAACTTTGTCGTGCAGAAGAGTGAGAAGAAGTGTTCACTCATCCCCAAAGACCACAGCCACGAGCAAACAACCAAGCTCTGCAAAAGTGCATCAGGAGTTGCAATCTCTTTGATATGCCAGATACAATGGACGAACATGTGATGACATTAAATGAGAAGTTGCAAGCACTCGCTGCCTTCGAGGATGCTGCTGATATCGGTGCCACTGCACAACATCTTGGCGATCACGAAGAGGGTCACAGCCTGCAAATGAAATTCGTCAAGTTTGTCCTTTCAGTTATTAGTGTTCTGCGACCGAGAAACCCTTTCTTACCACACAATGTTCCGGATTTGGTCACGCTCCATACTCGAGAGGTCATGCCATCTGCAACTGCGCAGACACTCTGCAATGCGTACAACAGAGGCAAGGATCTCCATGACGCCTTCGTTAGTGGGTTGTTGATGTTGCCATCACATACACCATCAAGAGGTCAGCTCTCCAGACGTTCGCAAGACATACAGATGATACAAAGAACAGAAGCAAAGTCATTGCACTGAGAAAAGACATCTCACTCGTGTCCACTCTTTTCCTGTCACTGCAGTCCCGGCCAGATTTCGACTTGCGACAACTTCTTCAAATATGAAAACCAGAAAGAGCCACCATCGTTATCTAACCAGGGAAAACTCAGATCCAGCACAAAGTCTGATGTCCTGCAATGTCTGACTATCCCAAAACTCACACCTCCTGATGATGTTACGGTGAAGGTGTTGGATGGCCCAGCTGTGGTTAACATGGTTCGCCCAACCTACGGAACTAACTACCAGCAATATATTGTGCGTCACTTCACGCCATTCATTACCACCTCTCTCACAAATTCGACATCGCGACTCGACATCATTTGGGACATCTACCCTGATCACAACCTCAAAGCCCAGGCTCAGGCAAAACGAAGCAACCCCGGCGTGACAACCATCGTCGAAGGCTCTACACCTGTACCTCGTGACTGGAACAAGTTTCTAGCAAATTCAAGAAACAAGGTGCAGCTGTTTAGGTTCCTTTCAAAAGCTGTCATCGAAGCGTCATCTCAGTTCACAAATGTTGTGGTTTGCTCCACGTATGACGATCATGTATTGGTGAATACCTCCGACATCCAGTCGGTGGCTGACTTCGACACGATCATGCCATGCAATCATTATGAGACTGATAGCAGGATATTTCTGCATCTTTCTCACGCCGGACAACAAGGTCATTCGAAACCTTTCATCCGCACAGTCGACAGTGATGTTGTCATCATTGCTGTTGGACATTTGAGCAGACTGGGTGTGATGGAGTTGTGGATAGGCTTTGTCCACTGTTCCATTCGTTCACGGGGTGTGATACGACATCATCGTTCCTTGGTATCGGGAAGAAGACAGCCTGGGCAGCATGGCAGGCATACCCTGACCTTACGGAAACACTACTCACTCTTTCCGATGATCCTACGCTCTTGACACTCGACTCCATCCACATGAGACGTCAACTCTTCATCCATGGTACTAGGGCGCTCGACCACCCCCCCCCCCACACACACACACAGGAAGCGCTGCTTCAACATGCAAAGCGAGCTCTATACCAGGCAGATTACATCTGGAGACAAGCAAGGCAGCGACACCAATATGTCCCGGATGCTTCAGCCTGGAGTTGGATGCAAGACGTGAACACGAAACTCTGGGTGCCATTCTGGACTGTTCTAGACGACGCCAGCAAAGCGTGTGCTCTCCTCCACCACTGTGGATGTGGAAAGGCGTGCAGAGGAAACTGCAAATGTGCCAGAGCAGGAATCAAGTGCACTATTCTGTGTAACTGTAACAACGACGCAGTGTAAGCTATGCGATGCTACAAATACGGACATCTGTGACTGGTGTTAGCCCTACGTCATGATCTGAAGGATATTCTTTTCACCGATTTGTATTAAACTTCATGTTTTCTACCACAACATATTTATGTTTTAACATTATAATTATCATAATGTGATATGCATTGCCTACATCATATTCCATGACAGAGTCAGCACCACTTGCGCTGTACATGTAGCTTTGATATCGATTCTAGGTGGTAAAGTTCACAGGATATAGCGACATTAGCTTTGAGGGCCACCATCTTGGAAAATGGCGAATGTAAATGTCGGTCAAGGTCAAAAAGTAAAATATTTAAAATAGCTACCCCAACATACGTATATTTTGACAAAACTGTCCATATAACATCCCTCCAAATAAATTGTTTAAAAAATATGTAAGCAATTCGATTTTACATGCGCCATTTTATTAAATGGCGGTTGTGAAGGTCACATTAAGGTCAGGTGTAAAATGTTTGACGAATGTGAAATCGCCATCCAGGTACCTATACATTGATACAAAAATCAAGACTCTAGGTGCCATATTTGATAAGATATAGCAACATTAATGAATACGGCCGCCATCTTTAAAAATCGCGGATGTGAATGTCGGTCAAGGTCAAGAAGTCAAATATTTAAAATATCTACCCCAATATATGTATATATTGAAAAAGTGTCCGAATAGCATCCCTCCAAATATCTCGCTTTAAAGATTTGTAAACAATTCGATTTTACAGCCGCCATTTTATTAAATGGCGATTGTGAAGGTCAAATTAAGGTCAGATGTGAAATGTTTGATTAATTTGAAATCGCTATCCATTTACCTATACATTGATGCCAAAATAACGACTCTGGGTATCATACGTTATCAGATATAGCAACATTATTGAATACGGCCGCCATCTTTAAAAATGGCGGATGTCAATGTCGGATAAGTCCAAATATACCATATTTGAAATTATAATTTCTGGATATGTATACATTAAGCCTAATGTTAATGTTTTATGTGAAACTGTTCATGAAATATGGAAAAGCAAGTTTTTTTTTGATGGCAGCCATTTTGAATATTGCAAAAAATGGTGGAAGCATCAAAATCTCAGGTTGCTTCCATCAAAATTCTGAAATAGTATGGCATGGAGGTCATCTGTGCCAAATTTCATGCTTTTGTCCAGATGTGAAAATTTATTACATTAATTAAGAGCCCTCACTATAATGACATATAGGAAGAGTTCGGGTTTCTTATTACTGGATCTAAGCCATTCCATATTTGTGCGCCATTTACAACAATAGCGTTCTTGGAGATGTTGCTATTGGGACATACAAATCCCCACTTCCATTCGACCGGGTTGTTCTGGTCGATATGTTCGATACCGATCTGAACAACGTACACATATTATATACTACTCACAATTTGCTATGGATCACACAACGTTTGTAATGGAACAATCTCGAAATGGCAGCCATCCAGAGACTCATTGGAAGCATGAAGCGTCGTTGTCAGGCTGTGATTGCATCACGTGGGTCACACACAAGCTACTGACAGTTGTTGCTGGTGGTAATTGAACTGATTGGGAAATTGTCATGAAACCTCCATTTTGGGGGTCTAGGGAAAACCTCAATTTTTGGGAGTCTGCTTCTTTGATGACAAAACACATGTTACCTATTGTTCACATTTGGTATATATAAATGAAATTCAGGAAATAAACATGTTCTCGAATACATGCTGTTTTTGTGCGATGCACATGCCGTAACATATAATACCGCCCTAAATATTGATCCCTGGCAAAATGTGAGTAGTATAGTCTGGAGCTAACCCACTAACTGCTTTGTATACCTACTGTGACTGTTTGTATCTCACGAGCTCCGGTAGTGGCAGCCAGTAAATTGTTTCAACAGTGGATCACTTGGACGCTGTATTCAAAATCTGGTATTATTCTTGCAGCACGTCTTTGTAGTTTGTAAAGGCACACTGATGAGTGCACTGGCCCAGGGTGTGCTGCAGTGGTCCGTGTGGGGTAGAACGTAGCTGTTGTAGAACGCTTTCCTTGCTTGATATGGAAGATATTTTGTTTATCCTGCACAGAAATGTTGTATGTCTTTGGAATATGGGCACTGAAGTATGTGGCTGCGAGAAAGAATACCTTTCATGCGTGTCAAACTGCAACTGCTCTGATGAAGACGGCTGCTGCAATCCATACACTAACACACACAGAAGAGACTTAGGCTGAAGACAGCGAGGATGTCGAGATGGAGAACGCTGAAAAGGAGGATTTGGAGGATGAGATGATGAAAATATAGACGGAAACCATGCAGGGCTTGAGGATGTCGAAGATGTTCGTTGATACTGATTACCTGGATGATGAGTGGGAATAGGTAACAGATCTTTAGGCATTATTATGAACTTTTAGAATAACACAAACCTTGTGCTTATAGCATACTGTGTAAAGCTATCTTTCATCTATTGCTATGCATATCATTCTTTGTAGCATACCTACAATGACTTTCGCTCATAATTACGCAAAAAGGTCCCTCACAGAGAAATCTAAATGTCAATATTAGTAATGGTATTTGCACTTTACTGTGCAACATGTGTGACTATGAGTTTCAAATAATTTAATTTAGGACTGATTAGTCTTTTGTCAGTCATGATCAATTGTGTGAAACATTGTAAGATTATCCATTTGTGTTCACGAATAAACTAAAATATAGCAGTTTCCATTAATTGTCCAATGAGAGGTAAACTTTGACCTTCACCTGCACATGATCGTGTCATTAAACTGAAAATTGTACATCAAAAATGGATTATATATATATATATATATATATATATATATATATATATATATATATATATATATATATATATATATATATATATATATATATATAATAGCCTCCGTTAGCGCCCTCCCCGCCACCCGGTTCTGACACCTATATTTAGCCACAGTCAACATGTAGTATAACGTATATCACTGTTCTCGCCAGCCGCTAGCCGAGTGCATTTGTCAGTCACTCAAACGAGTAAAAATAGACTTGACCCATTTCCCCACAAATTCTGTTTTCCAATATGCGGCTGACTCGTGCACCGAGCAGCGACATATAAAACTAATGACCGAATTTCCCAGAGAGGCGACATCGCACACGAGGCCTTATTCACGAGCAGTTATTACTGAAAGCAAATTTGAACGCAAATTTACATGACCCAATTTCCCGGAAAAACGGCAGCAGTAGCGTTGTCTTCTCGCGCGACCAATCAACATTCGAGAAACTGTTATCATACTAGCGACCAAAACACAAATGACCCAGTTTCCCAGAAATTCGACTGCGCATCTCACACGAGTAGCCACATCATAGCCTAGGAAGATAGGATAACTGCACAGTTGAACGTGTGTATATATATTGCGACAGTCGGCCCGGTCAACGCACGTTAAATTGTCAGTAAGGAACCATACCATTGGATCGGGGAAATCACAGCAAAACAGATGCGTTCTTATATAGCACGATGTCAAGACCACATGATTGAGTGTGCATGTGTATGCGTGCGAGTGCGTGCATGTGTGTGCGTGTGCGTGTGCGTGTACTTGTGTGTGTGTGTGTGTGCGTGCGTGCGTGCGTGCCTGCGTGCGTGCGTGCGTGCATGCGAGTGCGAGTGCGAGTGCGAGTGCGAGTGCGAGTGCGAGTGCGAGTGCGAGTGCGAGTGCGAGTGCGAGTGCGAGTGCGAGTGCGAGTGCGAGTGCGAGTGCGAGTGCGAGTGCGAGTGCGAGTGCGAGTGCGAGTGCGAGTGCGAGTGCGAGTGCGAGTGCGAGTGCGAGTGCGAGTGCGAGTGCGAGTGCGAGTGCGAGTGCGAGTGCGAGTGCGAGTGCGAGTGCGAGTGCGAGTGCGAGTGCGAGTGCGAGTGCGAGTGCGAGTGCGAGTGCGAGTGCGAGTGCGAGTGCGAGTGCGAGTGCGAGTGCGAGTGCGAGTGCGAGTGCGAGTGCGAGTGCGAGTGCGAGTGCGAGTGCGAGTGCGTGCGCATCCACATGTGCATGTGTGTGGGTAAACAGAGCGAAATGTGTTCGGTTATATTACATGATTAAAGGGAAGCAAAAGTTAATGTTTATGTGATAAAAAAAATCCAACAACATTATATATTTACGGTTTACCAGAACATTTGCTTAGATCACATAGCTCAAGAAAGTCTGTGCACTACGTCATTTTAGAAACAGACAGATGTAGCGCAGTCTACTTGGTCGGCGTGAACTGTGCATAATTAATTATCTTTAACTTTCTGACCTAACCATGAAAATGACCACAAACAGCCGCCAAACTTCTCGTCACATATCTTACAAGCATATACATATACATACACTACGTTACAAAAACAAATCACTTGCATTCTTCTAACGAGGAAAATTCCCAAAAGAAACGCGCAAATCTCGACGGGCGGCAACTCGACATAATATTTTTTATTCGGCTACACGCAGCTCCGATGCTATCGTAAACTCGCTGTTATAAGTTAGCTTTGCACAAAATACCGTTAGATGGCGCGTTCGTGCGCGCGATTATGTATAAGCTTTACTTACTGCATTCGCACGCGCGAACTAGTTTAATTAATTATACATAATTTAATAACAATTAATCATTATCATCACTATGATCGGCAGGAAATTATAAGTTTTATTATGATACAATAATAATATTTTATTTCATATAGCGCCATATCCATAATTATTTGTGGCACTTCACAATATATTGCTATTAACATATATACAATAAGAAGAATACCACCCACATATAGTGCCTTAAGATAAATAATAAAAATACATATGTCTATATAATTAACTAATATTAGCTATTAGTCATAAAAATACATAATAATAATGAATCTAGCAAATACAATAAAACCTGTCTTGGGCGACCTCTGTCGTGAGAGACCACTCGTCTTGAGCGACCGTTTTCCTAGCCACGGTTCGTTTCTGACTAAACTGTACCCGCAATGAACGACTACTTGACAAATGCAACCAGCAACCACACAAATTGTTGACACAATCGTTGCTTTCACCTGTAAGCAGCGACCGGGTCTGGTGCTGAACTGAGAGTCTGAGACATATATTGGTCAAGGAGTTTTTACGTCGTTCACCCAGCTTTAAATAGTACACATTTAATATCACTAAAACAGCATAGTATCGTTTTTACAATGGTATGATTATTCAAATGGATCGTATTTTTATTTGGTGACCTTTCGTTCGTGATTTAGTGAAAGTGTGTGGCGACATACCTCCAACTCATCCCACTCCTTCACATACTTCCAAATCATCCCACTCCTTCACATACCTCCAACTCATCCCACTCCTTCACATACTTCCAAATCATCCCACTCCTTCACATACCTCCAACTCATCCCACTCCTTCACATACTTCCAAATCATCCCACTCCTTCACGTACCTCCAACTCATCCCACTCCTTCACATACTTCCAAATCATCCCACTCCTTCACATACCTCCAACTCATCCCACTCCTTCACATACTTCCAAATCATCCCACTCCTTCACATACCTCCAACTCCTCCCACTCTTTCACGTACCTCCAACTCATCCCACCCCTACACATGCCTCCAACTCATCCCACCCCTTCACATACCTCCAACTCCTCCCACTCTTTCACGTACCTCCAACTCATCCCACCCCTACACATGCCTCCAACTCATCCCACTCCTTCACATACTTCCAAATCATCACACTCCTTCACATACCTCCAACCCCTCCCACTCCTTCACATACTTCCAAATCATCCCACTCTTTCACGTACCTCCAACTCATCCCACCCCTACACATGCCTCCAACTCATCCCACTCCTAGACATACCTCCAACTCATCCCACTCCTTCACGTACTTCCAACTCATCCCACTCCTTCACATACCTCCAACCCATCCCACCCCTACACATACCTCCAACTCATCCCACTCCTTCACGTACTTCCAACTCATCCCACCCCTTCACATACCTCCAACCCATCCCACCCCTACACATACCTCCAACTCATCCCACTCCTTCACGTACTTCCAACTCATCCCACCCCTTCACATACCTCCAACCCATCCCACTCCTTCACATACCTCCAACCCATCCCACCCCTACACATACCTCCAACTCATCCCACTCCTTCACGTACTTCCAACTCATCCCACCCCTTCACATACCTCCAACCCATCCCACCCCTACACATACCTCCAACTCATCCCACTCCTTCACGTACTTCCAACTCATCCCACCCCTTCACATACTTCCAAATCATCCCACTCCTTCACATACCTCCAACTCATCCCACTCCTTCACATACTTCCAAATCATCCCACTCCTTCACATACCTCCAACTCATCCCACTCCTTCACATACTTCCAAATCATCCCACTCCTTCACGTACCTCCAACTCATCCCACTCCTTCACATACTTCCAAATCATCCCACTCTTTCACGTACCTCCAACTCATCCCACCCCTACACATGCCTCCAACTCATCCCACTCCTTCACATACTTCCAAATCATCACACTCTTTCACGTACCTCCAACTCATCCCACCCCTACACATGCCTCCAACTCATCCCACCCCTTCACATACCTCCAACTCCTCCCACTCTTTCACGTACCTCCAACTCATCCCACCCCTACACATGCCTCCAACTCATCCCACTCCTTCACATACTTCCAAATCATCACACTCCTTCACATACCTCCAACCCCTCCCACTCCTTCACATACTTCCAAATCATCCCACTCTTTCACGTACCTCCAACTCATCCCACCCCTACACATGCCTCCAACTCATCCCACTCCTAGACATACCTCCAACTCATCCCACTCCTTCACGTACTTCCAACTCATCCCACTCCTTCACATACCTCCAACCCATCCCACCCCTACACATACCTCCAACTCATCCCACTCCTTCACGTACTTCCAACTCATCCCACCCCTTCACATACCTCCAACCCATCCCACCCCTACACATACCTCCAACTCATCCCACTCCTTCACGTACTTCCAACTCATCTCACCCCTTCACATACCTCCAACCCATCCCACCCCTACACATACCTCCAACTCATCCCACTCCTTCACATACCTCCAACCCATCCCACCCCTACACATACCTCCAACTCATCCCACTACTAGACATACCTCCAACTCATCCCACCCCTTCACATACTTCCAACTCATCACACCCCTTCACGTACCTCCAACTCCTCCCACCCCTACACATACCTCCAACCCATCCCACCCCTACACATACCTCCATCTCATCCCACTCCTTCACATACCTCCAACTCATCCCACCCCTTCACATACTTCCAACTCATCACACCCCTTCACGTACCTCCAACTCATCCCACCCCTACACATACCTCCAACCCATCCCACCCCTTCACATACCTCCAACTCATCCCACCCCTACACATACCTCCAACTCACCCCACCCCTTCACATACTTCCAACTCATCCCACTCCTTCACGTACCTCCAACCCATCCCACCCCTACACGTACCTCCAACCCATCCCACCCCTTCACATACCTCCAACTCATCCCACCCCTTCACATACCTTCACATACATCCAACTCATCCCACTCCTAGACATACCTCCAACTCATCCCACCCCTTCACATACTTCCAACTCATCACACCCCTCCACGTACCTCCAACTCATCCCACTCCTTCACATACCTCCAACTCATCCCACTCCTTTACGTACCCCCAACTCATCCCACTCCTTCACGTACCTCCAACTCATCCCACTCCTTCACGTACATCCAACTCATCCCACTCCTTCATGTACCTCCAACTCATCCCACCCCTTCACATGCCTCCAACCCATCCCACTCCTTCACGTACCTCCAACTCATCCCACTCCTTCACGTACCTCCAACTCATCCCACTCCTTCACGTACCTCCAACTCATCCCACTCCTTCACATATCTCCAACTCATCCCACCCCTTCACATACCTCCAACTCATCCCACTCCTTCACGTGTAAATCATGAATTGGCAATGTTGAGTGGATTGGGATTAGCCCCCAATATTTAGATAGAACGAATAGCATTTTGTTGTGTATTTTATGTTACAAGGAAATTAAAAGGAAGATGCACATCATACAGAAGGCGTGGCAGTCATGTTTTCACAAAAGGCACATAATGTTCTCATTAGCTGGGAAGCAGCGTGACCAAGGATCATATAATTATGCCTCCTTCAAAAGAAAGAAAGAAAACATGAAGCTCAACATTATTAAGTGCTGCGCACCCACAAATAACAAGGATGAAGAAACAAATGAGGACTTTTACAACAAACTGCAGACATTGTGTGACCAATTGAAGAAGGATATGACAATACTCACGGGTGACTTGAACGCCAAAATCGGATCAGACAACAGCGGGTACGAAGAAGTAATGGGCAGACAGGGACTTGGTAAAATGAATGAAAATGGCGAGATGTTTACCGAATGTTTTGCATGTAATAACATGATTATCGGAAGCAGCGTGTTCCCGCAACGCAGGATTCATAAGGCAACCTGGGTATCACCGGGCCACAGAACAGAAAATCAAATCGATCATATCTGCATAGGATGAAAGTTCAGAAGATCAATGCAGGATGTGAGAGTGCAGAGAGGGGCATATGCAACCTCAGACCACCATCTAGTGCTGGCCAGAGTGAAGATGAAGCTAAAGAAGACAGACGTCAAGCAGAGCACCAGAACACAGTACAATGTGGACTTCCCAACGGACAGGGTGACGACAGAGACCTTCCGACATACAATCAGAAACAAATACGAAACCCTACAAAATCATTTTGAATAAGGAAACATGGGCATAAACACACAGTGGCAACAGATCAAGGAGATGTGGACCAGCTCTTATAGCGAAATTCTGTGAAAGAAGAAATATAAAAAAAAACAGGATTTCTGCAGACACAGACAACAAATTGCAATTTAGGAAGGAAAAGAAAGGTTAATTAACAACAGCCGAACGAGAGCAGCAAAAGCAACAGCACAGAACCTGTATACAGAGACAAACAGAGCAGTCAAGATCAGCATAAAAACAGACAAGGGAAATTTCATTTAAAGACCTAGCCAAGGAAGCAGATGATGCATCAGCTCAAGGAAACATGAAACACCTGTATGGTATAACAAGAACATTAGTAGGAAAGTACAACCACACAGACAGACCGATCAAAGATATAAATGACAATGTACTTACCAGGGATGAAGACCTGATGGAGCGAACATTTTGAAGAACTGCTGAACCATCCACTACCTCAGAACCCTCAAGATGGCACTAGCTGAAGAAATACTCCAGATAAACTACTTAAGACCAAATAAGGCAGAGATTGAGAAAGTCATCCTTCACATGAAGAGAGGGACACTTTCGGCTCAAACAAAATTCCTGCCGAAGCAATCAAGGCTGATATAGATACCTCCACAGAGATACTACATGACTTAATCTGGTAAATATGGGAGCGAGAAGAAATACCAACTGAATGGAAAGAAAGGTATTCCGTGAAGCCCCCAAAGAAAGGAGATATGCAAGAACCACAGAGGGATAATGTTCCTATCAGTACCTAGAAAGGTCCTCAACAGAGTCATCTTGGACCGACTGAAGACAGGGGTGGGTGCCAAGCTCGGAGGACCATCAAGCTGGCTTCCGTAAAGACAGGCTATGCACCGACCAAATAGCACCACCGCGAATCATTGTTGAACAGTCCATGGAATGGGACTCATCCCTGTACATAAACTTTGTAGATTACGAGAAGGCATTTTTAGTCTCGACAGAGATACACTGTGGAAGCTTCTACAGCACTATGGGATGCCAGATAAATTGATAACTATGCTATGAAATACTTATGAAGATATGGCATGCATGATCATTCACACAGGACAACTTACAGACCCCTTCATGGTGAAGACAGGAGTGAGGCAAGGATGTCTTCTGTCGCCAGTCTTATTCCTGCTCGCCATAGACTGGATCGTGAAAAAGACTACAGAAAACAGAAGAAATGGGATCCAGTGGACACCTTGGAGCCTGTTGGAGGACCTGGACTTTGTGGATGACCTCGCTCTCCTCTCACACAGCCATCAACAGATGCAGGACAAAACAGAGCTGCTAAACACAGTATCAACATAGCTACGACTCAACATTAACAGTAGCAAGACAAAGATTATGAAAGCCAACCCAAAAAAACAACAACCCCATCACATTAAAATGAGAGCCACTGGAAGAAACGGACTCGTTCACATACCTGGGCAGTACAATAAACAAAAATGGAGACACATAAGAAGACGCCAAAGCAAGGATACAGAAAGCAAGAGTTGCATTCATCATATTGAGAAACATTTGGAGAGCAAAACGAATCACAATTAACACCAAACTGAGAATATTCCATTCAAAGATCAAAGCAGTTGTACTGTATTGATCGGAGACATGGCGAAGTACACAGTAGACACTAAAAAGAATACAGACTTTCATCAACAAATGCTTACGCATAATTGTACAGCATCAGATGGAACCCCCAGCGAAGAGGCGAAAAGGTAGGCCACGAAACACCTGGTAAAGTGGCACAGAAAGGGAAACAAATGAGATGGAGTTACAACAGGAGAGAGATGGAGAGGATGGCCACCGACAGAAAACACTGGCGTTCCTTGGTCGATGGCCTATGCTCCCAGCTAGCAAGCAGACATAAGTAAGTAAATAGTAGTTATTCTACACAGAGCAATACGCCTGAGAGCAACACGATCGCGACCAGGTCCAGGATAACTTCATAAGGTGTGCTGCTAATCCGGACACAGTAGCTGTAACAGTCAAAGAAAGTGTGAGTGAAATATTCTTGTTTAGCATTATTATGTCAGACATGCCACATGATACGGATTACCCGTATCCGATACGGATTTTGGCGGTTTTTTAAGTGATACGACCGTACACCATTTTGATACGGATTTTAACTAAATTTATGGTGACATTAATTTTAATCATATTATGTCCTGGCACGCGTCACAATACTATAGAGCATAATGGAATAATCGTTTACTGTTAGTGACTAAGTAAATCGATTCGAAACGAACGAGCTAAGCCACCAATTCGTTTGTAGCGCGTGATAGCTGGCGCGATGGTAAATTTGTTGTTCTGAAAACTGCGGCAGGTGGCTCAACGGGTGGGTATGGTCGCGAACGGGGCGCATGGCAGGCGCGTGACGATTATAAAAATCAGTACAGGAAACGGAGCTCGACGCCGTGTTCAACGAAATCGCCTGCATTTCTGATTTCAACATGTTGACGCTTGCCAGTGAAAGTTCGATATATGCGCGAACTGCTGAAATAATGTTTTATTATTTGACGACACTGTCTGTTTTGCGGTATGCAGTTTAAACGTGCTGAAGACGGGAAGTAAAACAGTCTCTTATTAGGGCCTTTTCAAAACGGTTGTATGCCACGATTTTTCAATGTGTATGTGTTCCGAGTGCCATTTTGCATCACTTCCGCTAAAAAACAAATCAGATTTTTTAATTGTGTTTAGATCAATTTAACGTCGTTGCATGAGTCGACGTAAATAAGCCGATGTCACAGGGCGTGACCAGTTAGCGCTCCCCAGATGCACCACGACCGCAAAGTCTTGCGATTTGCGAATATGTTCCCAAAACTAAGGCTACATCATTAATTTATATTCTATATAATGCAGATATATTTGTTTTAAGCATACATTTAAAAAATATGATTAATTGTTTATTATTTCTACTTCGCGATGCACACGCTAGAAATCAACTTGAACAAAACCGGGGTTTGAGGCCCTAATATGTCTGCGTTTGAGGCCCCGATGCGCTAACTGCTCGCGCCTTGTGACATCGGCTTATTTACGTCGACTCGACGCCATTAAATTGATCTAAAACACAATAAAAAATAATATCTGACTTCTTTGTAGCGGGAGTGATGCGAAATTATATTTCAAACACATACACATCGAAAAAAACGTCGAAAAAAGCGTTAACTGGAAGATTTGATTAGTGATACGGATTTATACGGATTCTTACAGAATTGTAGGTCAAAAATACGGTTTGCCATCCCATAAATGTGGCATGTCTGTTATGTGTTTATAGTGCGCATTTAAACTGGCAGTCTCTGCTGTTTTAGGGGGTTTATGGAGACAGTGAACAGCCTGGATCCCGACTACCCGTGGCAGATGGTACATTCCGTTGTCTTGGTCTCTTTCCACGGGTCTTCGTTCTTGTTGTCACCAGCACAACAATGTCGTCTTCTCCTTACCACGCCGTTGAAGCATATTACGTTTTGATAATTCTTAAAATTGGATGATCCTACTTTCAAAGGTGGCTCCTCGACAACATTTTAGAGGAGTCTCATGCCCTTCCTTTTATTAAGTTGTCGTTGTATATTTGTATTAATGTTTATTTTTTTACATGGATGTATTGTATTGTGTACGGGTCAAATAAAACAATTCTGCTTCTTCTTCTTCTTCAACTTTTCCAACCCGATGAGTATGAATCTCATAGTTTCAACGAGTCCATTCGTCCAGATACTACAGGTCTATGCGAGTTCATTCATCCAGATACTACTTGTCTATCTGAGTCCTTTCATCCAGATACTACAGGTCTGTGGGAGTCCATTCATCCAGATACTACAGGTCTATGTGAGTCCTTTCATCCAGATACTACATGTCTATGTGAGTCCTTTCTAAAGATGCCTGCATACAACGACTTCGTTTTATGTTTAAGCTAATCCAGTCGTTATGCATAGACTTAACAATTGGCTTCATAAACGGAGAATATCCCCAAGAAATGTTTAGTGATATACCAATTCAGGAATACTAAGCAGTCATACCATTCCTCTGTACCACGCCACGTTAACGAGAACACCGGCCAGTCCAACTATATTTGTTTTGCGTCCATTACTGACAATCGAACTGCTACTTGCTTTTGCAGACGTTTCCCGGTTCGAAACTAGTCCACCTGTTGCAAGGCATGCCGTGGGTGGACCGTGTCTTCACCGTGGACGAGGTGAACGGGACACAGGTGACCCGTAAGCTGTACCGCATCGCCAGTGAACTTCCTCGTGACAACTGGCAGGTGCAGCTGGTTTCAGTGAAAGTGGAGCCATATATTGTGGAGTTGCCCGTCAAAGAGGCGATTCTCAAAAGGATCGGCACTCACGACGGAACCTTTCACTGTGACGAGGCTCTCGCCTGCTTCCTGCTGAAGCAACTGCCAGAATACGAGGACGCTCTCGTCATCAGGTGTTCCAGTGACGACGACCATAGCAGAGCCACACCACCAATTCTACAATGCAATGTATTGCTATTAACTACTTCAACGAAGTGCCAGCAATTGGCGAAACCACATACGTCGTTACAGGCGTACGTTGTTTCAGCATGTTAGAGTTTTGTGCAGAGCATGTAATGTTTATTGTTCCTCTACATTAAACCATCAATATGGAATCAGGAATTGCCTGTTATGATACGTGTAGGGTAGACCAGGGCAACATGAATATTTTACCTATGATCGCGAGCAATTGATTGTTTGGATACAGCATTATAGTAACATATGCATAAACGATGCATCGCTAGTTACAAATAATCCAGATAATGAGGCACATTAGTTGTGAAATGTTTTTAGGGCATAGGTATGGTTTATAACATAGCGTGAATAAAACATTTATTATCGTTGTCGAATAGAACGAGTGATCCCGCCAGACTGGATACGTGTGACATAGTAGTTGACGTCGGAGGTGAATACGATCACGCTCGCAAAAGATACGACCACCATCAAAGGTACATCTTTCAAAGTAAACATTGTCTCTTACTTACCAATATCTAACAAGACATACCCACATAAAACGACTAAAATTCAAAGAAAATGTGTATCCTGATGGCAAATAACCCAACAACCCGTTTGGTTAGCGGGCGTGTGGAATCTATCGACTTAAAATAATTAATTATGGATCTTTATAAAGCGCCACATTAAGATACAACTGCTCAAAAAGACTTTACAAACTGACTTAAATTAGCCATACGTACAACAAAGTAAATAAATGAAACACTTTTTAAACAATTAACACACATACACACACACACGCACGCACAGTTACAAACACACGTACGCGCATGCATACACACGTACGAATACACACACTCATGTTCACATACGTACGCGCACACACCTGTCCATTTTGTTCAATTCAATTTGTGTCCAAACAAACCAGCCATGTATTCTGCTGTTGCAGTGGATTCAACAAGTCGATGAGCGACCTGGAGCCCGCCTATCGATGGAAGACACCATTGAGCAGCGCGGGTCTCGTCTACTTCCACTACGGCCGCCGCATGCTCGCTCAGATCATGGGCAAAGACGAAGCGGACGAGATCGTGAGACGCATCTTCTTGAAGCTGTACGACGTGTTTGTGGAAGCCGTTGATGGATTCGACAACGGCCTGCTGCCGACCGACGACAGACGGCAGTACGTCTGCCTGCAGCTATGTTAAACAATGTTTCTGGTAGTTAGCTACACTAACGTATTTCTACCAGTGTAACAACTAACAGAAATGAAGGCATCAGTTAATGTGGCGCCGTGTGAGGATTGTTTGCCGCATTAGGCTTCTCTTGAATCGTTTGAACTAACTGCATTTTGCTACCAATCTTCCACATTATATTGGCAAATGTCACCATAAATTATATCATTGTCGTTGGCATAGCTTTGATCCAGTTGTTCACCGACAAAAAAATGTTCTCTGTGTGCCAACACATTTTTTCTTTGGGAAATACGTGCACTGAACTGGTATTTTCACCACATGTATAAATTAACGATAAGAACTCATTACATTTCTAATAAAACAGTGGATTTGAATTCTAGAGTGATATTGAGTCGCTTCGCGCACTGACGCCAATTCAGAGTGAACGACTCGCTTCGCCCCATTCAGATACACTGCGACCAACCTGACGCGATTGCTGGTGGGAATTTGTTCCACATTTCGCTACCTCCCTGTGCTCATTGCAGATTCGTAGTAACGACAAATCTGGGTGACCGGGTCATAAATCTCAACGCTTCATGGAACGATGTCTACGATGCATGGACGGTAGATGTAAGTGGGTGATTCAGATTGTGAACTCTGCAACATTTTATTTCCGATTTTGATTAAATGTAATAGATTACAGTGAATGTTTTCTGTCAAAAAGCTATTTAATCATCCCCATTAACATATATAGCTACTAACTAAACAATGCATGCTACATACACATACGTATGTCGTGTTATTAAATAAAATAAAATAATAAAATGTAAGTGTAAAGTCATATGTTGATGTTATGACGTGGACTGGGTTGGAATCCAAGAGCACGATTAACCGCCTCAAGACGGTGTGGTGGCCGGCCAGGGAGGTGGTTACACGGGCATTCTCGAAACGCTTCGAGGTAACATAGTTCACACATTGTGGTATTATATGATATGTCGTAAATATAACATGTAATTTTCATGATGAACCTGCTATTGGGTAGTTAATGCAGTTAGATAAGTTAAAGAGTAGACATGTTACACATATGCGTGAACTGTGAATTAAAAATGAATGTTCAAGTAGACAAATGACTTCCTAGAAACAACAGTATAGTATAAATTTAATAATATAAACAGGTACAAAATATGTTCTCAAATGTCGCAGTATTCAATCCTGAGGATTACTCAAAGCTTGTTACACTTTACTCACTGCCACACCTGTTCTGCTAAACACAATCGCAGCTTCTCCAACCATGCTGCAATGAATGCGCGACGACAATCGGTACTCAAATATCCACCACTGTCTATAGCCAGATAAGCCCTACTTAATCATACTGCTGAGTGAACTTGCATACTAAAATGACTGTCAAGGTTTGACACGGCAGTACATTGACATCGACACTTTGAATATGATTTCGGTGTCTGCGTCGTTGACTTTGCGTGCAGGTGTCTTTCTGTTGTGTTTCCAGACCGACCAAAGCGGGGAGGTGATACACTTGGAACCAGGCTGTTCGTGGAAGGACCATCTCGTTGACTTGGAGACAGTGCAGCACATTGAGAGCGCAATCAAATGTGTCATATGCTATGAGCATATTTCCAACCAGTACGTGGTCCAGAGTGTATCTGAAAGTCTTGGTTCACGAACTACAAGGTGCGTATAACTTATAGCTACATATCATATCATTTGCATATCATCTTGTCGGTTTCGGTTAATCAGTCGAATGCGCGACCGGCCGGTGTAGTGTAGTGTAGTGTAGTGTAGTGTAGTGTAGTGTAGTGTAGTGTAGTGTAGTGTAGTGTAGTGTAGTGTAGTGTAGTGTAGTGTAGTGTAGTGTAGTGTAGTGTAGTGTAGTGTAGTGTAGTGTAGTGTAGTGTAGTGTAGTGTAGGCCTAGCGTAGCGTAGCGTAGCGTAGCGTAGCGTAGCGTAGCGTAGCGTAGCGTAGCGTAGCGTAGCGTAGCGTAGCGTAGTGTAGTGTAATAAAGTTACTTCATACCAAATTGGCGTTCCCCGGTCAATTTAGTATGTAACATACTGACCAGTGGGGCCAGTATGTTAACTATTATTATACTAATAGGACATTTCCATTTTCTTATAACCCTCTCCTGTCTTTACAGTACTGTGTCATATAATAATATTAAAATAAATATTACGCGGGAGATACATTCAACGTTATAAATGTCATCAGTCACATTAGCCCGACGAACAATCTGCGTGGAGGATATCCAGATGAACATGGCGGTATTCCCGCGTCACGGTAACTGTTGGTTGGAAAATACGTGTCCTTCAATAGTACAAGTTACTGTAAGGTGGTCCGGACGCATGTTTGGTAGAAACGCCCCGGGAGTGGGTAGGGTGATGCCTTCTTTTTCGGGATATAGCGACATCCAACGCCCGGCACTGCGCATTTGGCCAGTCACATGTTGCACAAATAATATCGATGTAAGAACGTTCCTTGTTCGCGTTATACCCTGTGGCAATGGATCGCCGAGATGAAGACCAACATTGGCCAAGACGAACAGTCGTCATGTAAGGATGCCCTAGCGATTTCTCGAGATCATCGATGAATCCACAATTGGTTTAAAGGAGATTATGTACAAGACGCCAAGATCAGCTGTTGATTTTATGTGAATAAATATGAAGGATTGTTCCATTCTCTGACGGTATCTGATCAAACAGAATAGTCGTCATCCATCAACTACATAACTATAATTAATGACGTTGGTATATCGGTCAAACTGGTGCAGTCCATGACGTACTACATATGCATTCAAAACACCTTTACTCAATAAACCCTGACTTGATAGTGTTGACTAGATCCGGGAATAGTTAGTGTGTGATCCCTCTTAGGTGTATATTAATATAATTTTGGAAAACGCAAAACTGCCTTACTCTACCGTTTAGACGGTGCTGTTTAAGGTACGAACCCCGCTATATCCGCCCTGGTGTGTTCTGGCTGTGTTGCAGACTACTGCTGCCGAGTAGATGGCGTGGACAGGAGGGACGTGCCCTGCAACGAACAAGTGATATTCCTGACAGTTCGTTCGTGCATCTCGCTGGTGTCTTCGGCAAAGGGCGCACGGTCGACAGCGTGCTTCAGATGGCGCGCCAGGCGCTTCCGATGTCACGTGGGTCTGAGTTGCGACGTTACGATCATCCGTGGTAGAGCGGCCTAGTCTCGGTTAACCGACTGTCGGTCGGCTGCGTAACTACGCCGAGAAGACAGTCTGGTGACATCGCCGGCTCTTGAATATTATCCGTGTGGGGCTAAACAATGCTGCCACCTCACGGATACTGCTTAATCCTGCCGTATTTCCTATTTTATAAACAACTGCAAATTGTTATTTTTATTTAGTTTTGTGTTAATATAATTTCAATGTTGAATAGTTTTAATGGGATATCGCTACCTTGTAAAGTATATCGTTATTTTTATTTTTGTTTCATAGTTGGCCTGGGAGCCAATCAGTGTCTCTACCCCAATATGTGGTAAGGCCGCCCTGGCGGTTACAACGGCAGCCCAGTAACTCCCCAGGCAGAGTTGAGGGGCTGCGAAGTGCTGTCACCTCACGGAGCCTGGGTAATCGATACTAAGAGCGGCCTGACTCACGAATTGCTGCTAACGACCACAGGGGACTATTTCACTAATGTTGTTCAATGTTGATCCTTAACCGTGATCTTGCATAACTGAAAACGTTCAACACTCTGACGCGCCAACGGGACATTGTCACAGGTGTGTTACTGAAATAATGTCCTCTATAATGCCGCAATGGATAGTTGCGCCTCGAATGAAAGTCCTTTAATTTAACAACGAATTTTGTTATGACGAATTTTTAAGAGCTCTTTATCTAAGTGAAATGGTTCCCATTGGTCTTTTTCACTAACATTGATAAGAGCTCTTAAACCCAGTTGTGGCGATTAAAATCAATTTTTATACTTAACAGTGATCTCTCAGACTTGACAACGTTCAAAACACTGCCTCGCCAGCGGGACATTATCACTGGTGTATCATGGAAACAGTGTCCTTGGTAATGCGTCAATGGACAGCTGCGTTTTGAAAACAGCTAATTTAATTCATCAAGTGACTATTTTACTTTATTTGGTGAAACGGTCCCTTCCATGTCTTCCGATGTAGCTGGATGACAGCTGGTCTAGTACTAAACTCAGCGAGCAAATTTATTTAGACACTATTCAGAGCGGAAACATTATTAATTAAACCACCCTGATGACTATCTCCCGCTACGCGGAGTAATGTGGAGAAATCTCTCGCTATTTGCTTGTAACACATTGGAAGGTCTAATGAATGAGTTAATCCTTTATGTATGATAATTTAAGGGTATATGCAAGGTCTACACATGTGCCATATTTCATCTGTGTAGTTTAAGGTATTAGCATGCGCAATATTTAAAGGGAATAGAAACAAGGCTTAATCTAAAATTCGTTTTCCATGTATACATAAAGATTAAGTATGTGTGTAACATTTGACAACATTAACAAATACATGTGTAGTAAAAATGCGGTTTTAAACCCGTCACCACAGCGATTCCCGCGGAAAGCTGAAAGTTAATTAACAAGGCGATCACGTGGTATCGTGGCGTCACAGATGACAGGCGGACTCTATCTACATATTCAGAGCATGTTTACAAGGATAGTTTTGGGTCGAACTGAGTATCATAATAATTATTGTGCGATATTCCGATGTAATGCAAACACTACTCATCATAGGGAATAAGTATTAGTTATCTTACGGTTCCACATGAATGAACGTTTGTTAGAAAATTGAAGCCACAGGTTTCTTGGAAGCCTTGAGTTCGTCACAGTCTTCGACACGTTTTATAAGTAATTGTATCGATCTTACTTTTACGTATTTATAATGTACTGCTTTATCTATGAATGTTTTATTTGATATGGACATATTGATTGATAACAAATAGTATTACTACTGTTATTATTGTTACTATTATTATTATTATTACCTGATGTGGTGTGATATTTTATTTTATTATATTAGCGGCCTTATGTGTGATCCCACACGATGTGGATTAAGTAAGTAAGTGTATTATATTATTATGTTATATTATCATTGTTAACCTCATGCCTCTGAACTATCATCTTGACAGAAACTTTACAAAAGAAGGCAAACTGTGGATTCGACCTTCGTCGTGTTGGTGTACCAATACCTGCCGTCAGCAACCATCAGCACTGTAAACTGGCTTCTTCCAAAAATATTCGCCGAATAGATGCCGTGGGAAGAGTATACGATGGACACACAACTGATCGTTATTCTAGCGAGGTCACATCAATTATCACCGTTTGGTAGCCTACATTTTGTTTTATTATTATATTTTCCGTGTTTGCTGCCAAAGTATAATATACCTTTACATTGTTGTTTCGCCTTGCCGCATTTCCATATGGAATGTTTTCCCTGATCATTATTATTGTGACAGATATTTACCTGAACATCCTCAAAGATTAAAGGGAATAGAAACAAGGCTTAACCAAAAAATCGTTTTCCATTTATACATAATGTTTAAGTATGCATGTAACATTTGACAACATTAAAAATAAAAATACATTTGTAGCAAAAATCCGGTTTTAAACACGACAGCATAGAGATTCCGGTGTAAAGCTGAAAGTTAATTAGCAAGGCGATCACGTGGTATAGTGGAGTCATAATTGACAAGCGGACCCTTTCTATGTATTCAGAGCATGTTTACAAGGATAGTTTTGGGTCCTATGGTCCAAACGAGCGTCATAATAAATTATTGTGCGATATTCCGATGTAATGCAGTCGGAAGGACACTGGTTCTAACCTGACACAAAATCATTCATTTTTTACACTCTTGTTTATGCTGTACCTAAATAATAATTATAAACCGAATCATTTTAAACACTAAATGATGTACTGCTTGTGTTATTATTGTTGTAGTAATTATTTATTCGCGCGACGAAGAAGAACATTTGGCAATTGTATGATTATAATTAGCAATTATGTGTATTTCTAAATTTACGTTATTGTTACTACACTTGAAAACAAATTATGATTTGTCTTGATAAATGAAATTTTGAAATATGCATCTTTGTTATATACAATTAAATTATTTTCATTTTTATCGCGAATAAATAACTACTATAAAAATTAATAAATACAAGCAGTTGTCTGTGTCATTGCTTGTTGATTCCATTGATAATTATATTTTGTGAAAAGTTACACAAAAAAGTGACAAAAAAGCAATGGTTTCGTGTGACGTTCGAACCTGTGTTTTTACGATTGTAAAAAGCGAACACATCTAGCATACGCATCTACCAGTTGAATCACGGTACCAATCGCGATTTTGCTCCCTAATTTAAAGAGTTATGTTAAATATACAACTCTTCTTCAGACATCGGCATGCTTATGATTATTTATAGTTTATACACAATGTTTATTTCGTGCGTTGCGTATATACTATACGTTTGTAATGTATTTGTCCTGAAATGGATCATTGGACGGCGGTTGCAATCGATAGAATAATAACTTTGAAAACGAACCGAAGACTGTGGCGATCTCGAAGCTCAAACACTGAGTCTGAGACACGCTTCCGCGAGACAACTGGCTTAAATATTTCTACAACATTTTTATTCGTATGTAATGTTAAGATAAATGTATGTTTCCTATGATGACCAGTGTTTGTAGTACATAGGCATGTCGCCCAGACATCCAGTAAGCTCGGCAAAAATATGCATATTCGAAAAAGTCCACTGGCATTGCATAAAGTGTGGAATTTCTAATACGTTTATTTTATTATTTTTTATTATAGGCGGGTATGTAAATATATAAAATCATGTAATATAATATAATATGAATTCAAGCATTAGGTGTTGTTATTCCCTTTAATTGATATTCTTCACGGTTCATTTAGGAAACATCTAGATCTAGATCGGTAGCCACTTAGTGGTGTTGCACATTTCATCGCAACGGGTGGGAAGTTCATGTATTTGTGTGCTTCGAGTTGACCAACAAAGCATTAAGATAGGCTGTTATCTGCATATGTAAGGTTGAAAATTGGTATTGTACCTTTATGAACATTTAGTAGAATCATCTTACATTATTTAAAAAAAAGTGTGTTAATCTATGTACGCAGTTACGTCTTTATCACCTATGATCAACCGTTCATTCAGTAAGTAAGTATGTCATTTCCTATAACACATGATGCACATTACAGATTTTGAATGTTTATAATACAAGATGAACTCAATATTCGTGACCAATGTTTTGCCATTTGTCATTCGTCATCTTAGCGAATGATATTGAACCAATAAATAACTGGCTTGTAGTAGGTTCGTGTTGTGGTCGTGTATGAGTTCTGGTCAATCGCACGGTTTGGGATAGGATTGCTGAAACGAAGGCGCAATCGTATTCGATCGCATGAATTTTCGTTTTTTGTGTGTATAATATGTGATGATAGAAGAAGTTTATTTGTAAATAGCCACTGCATGCATGGACACATGTAATAATTATACATGCTGGCCAAAATTGTATAGAAAACGATGCGAGGATAGGAGGCATTTTTAGCGGAGGATAGGAGGCATTTTGCAAACGACTAGGAGATGAACAGATAGAAGAAGAATTGAGGGAAACCAGGTTGTTATGCGATATGATCGGGATCGGAGAAATAAAAAGATGAGAGGAATGTTTCACTAACTTACAAAGCGGCTACCTACGGCAAACAAAGGTCAAACAGCTGTACGCGTTCTCAATACCAGGAAGTGGACTGACCACAGTATTGTAGTAGTGTTATTATGCTAGCTCGTTTTAGAACATTAGTTGCTGTTGGACTACTTTACATTGCTGCACGTCCCGTCAACAGTTACTTTAGTTTAGCTATGCACAAGTGATCCATTTTTCACCCTACCTGACTAACTCCTAAGTACACTGGAAACAACTACGACTAGTTTTAGAAAAAATAGTTACAACTACTTGTTTTTATCGCGTGTTCATTTATACACACCAGCAGAATCACGTGGAAACATTGACACGTATACCGTGTAAACAGAGTCTATCCACATGGACACATGCTCTTCACTCATTGGCCGAACCAACCTGGTGAATCAAAACGTGCGCTCTGTCGGCGGATCGTGTCTCACGCGGGGTCAGGCGACGGATGACGCTGATGTGCGTTCAATTGTGACATGCACTCTAGGATAATTAAGTCGACCGGTTGTGGCGGGTGGTGGTCTTCCAGTGCACACGATATACAACCAAATTAGTCGTCTGTGGCGCGTGTTGGTTAGTTTCGAGTTAGACCATGGCGACTGTAAACTACACGGGGAACTTGACTGTCAGTGTCAACGGTACGGTTGGATATATTCCAGGACTAGAATTACATCCCGACGTGCCTCCCTGTTTCTACACAGAAGTCTTATGGCGGTGCGGCTGGCCGCCGCTGTGCATCATGGGACTCGTCGGTAACACGCTCGTGCTGCTCGTGCTGAGACGGGACGGACTCGTGCGGACGTCGGCCAACGTCTATTTGAGCGCCCTGGCCGTCGGTGACAGTCTCGTGCTGATGGTCGCCTCAGTGGCGGCCTACCCAATGTATGGTTGGTGTTGGTTGATCCAGATAACGAGTATGTTGGCGTGTCGTCTAACGTGGACGATACACGAAACATTAGTAGACGCGTCAGTTTGGCTCATTGTCGCGTTCACTGTCGAGCGCTGCATCGTCGTCCGCTTCCCGCTACTCAAGCTACGACTGTGCACCCCGCGCAACGCCGGCTTGTGCTGTGTGTCGCTGCTGGTGCTCGCCTTCCTCAAGAACATCGACCTCTTCTTCATGTTCAACTTTAAGAGTCAAGACGAATGTTTGATCAAAATCCGTTATTTTCCGTATTTGATGTATCGACAGTGGATTTCCAAAGTTTTCGGCAGTGTCATTCCAACATGTGTCGTGGTGGCGTGTAATTGGGCGATAATAGGTACACTATGTCGGAAGTCTGGGCAAACGGCTGCGGGAAACTCCGTTAAGCGAACGACGTTCATGTGCCTTGGCGTGTCGATCGCCTACGTCGTCTGTGTCATTCCTGTAGCCTTTTATCTCCCCGTGAACCCTTTGGCTCGCCTCAATCACCCATACTTTTCGAACTCTCTGGTATTCCTGCGGTACGTCAATCACGCGAACAACTTCTTCCTGTACAGTTTGACGGGTGCGCACTTCCGGTGCGAGTTGGTCGCAGTGTGCCGCAGTTGGGTCCAGGGAGTAGTTGTGACGACGGATGTGATTCGCCAGATCCCGTTACTTCTTAGGAACAAGTTCGGTCGAAGTGTTGACAACGATTTGGAAATGCAATAGTGAGACGATGTATGAAATGCTGTGTCGATGACATAACGTGAGGAGTGGTCGCATCAACACTACATCAAGTCAAAAGACATTTAATAAATTCTCCTTTAATTATATATGTCAAAATTTTAATCGGACATCCAAATATCCGTTGTTGCTTTATGACGTCAAAGAATATGTTTTGGTCCGGTATTCTCGTCATTTTGTGTTAAATTATGTTTACTTTAAAAAATTAGATTAATGACTTGTTTAGATGTGATAAAAATGCACTTACATTTAAATAAACCAAGTTAAATAGTTGAATAGTAACAAGACGAATAGTTATATTGTTAATGTGTTTACTAGTTAAATAGTCGCATTGTTATTGTTGGCTTCATTAAATCTTGTTGTATGAAATAAGTGTCTACTGTTACATGTTCCACTACCAGTCCTAGCGGATGTCATATATATATATATATATATATATATATATATATATATATATATATATATATATATTTATATATATATATATATATATATATATATATATATATATATATATATATATATATATATATGTGTATATGTATATATATATATATATATATATATATATATATATATATAATAATAATAATAATAAAACTTAATTTTGACACCATCAAATCCGGGACGTATGTCCCGTTCACGGGTGTGTACATACATGTAAATAGGTAAACAAATTAATAAATATAGTTAAGCTAAAATATAATGTTCACGGGTGTATGCATACTTGTAAATAGGTAAATTAATAAATAAATACAGTTTTGCTAATATATATGGTTCACGGGTGTGTACATACATGTAAATAGGTAAATAAATAAATAAATAAGTATAGTTAAGCTAAAATATAATGTTCGTTGTGTAAAACTGGTTATGCGGAAAATCAAAATGTTTTTAATTCTTTCTTAAAGTGTACTAGATTGCCGTTGTCGCGCATATTCCTAGGGAGTTTGTTCCACAGGCAAATGCACGCCGGTCGAAACGTTCTAAGTTCACTTTTGGCACTTCGAGGAGTAACCCGCCTGCAGAGCGCAGCGATCGGCGAGGCGCGTGCTGGAGTAGTAGTGCCGCGAGATACTCTGGCGTGCCGTCATATAAAGCCCTGTGCACGAGTACTAGTAGCTTGTATTCGATCCGCTTTCTGACAGGCAGCCAGTGTAATTGCCGCAGTATTGTCGTCATGGACTGCCGGTCACCCCGCCGGATTTGCATAACAATTCGAGCTGCAGACCGCTTGACCATTTCAAGACGGTGCAGGTGACGATCGCTGATGCCGAATAGTATCGCATTGCCATAGTCGATACGCGATGTCACCAGTCCGTGTATGAGACTCTTACATACAGTGGTGCTAACCGAGTCTCGTATTTTTGCAATTCGCGACAGATGGTAGTAGGCAGAACGACAAACGCTGGCAACTTGTGACGTCATGGTTAGGTTACTGTCAATGGTAAATCCTAGGTCCCGTATAACTGGGGAAGTGTCAACGAGCTGGCCACATATGTTGACGCGGGTTAACGATGTAGGCGTACGTAGACTTGATGAACGGATGACAATGGCTTGAGATTTGTTGTCATTCAACACAAGTCCATTGTCACAGAGCCATGCTTTCGCATCTTGTACGCAGGCTTCCATACGCGCGAGGGCTTGTGTGTGGTCGGTTGGTGGGGAAGTGATGTAGAGTTGAGTGTCGTCTGCGTATAGGTGATGGTGAATGTTGTGCTTCTGTAGAAGTGTCGTCAGTGGTGCGATGTATGCATTGAATAGCAGTGGTCCAAGGACAGTCCCTTGTGGCACTCCTGTGGTTATGGTCTCTACTTCCGACACGCCACTCTTTACGCGTACGACACATGTTCGATTACACAGGTAAGATGTCAGCCAGGCGAGGACGTCTCCAGATAGTCCGTATCCAGACAAACGTCGCAGCAGTGTGTTGTGGTTGATGGTGTCGAAGGCCGCTCTTAGATCGAGTAGCACGAGGAGCACACTCCGGCGACTGTCAATCGATTGGGCGATGTCGTTGTGTATGCGCACGAGTGCGGTTTCCGCACTATGATGCGCACGATATGCACTTTGATATATGCCGTAGATTCGGTTCTCCTCCATAAAGTGTTGTAACTGTTGTGCAACGAAACGTTCAGTTATCTTCGCCACAAATGTGATGTTAGATATTGGCCGGTAATTCGTTAGCACGCTGGCGTTAGATCCGCCCTTCTTCAAAGCTGGTACAACGACAACGTGTTTCATGGGTGCAGGAAATACGGTTGATGATAGCGAGGCGTTGATGATCATAGCCAACAAAGGAGAAAGAGCATCGATGTGGTGTTTCACTAGTGATGTCGGCAGTGGGTCTAGTTCACACGATTTTGTGGCAGATGCGAGTGCTATTTTTTTCACATCCGAGAGTGACGCGGGTTCAAACACATCAAAACGCGTACTCACAACTCTTGGCATGTCATCGGCTGGCAGCGGAGATCGATTATGGCACAGCGACTCTATCTTATCTTTGAAACTTCGCTGAAACCTGGTAGCGAGTGCCGAGTGTGATTCGTCTGCCACTTCTGGTAGAGGTCTATTCACCTTTCGGCCAAGGAGTGAATCTGCGATATTATAGATGAGGCGCATGTTACCGCCAGCTTTCGAGATCTCGGATCTATAGTATTCAGAGCGGGCTGTCTTGAGCGATGTCCTGAAGGTATTGCGACGATCTGTAAAAATCTGTCGATGCACAGTTAAGCCTGATTTCCGCCAATAAAGGCGTTCGGCACGGCGGAGGGTTCGCTTTTCCCCTGTCAGGTCATTGGTGTGCCACGGAGTCATAGGTCTAACCGTAATGGTCCGCGACACAAGAGGGGCGTGCGCGTCAACGATGGTGCGTATAGGCAGGTATCGTAGCCGGCAAGTAGAGCAACAGGGT
>OZ024857.1:52044748-52047248 GCA_964017155.1 Oasisia sp. SBJ-2009
AAATCCGTGGCCCCATTCCAGAAACAATGCGGACATAAGGATGAACTGTAGGCGGAACATTAAGTACAGGCTATCAGTCAGGTCTATATTACCCCGACACCAACAGAACGGTTATGGGTGGCCTTTCGGGCCATAACGCGACAAGCGGCAAGCTTGACGTTTGCTCGCAAACGCTACAGCCAATCAGAACGCGAAAACCTTTGCGCGCAAACGTTACAGCCAATAAAAAGTCATGTATCTGTGAATCGCGGATTGAACCAATGAACAGTGATCTAGTAAAATGTAGACTCCTGTATTTAGGCGGGATAAATGAACAATTTAAGTCTACTTAGCAACACCGTATTTATCGGGCTTTGAGAAATGCCTCCTCGGCGCATTCAGCGAGCACAATTACGGCTACAGAGTGATTCTAATTCTACCTTCTTTTTGGCATCATTTAAACGTAAGGTGCCAGTTCGAATCGCAAACCAGTAACTTATTTTCTGCCACTGATGTTTGCGCGCCAAGTTTGTCGCGTTATGGCCCGAACGGCCACCTATACGCGTTCTGGTTGGCTGTAACGTTTCCAGCTACGCGACTGGGTGGCCGTTCGTGATTATAAACGGAAACATCGCGTGATATAACATAGCATGACATTTCGAATCTACGTCTGCTTCATCAATTAATGGGTCACATGAAATAACCGCACGCGCCAGGCATTCATCACTGAAAGACTACTACAATAGTTTTTACTACGAATCGACATGGAAAGTGAATTACACCGAATGGACATGGACATTTGAGACTCGGTCCATATTATCAATTTAATTGCACAAAGTTCCACATGTTGCACACATATATTGAAATGCATGCATACGCATTTCCTGCGTATATACACAGGCACACACACAGGCACACACACAGACACACACAGACACACACATACACACACACAAACACACACACACACACACACACACACACACACACACACACACACTCACACACACACACACACTCACACACACACACACACACACACACACACACACACACACACACACACACACACACACACACACAGTGAGCGGTAATAGGGAACATATCATACACGCCGTTGAACTCGTCTCAAACTTGTAATTAATGTCAATAGTGGGTCAAGCAAAGTCTCCACTGTACATCAGCTGCACCCTCCGACGATATGAAGCACTTAAGATGTGGTGATAGATGGATATAAATACCGTATTTCTTAAATACGGCAATAATAGGTTTTGACAGATGCCATCTTTAAAAATGTTGTTGAAGATGACAAATAACATTTGTGATATCGCTGTTCACCAAGCTATCAAAGACACGTTGTAGCGCTTACATTTTTCCGGCGTTATAAACGTTCCGATTGACGTTTCTGCGCATGCGCGATATTTGTAAAATCATCAATATGCATAGTCTCGCTTAACCGACTGTCGGTCGGCTGCGGAACTACGCCGAGAAGACAGTCTGGCCCCATTTGCGGCTTTTGTTTGGGATCCGCGTGATCTATACAATGATGCCACCTCACGGACACTGCCGTAATGTTTTTTTTATAAACAACTGCAAATTTGTATTTCTATTTATTTTGTGTTAATATAAGTTTAATTCTGAATAGTTTTTTATAATACACCATTATTTGATAAAAAAAAGGTATCCTTATTTAATTGATATGCTATCCGTGTGGGGCTAGACAATGCTGCCACCTTACGGATACTGGTTAATCCTGCCGTAATTCTTATTTTATAAACAACTGTAAATTTGAATTTTTACTTACTTTTGTGTTAATATAAGTTCAATGTTGAATACTTTTCATGTGATATTATTATCTTGTAAAAGTATATCGTTATTTGAATTTTTATTTCATAGTTGGCCTGAGAGCCAATCAGCGTCTCTACCCTAATCTGGGGTAAGGCTGCCCGGATGTAGAAACTTAAGCCCATATGCTGTCCCAGGCGGAGTTGAGGGGGCTTAAAAGTGCTGCCACCTCACGGAGTCTGGGTAATCGAGGCTACAATATGCAGCGAAATGACAAAGCATGTATGGCATAAATACTACAGGTTGTTCGTCAGGGTGTATATAACCTCTCAGCAAAAGTATTTGTCGCAAATTAACATGAGGCAAACACGCTTTGAGGCATATTTAGATAGGAAGCGTAAATGACGTCACTGTTGTGCGCCATAATCCGTGACAGTGATTTATAAAAACCGTAATATTTTATTGCATTGAACGACATTTTAAGAAACTCTTCACAGTAATCATCACATGAGAGTTAACGAACAGCTCGTGGCATTTATACCGAAAATGCTTTGTTGTTTCGTTGGACATTGGTGATTTTACATTTATTGCGCATGCGCAGAAACGTCAATCGGAACGTTTTTAACGATCGGAAAAATGTAAGCGCCACAACGTAAACAAAATTGCTCTAGATGACGTAGTGTTTGAGATACGGCTACATTTGTATAAACGACCGCCATTTTTTAAAATGGCGGAA
>OZ024857.1:52052248-52162248 GCA_964017155.1 Oasisia sp. SBJ-2009
CGACATTGCGGCAAATTTGAGAAACGCCACGCCAGCGAAAGCGGAACATCGGGGAACTAGTAAAAGAGTGACGCGATTATCATGGATGGCGGTGTAAAGCGCGCAGAATGCCGCGTATTCGGCTCTCATTGCTACTATGTATTCGAAATATTGCGGTAATCAATAGGCTGGGGAATGCCCATAGTATCGTAGTCATTGATTAACGGTGGCGGCGATCGGCTGCGGTCGGCGCTTCTGAGTGCTGTCCCGTTAACAGGTTCAGCGAGGCGTGACGGTAGCGGTCAACGTGCTGGAACGGGTCCGCCGTCTCGTTTCAAGACGCTGTAACTTCACAGGAGATCAAAAACAACCTTGGTTAAAGAGAGATCGGGATTTTTGCATGGATACTATACAACGCAAAGTAGAAGTGGCAGGAATGAACTCGCACTGAAGCAAGGCAAGGATGAAATTGATAGGCTGCAGACTGGTTATGACAAATTTCTAGGCTAAACTAAGACGGACACTGACAGAGATTGCATGAGACTAAACTCGCACGTTGCTACGGTAATATCAGGTAAACGCTCACGGTAGTACTCGTAGGCTATGTTGGTTACTGTGACAGCTTACGACTGCAGTGATATTATTGTCGCCTCGGACCCGTTGGGCTGTCACAGACGGAGTAATAGTTTATTAGGGGAGTTGCTGCATAAGTTATTCGAATGCCTAAGACTAAGTTATTATACTCCATAGACACAGGACATGATAGGTATATATAATAGGCAAGGGACAGTGTGTTCAAATCCACCACTGAGGAAAGAGCTCCATTTGTGGGAAGTTTTAGGAGGAAATTTATGTGATTGAATTTAAGATAACAATTATTAAAGATGTCCACCTACACATCTATGAACAGAAATCAAGTCAATAATCACAGCAATGCTGGTGCACATGTCAGTAATTAGAGCACAAGTGACAAGAGTCTTTGCTAATTCCCGTTTACTTTTATTGTTATCTCACAACTCAATGGTCAGTCACTGCTAGTGTTTGTACAAATCCTTTGGTTTTAGTCACAGTTTGCAGAGTTCAGATCTGGCCTGGTCATATCTGGACCATGGCTAAGTGCAATCTACTTTTATTGTGTTCTCACTGCTAGTGTTTGTTCATAACCATAGCAATCCTATAGATTTAATTTGTACTGTGACAGTACAAATTAAACCTATATATTTGGCAATTATTTGCACATCTCTGACAGTGTCAGAGATGTGCAAATACAGCAAAATGTACATTCTGCTTACAACATGTTTGATTACACTTATATATGTGTATCTACATGTTAATATTTAACACATCATTCATCATTCATCATTGTTATCATTGTGCAGCCATAGTGTCCCGTGGTTGGGCGAATGCCTCGTACATAAATGAAAATTAAGCAAAAAGTTATGGTCATTGGAGAAGTGTAATTGTAATTGTAATTGAGTTTTTCCAAGTGTGTAATTGTAACTGAATAATTATGTGGCCAATATGGAGGTGAATTTATTGTATTTATAATGGTGCATGCATGCAAAACATGAACAATTATTTTAATCTAAATGGAGCAGACGATATAATTTTATTATCAGCTGACCAGTAGGCACAATGCAACAGCATTATTCTTTGACGTAATATTTGAATTAATGTTCTGGAAGTGCTACGGCTGAGAATTTTTATGGTTGTACCAGAAATACAATTTTAGATTAATGCTCAATGCTGACGTCTTTCCAGCCCCCAAGCCGTTGGGTAAATACCGGCGCCAATTTATCATAATAAAGTTCACTGATGTGGAACAAGTGTACTTGACTGTCGTGAGACACAGTCTGCATTGATTTCTTGCTATGCAACCCCAGCTCACTCACTGTGATATCAACAGAGTTCTGGTTCAAGAACTAATGACTCACTCTGTGACTTGGACCATTGGTCGCCTTTGTATTGTGCTTGGTGCCGCTTCTGTGTAACCTCGTATCCTATTTGTTTATAGTTACCGTGCACATGTCATGAACGGCCACGTCCACGCTGAGTGGCTGTATATGCGGAGGACAGGCGTTTTCAATGAAGGTATGTTTTACAGTTTATTGGCTTTTGCAAACTGTTTTACTGGTATTTATAATCAGAAAGATTTACCTAGAAATAAACATCAGTTTTGTCTTGATTGTGATTGATACTGTCTGTTATGTTCAGGGCCATTGTGCTTATAGTGCTTGTACTGTTTTGAGATTTACTCTGTTTTAGTCTTGTGAACTTTATAAAGGCAAAACACTTCAATTTATATTAGCAATAAGTTTATCCCACCCGAATAATTCAGAGATATCTATGAAAATATTCTCAAAGCAACTTATTTACTGAATGCGAAAAGCCACATGCGCTTCCGTCAATGGATTTCATTTATGAATAACGTACGTACACCTTGCAATAACTAACATCGCCAGTTGTTGTTTGTTTTAAATAGGTTGTATGATTATGAAGATTTGATTTTGCCTGCACAATTGCTGGAGTGTGTTGTCACTTAGTTGTACCAGTGTTCCAATCCTGTTGGTCAACTATCAATAGAGCAGTTAACTGGAGTGGAGTGGAACCACATGTCTGACCTTACTACGGGCTGAGTGCACACGTAGTCACTCTAGATGCAGTTGTTCCAGAAATTTCACTATAACAGTTAAGCTGAGTCTGTGCAGTGCAGTGCTTTTTATATGATATTGTGTTTTTTGTATGTGTGTGTGTATGTGTGAACCCAGCAAACACATAACATTCCAGTAACGTTAGCAGAAGGTTATAATTAGGTTATGCAGTACCATTCCCATATATAGCGATAATTTAGGGAACATCAAGAAAACTTTCCAAAAAAACGTTAGCAGCTAACATTATCGTAACGTAGAAATAACGTTCTGCTAACGTTCTGATAACCTAATTTTGTTAAAAAAGGTAAGTTTTTATATAGCGCAGAATCCAGTCCATAGGACTGCTGAAAGCGTTTTTACACATTACTCCCCCGGCAGACCTGTTCAATCAAATACCATCTCAACTTCTCTGGGAAGCATCCAGCCACATGCTACAATTAATGTGCGAAAGGCTGCGCGTACACATATCCACCACTGTCTATTGCCAGGTACTCATTTATACAGCTGAGTGAACTGGAGCAATGTAGAGTGAAAAAACTTGCCGAAGGTTTTAACACCGCAGCACAGGATTCGAACCCGGGTTCTCTTAGTCGAGAGTCCGGAGGTCTACCCCTGCGCCACTGCGCTCTACAGTTAGCTGGGAATATGTGTGCACTAGTGGGTGTATAGTGTATAAACATTGTATGTGTGAGTTACATATGGTGTATTGACTGCGCAATGGGTGTAGCAGTGGTAGGATGAGCACAGAGTGAATTGAGTGTATAGCATAGTGAGTGATTGAGTGTGAGTGAGTGCAGAATGAATGCTGTGTGAGTGAAGACTGCAGAGTGAGTACACACTACAGAGTCATTGTAGAGTGACAGCAGAGTGAATGCAAGTTTGACATGTATGTGGAGTGAGTGTAGAAAAACCGGAATAACTGCATAGTGAGTACAGAGTAAGTGTGATGTGAATATAGAGTGAGCACTGAGTGAGTACAGAGTGAATGCAGTGAGTGTGGTCTGTGTGAATGTATGTACTTGCATTTTTGTTGTTGTGGGCACATTTGTGTGTAAGTATGTGCATGTGCCTGTATATATGCATGTATCATTGCTAACCATGTATCCCTCAAAAACATTAGTTCCTCTTTCAGTAATGCCCATGCAGAATTTTCTGCAGAAAATATTTGGTAAACATGTTTTCAGATTCAAGCAATTGCTTGTTTACAAATGGGTTTACCAGTTACAAGTAGTTGATCTAGCTAATTGAAGTCCCTGCAAGCAATAAATCAACCCCCACTTCAACCTGGCAGCATGACTGGTTACACAATGACCAGTGTGGTAAGCCCTTAAGATAACAGTTGGCCTTTGTCTGGCACAAGCATTGTTTCCCAAAGCCTATGGGTCCAGAGTTATACTCACCACTTGGCTCCAGGACCTCCTTATTATAATTTATACCTGTGAACCAGTAAATAACAGGATATGTGAAAGTATAGTTAAGTTACTGTTACACCAGGTGGAGTGATCAGACGCAGGGAGAAATTGCTTTCTGCTGCCTTGGTCATACTTTTGTTGCTGATGTTAGAGTGCTTTGTAAGCTGAGGTCAGATTTAGTATTAATCTTGTGTTAGTTGGAAATGGTTGCATTAATTGCGGAGTGCCAGTGTTGTGGATGACGCTGGGAGGTAGGTGTATTTTGAAGACCTGTGTAGCAAATTATGCTAATTAAGCTAGACTTCGATTTGAATGTACAGCGCAAGAATTAAAACTTAGTTTGGAACATTTATCGATCCACAGGTGGTGGGTTGAAATATAGCAGGTCTCAACTAAATGCTCATACATGAGTTTTAGTTATTGATGTCTGTGCAATGATGTGTTAGAGAACAAGTTGACAGTTCAATATGGGACATGCTTTTATGCAGGATCAAATTGTTGGCAGTCCAGATGTTTTCTGTTGTACTCAATACACTGTAATACAATGGCCTTCTTTTTTGTCCAGTTGCCTTAAAATAATATATTTCAGATGTATGCCTTGTGAAAACAAAACTTTCGAATTACTTTTGTCTAGTGAATATTGTACAAAAACATAGATACAAATATTTGGATATTTTGTTTTATGGGATATAGAAGGAATCACCATGAATGATCCAGATCATCATGCCCCATTTAACTTTGACTTGGTCAGGTGGTTTCTGCTTTATAAAATACCTTGGTCCTTCACTGCTGTCTATGCCTTGGTTAAGCTAGTAGAACTTTTAGTAAAGCTACAGTGTTGTGTTTTCTATACAGACTTGCATGCAGGTCCCACATCGTAATCCTGCATTTTCAGTTCTCAGAATAGTACATCTTGTACAAGCTATTCGTTGTGACAGTGGTATTGTCGTTTTGTTCTCAGTCTTCGTTCTGGTTCTTTTATTGAAACTGTTGGATTGCTGCCACACACTACATCAATGTTTTGTAGCTGTGCCAATCTGTGTGTTCAGGGCTGTTCTCAGAAGTCACGTGTAGCTCCCATCTAGAGCCTAGTCCAGTCTCGCGCTGTTTTGTGAGCTTCAAACTTTCTATTCCGTACATGCACAAGAACGTTTCCTTTGTTGTCTGGAGTAGTACAAGCTTAGTGTTTCTCGGTAGAGCGGATTTCCAGATCTAGTTTGTTGATGACTTGCCAAGCCACACATGCAAATCACTCTTGCCGTAGGCATGTAATAGGTTTTGGCAGTATAACTGTTTCGTCTCGAGCTCTTGCCCTGCCACATATACCATAATTATTGTACTCATTTTTTATTGATGTTAGATATTACATATTGTTGGCAGGTGCATATATCTATATCCAGACACAATTATTGGTAAGAAACATAATGATAAAGGCTGTGGTGTATTAGAGAACTATGTACAAGTAAAGCAAAAAACACAGTACAGAGCTCGTGTGAAATATTTAATTACTCTTGCATGTTTAATAACTGTCCTAGTAGGCTTGTCCTTTTGTGAAAAATGCCACCCTATGTGCACCTTATTTAGCATTATACGTTTATTAGATTTAGAGATGTTCACCAGTAGAACAGTATTTTGTATTGTAAAGCAATTTATCTCACAGAGTGCCATATGGCTCCCTCTTTTAACTGATTTTGCAACAATTGTAACAACAGTCGGACTTCTGGTAATTGTAGTTTCGATTCCCCCAAATCTCCGTATTCTCTCGAAATCATTATTCATGATTAACTGAGCCATATTATTGTTCACTCAGCCATGTTGATGAGTATGTGGCTCTAGAAAGGGATGGGTATTTGTGTGCAAAGTCGTTGTACCATGATTATCAGAAGGCTTAATGCTTCCCAGAAAAGTTGACATAGTGTTTGATTGAAGACACCTGTCATGGACTGAAAGTGAAGTGTAAAGCATTTTGGGCAGCCACAAAGATTGGATACTGCTTTCTATAGGAACATACCATGACTTCTTTTTATTCGAACCATACACATTTGTGTTTTACTGGTTTAATTGTAAAATGAACAATGAATTGATTAGGTAGTGTTACAAATACTTTCGGAGATTTATCCCGCATAAAGGCCTTGGCCCTCTGTGTCTGCTTGATTTTAATCCAGGTTGTACCATCAACTCACAACACTCTTGTGCCTATAGGTCTGATGGTACTTGTGATCTTTGTAGTTGTTATTTCTGGCTGAAGTTATTCATTATAGGAGCCACTGAGTGCCCCTCTGTTTGGTGCATGCTCGGAGCCTCTGGTACAACACACAAATAGTCCATTGTACAGGATTCCAAGTGTGGCAGTTTAATGACAAATAACAATCACAAATAAAACAATTATACAGTAACAAAACATTTACATAACATGCATGAAATTAAGTACTAGTATGGTTAAATTCTAGTCTATTTTCATACTAGACATTTGGCAGTGCAAGTAGTTAACGTGTTTTGTTAGGTTCATCAAGACACTGTATTTAGTGGTTGGGCTTAGTGCCATATGGTTATAAATATGGTGCACTGAACACCTCCAAATGTCTGCCTGGTCTTTGTATGATGTCAGCATCGGGCTTATGTGTTTTGTTAACTTCTGTGTTGGTCATGTGTGTCTATTGTAACAACACTTGGACATTGGTGGCGTTGCAGTGGAGACGTGACCATTTGCAGCAGTAAATGTTTCATCTTCTGGAGCTATATTCACAACACTCTCATGGTGTGACCGGTGACTAATATGTCAGCTATAGTCGTTAATTCTGCAAGCTTTGTATGAAGGCAGTGCACTTCAGCTAAAACACTGTTGGCATTCAATATATCGTCTATTATGGCACAACAACTGAATCTCAAAAGGTCTTGCATACTGGCAGGTTAAACCATGTTTTAAATCATATACACACTATTGAGTGTTGTTGATTGTTTCTACTGGCTAATATTATGCACTATAGTCACAACACGTACAATGTTCAGAAAGTTTAATTACGATTGCAGGACAATTTCCTTATGCACATGCAGCATGAATGTGTTGTGTGTTACATTTTTATATTTGGCCATGTGCATGTAGTTATTCATGTGCCTTTCACTGCAGTTGGAAGTCCAGAGGCCACGAGGTGACTAGCAATGTGAAGAGGTGCGGCTTGTAGACAGAATGAGAGAGATGTCGAATGCTGCGAAGAAGACAAGGGTAGGGGGTTACAATGCCCGCCCCAGTGCCAACAGTGCCATCAGGAGGAAGGATCTCCTGGGCTCGTACCACAGCATGGTTGCTTCCCTCTTTCAACTTGACACTGAAGAGCTCGAAGCCTGCTTCCTCGATGCTTCAAGGGTATGTAACATATGACTTACAAACTAACTGCTCTTCATGGTCAAACTAGCCTCGGTTTGTGTGTGTGCGTGCGTGTGCATGCGTGTGCATGTGTGTGCATGTGTGTGCATGCGTGTGCATGCATGTGCGTGCATGTGTGTGCATGTGTGTGCATGTGTGTGCATGTGTGTGCATGTGTGTGCATGTGTGTGCATGTGTGTGCATGTGTGTGCATGTGTGTGCATGTGTGTGCATGTGTGTGCATGTGTGTGCATGTGTGTGCATGTGTGTGCATGTGTGTGCATGTGTGTGCATGTGTGTGCATGTGTGTGCATGTGTGTGCATGTGTGTGCATGTGTGTGCATGTGTGTGCATGTGTGTGCATGTGTGTGCATGTGTGTGCATGTGTGTGCATGTGTGTGCATGTGTGTGCATGTGTGTGCATGTGTGTGCATGTGTGTGTGCATGTGTGTGTATGTGTGTGGTGTGTAGGGGAGGTGGGTTCCACATATTAATATATGACCCTCTGAAGAAAAGTGACATATTTATTTCTTCATATTTCACCACTGGCTAAGGGACATTAGATTGACGTAATTTAAGTGTTCGCAACATTACACATGGTTTCTGCAATTGCTCGTGCTACGTAGGCTAAACACCAGTCGATTACCACAGCCAGGAAGTTGAACTTGCCAGCAGAAAATTATAGTAATGATATATCAATTGATCTCACACTCCTCATTGTCCGGGCCGGGATTCAAATCTTCATACTCACATTGTAGCATGGACAATTTCAGTGGGTCTTCATTGCCTTAGTTCACCCAGCCATATAAATGACTATCTAATAATAACTGACACTGATGGCATTCCTGTGACTGAATTACATTAACGTACAGCTTCCGTACATCGACCATAAGCTGGTGATTGAACAACCAATAGTTCCTTGAGCTGTGGCTAAAAAAACCATAATTCCATATTGTAACTTCCTGTCCTCTAATCAGTTTGGTGATGTCAAATGACAGATTTGAATAAAATTCTGTTAAGCAAATATGCATGTGTCAGAAAATTTCCCAGAATCTGACAAGGAAGATTTGTGAGGAAGTCACGGCAGTGAGGAAAGCATTAGCCAATGAATGAAGGATATTGTGTGATATTGTGTGTATGCAGGCATGATAAAGGTCACTCCTCTATGCATTGATTTCATAAGCAGTTGCAGCCTGATAATATTGTGCCCGAGAACAGAATAATGGGCAAACACCAATTGCAGAAGCAACCGACCGTGACTTGCCAATTGCCAATCATTCATAACACGACCTTTACCGAGTCACGGAACGTTTATATTATGATGAAATAGCAGCAGGAATAAATGTGATTTACACGGATGTGTCAAGAATATATATATATGTATGTATATGATGTTTATTTTGGACAAAACTGTATACGTAAAATACATTTAAAAAAAACTGTAAAAAGTACAATATATAAAATGCAATTAAAGCAGTTATGTGGTACAAGTAAAAGAATAAATAAGTGGGTAATAAAAATAAATAAATAGGTTATGACAAAAATTAATAAATGATTAAAATAATTATTAAAAATAGGGTAAAAATACAATACAAATATTCTGTAGAAAATTGGGATCTCCTGTATGTGTACATAGATTTTCTAAAATAAAATCAGTATGGAAGTCATTGACAACAAAACAGTTTTCAGACTGATGAAGACAACATAAAAGGCTAAATATGGATAAATGAATGTGTTAATTGAAAGATTAAATATAATGCCTTGTTCCATTTTTACTTTTTAAGTTACCTTAATCCACCAAAGCCTTCATATGTTTTAACAAACACTGGGATATCTCGGAAACCAATTGGCAGTTATAGATCGGTATGAAACATGATTGATGCGAGTGCAGAACAAACAAAGTGATTAGACAAGTAACTAGATACAGCTAGTAGAGTAGTAGAGCGAAGTGGCTCAGGGGTACAGTTTCGGACTCTCGACTAAGAGGACCCGGGTTCGAATCCTGTGCTGCAGTGTTAAAACCTTGGACGAGTTTTTTCACTCTAAATTGCTCCAGTTCATTCAGCTATATAAATGAGTACCTGGCTATAGACAGTGGTGGATATGTGTAGAGCAGCCTGTGCGTATTAGTTGCAGCATATGGGTGGATGCTTCCCAGAGAAGTTTAGAAAAAAACACTTTAGATGGTGTCTGTTTAGGTGGTGTTATTAGTTGATATCAAATCAAGCTGCTTAAGTAATGTAACAATGTAAATTAACTTTGTTACATCCCACCACTGATCTATACACACCAGCATTCTACAACCAGCTCATCCATCTTGAACCCCCACCCCCCTTTCACCTTATGAAACCGTAGATAAGCTGAATGTTAATGACTCATCTACTTGGAGCCATCAAGTGGATAATCTTGTTTGCTGTGTCATTTTAAATTTAATGCTTTGTTTGTTTGGCATATACAGTACTTGCAACATTTGTTCTACATCTTTACGTACAAAGTTTTTGAGTTAACCCCAGAAATATAACACTGAATGTCTATCAGCTGACTGGGGAAATGGAGCGAATTTTAATTAAAGTTTCATGTGGTTAAGGGGTTACCAAAAGATGCAGAGCCCATTTTAAATTTATTATAATATTATACATGTGGAGCTGATGTTGTATTTGACACACAACAGGCAGTCTGTTATGTAAACGTCTGTATTCACAGACATGGCAGCATCACAAATGGAGACCTTTGTTCAAATGCTTGCAGCAATTACTGCACTGGCTCTGTGTATTGATGCTTAGAAATATTGACAAGCCTTACACAAGCCACTTTATACCTGCAGATGTCAGCTTAATCCCTGGAAGGGTGAGTCAGCTGTATCTGTCGTCATAGCGATGACAACATTTAAACTTGAACTGACCCTTGCAAAATTAGTCATCACTTAAGAACACAGTCATGTCATCTTGGTCAGTAATCACGTGTTTCTGGTGCGCAATTCTTCTAAAATCCAGGCTCACGGAACAGAACATAAGTTAATCTTACTGGTCAGTAGGCGGAACAGAAACTGAGTTTGTTCCCAACACACAACAAACATATACTATAGTAATATGGATACAATAGTAACAGGAGAACATAAAGATCAAATTGCATTTTATTGTTATTAGATCACATAGTTACCTAGAATATACAATATGCTGCTATACACATAAAACTGATCTCCCAGACACATATCAAAATTATATTGAAAAAAGGTGAGTTAATTGTTTTGAAAAGATGATTGCTGTCTTCTGAAAAAAAATACCCTAGATAATCATGATTGGCTTTGATTCAAGAAAGATGTGCTTAAAATTGAAAAAACGTTAAATTTAATATTAATGTCAGATGAATTTAAAAAGAGCATAGTTGTTTGTTATCATGCAATTCATGCTGCTTTGCTGCACATTCCCCAAAATATTGTTTACTGTCAATAGACATGGCTCACAATTAGAAGTAGCCAGTAATAAAAAATTCCTCTCAAGTAGAAACCCATCTGTCCTATATCCAGGCCTGTAGTTTCACCTTCGCCTTGAGTGTTTCAGTCTTGCCATTATATCAAGTCCCAGTGCAGCTGGCTGCCACCATGGCTCACTCTGCCATTATTTATTTATTTCATTGTTATACCTGCATACTTGTACTATAACACACAAGGTTTTTTGTTATAGGCTTGGGCAAGGATTTTTCACTCAAATTAACCATATTGCTGCATGACTTACACATAGAAATATTAACCGTTGTGGAATACAATTTATATGCATAAAAACGTCATTATATTATCTCTTTGTACACCAAATTTCGTTCTTGTTCCTCAAATATAACGCGTTCAGTAGCATTTTAAAACGACCCCCTACTCAACAAAAATCGACCTGTTGCGACACGCCGCCTGTGCTAAGATGCTATGCTTGTTACGCTAGCGCGAGCGCCTCATCGCGTTTACCACCAGGCTGACAATTTAAGCGTAAAATAGGCTTTCTTCTCAAACGTTGCGCCGCGTCAATTTTTGACCAATTCAATCAGAATAAAGCTTATTTTGAAGAAATATTATTGCTCTATCGATTGGTGATACACACTACGCTGAACTAATAAGAAATCGTCCGCTAAAACGCAATTAAACATGACAACTTATGTCATGGTCGTATTTCGTGAGCAACGTCGCCGTTCCGCATCAGATCGCGTAGTGTGTGGTACCATTCGATCCATTTTATGAATATAGCATTTTATTTGTGGGGGCGCACGCCTTTGAAAGCTGGTGGTACTTTTTCCCCGAGTCGCGACCCTTCGAGTCTTCGGCAGATCGCCGCACGCGTTAGTTGTAAGTAAGTCGCTAATGTCGTATTCCACTCGTATGTTAGCAATGTCTAAACATCACGGCACATAACGGCTACCAATTGTCTCATGGTCAACGTATTGCATTTTAGTGATAATTTATAGCGAATAATTCGTCTATTTGCCTGTTGCTAAATCTATGGGTTTGCCCTTGCAACGAAATAGGCTGACCTAGATATCAACATCACGGTGGGCGCCAGGACTAGTCGATCTTTGTTGTGAGGGGTGTCAAGGATGCTGTCGAAGCTCGCCGTTTACTTGAGAAACGATCTTTAATTATGAACATATTTTTCACGTCGTGTTGTTTTACTCGTATTATAGATGACAACTATTACAACTGTATTGTCCACACAACAGTAATTGATACGAAATTCGGCATAATGCGCCGCTATTTCAGCTAGACCAACGACAAACATACGCCGCTGCAATGTCTGCGCCGTTGCGATAAAGCCGACTTTCTACTTGTATTCGCGCAACACGTGGATTATTACATTTACAATGCCTTTGAAATAGTATACAATTTTATTTTTAAAAAGCAGAGACAAGAAATAACAATTCTTGGAGACGAATTGATCGACCTAGCGTCGTAATTCCATAACATTATAGTTTATATATCTTTTTGTGTTTATATTTTAATTACGTATGTTGTCAAATCATTTTGAAATACATTCACCCACATGATGGAATGTATTTCGGAATTTATCAATATTACATATAACAATATTTGTTATTAAACTGATTAGTAGTTCAATTTAACACCAATTATTTTATAAATATATGTTATTATAATCTTATAATAATACTTTTATTACATTTGATCATATATGACAACATATGTAATCAAATAATATACATATATATATTATATATATATATTATATATATATATATATATATATATATATATATATATATATATATATATATATATATATATATATATATATATACTTAATGGTTTCTAAATTATAGATTAGTTAATTATGTCAAAATTGTACACAAAATTGAGAATTTTTTAGAAGAACTCTTATTTCACGTAAACAACACAATTATATGATTTATGTGAAAATCATGCAGTAGATATACATAACAACAATACCTGTGCTAAATTAAAAGTTTGTAACTTTAATATATGTTTGACTAGAGCATGGTCAAAATATACCTAATTTTCACTGTCATGGCGGCCATATTGGATACCTAATTTGCATAATTTATGCAAAAAATGAGAAATAGCTCAATTCTACTGAAAACTAGTTACATGCCAAATTTGGTTGATCTGTGTTGAAAAGTAAAGATTTTTGTTTGAATCTATACTACCTACCTTGAAGTTTTGACATTTTTCCCCGAGGTAATCGGGGAAAAAAGTAAAACGTCATATAAAACCCAAACGACATGACATGGCTGAATGAAACTTGTTTTACTATCCGAATATAATATGTATCTTTCACAAATTCATATTTGTATCGCCTTTAGTGACTTTTTTCAATTTTGTGCTTGTCTCTTGCCAAGTGTCAATTTGCTAAAATAACATATTCCCACATTTTCAATATCGCATATCTCTGGAAATATTAGTCATACCACTCTAATAATTTATGTACATGTTGACCATGTTGTTGTCCTTGGATGCATGTAATATTGAGTTATTCTAGTAATAAGTTAAAAAGTTGTGTTAAGTCAAAAATGACATTTTATAATAAATTCCTTGCCCATGCCTATTTGTTAGCCTGAGTTCAACTTCACAAATTGCAATTGTTCAGTTCAAATACAGCCTGTTACCATAAATGTTACTAAACATGGACAATTTGGCAATAATGCACTGAACTAAAACGAACCCTAATGAATGTGAGCAAAATGGAACTAATCCACTATTCAGTGTACTTTACTGATTAGACAAGATACAAGAAGTTTTATTTAACGTCGATTTACATGTGAATTTCATAACATTAGCTCATCTGACCTATTTTCCGGTAAACAGGTGTAAAGCATCAAGACATAAAATGTTAAAAAATACATAGTATTTTAAATTAAAATGTGTAACATGAGTAAAATAAAATAAATTTATGCATAAATACGATATACACATGTTCATTAAATTGGCACAGCGACAGGCATGTTAGCTGTTAGCTGTTCACCTACACATACAGCAACTGCATGACGGGCCGTCCCAGTTCTGGATCAGTCTGTGAAACTCGCCTTAGTTTACAGTTTTTTGCAATTCATTTGGCAGGCTATTCCAGATCTGGGGCCCATCATGCATGAATGATTTAAGCCCATTGTTGGATGTGTTTTAATCAAACATCATGTTGCATTATTATCTCATCAATATGATGTGTTGATGTTGTAGGATGGTAACTTTTCCACGGTAGAGCAACTCCTCCAGCACAGAGACAAACTTTTGTTCAACATTGATGCAAGAGACGGCCAGACTGGAAACACTGCCCTCTTATGGGCAGCCAAGCGTGGCCATGCACAGGTGTGTACTCTCCTTTTGCCACTTGTGAGCAGTCAAGTGTGACCATGCTCGGGTATATACTTTTTTCCTCCACTCTTCCTCAATATATCCGTACGTCTGTTATTCTGTCTTAGGGAGTATATTGCAATGAAGGAAATGATATGTGTAGTTTTTGTGTGTATTAGTTCAACATTTTTCAAATTAAATCTTCATAAAATTAGCATTCAACCAACCTTCTCAGATAATTAAATCAATTTTACATAGAGGGAACCCATGTAATGTGACAATTTGTTGGCTTGCTCCTGGAGTCTAACGGGAACTCTAACCCCAAATCCCTATGTCACAATGGAGCTCACAGTTTTAGACTCTCTTCCATGTGTTATTAATAGATCTTTTTTGCATTGGCACTGGGTGCCAGTGACGACTGGTTGACTTGTATTGCGCTTGATCGGACTACATTATTAATCACTGCCTGACTGGGACCACAGTGAGGTGTCACATTACAAGGAACAGGTTTTTTCTTGTTTACTTTGTTCGCATGGTTCATATTGCAGTACATGATAATAAATCAGCGTTCACCGTGAACAGTTTGAGAATTAAATACGTAATTAGTTCCACAACATTAGTTAGAAGATAAATAAATTTGTGGTCATGTAACACTTAAAAAAAAACAGTACAATTACAAGCCCCATATCAAATATAGTGATGTGTGAACAAACATAGATGCATTACTTTTTCAAAGTGAAAAAGGCCGATTCATCCATATCTATTTCAGCTGTACATAATTATGATCAGTTTGTAGAGTTGTTGGTATTCAGTAGAGCTGATGTGACACCTTTTTACTAACTATTCCCTTAATAATTATAATAGTACCCCGGGTAATAATAAATAAGAATAAAAGCATTTATATAGTGCCATAAATCCAAGTTACCTTGTTCGAAGGCGCTGTTACAACAAATCATAGAAAGAAACTAAAAGTAAAAAATCATAAAAACATGGCATCAAATATCAAAATAAATTATCATAAAAATACTCATACTTATAATAATAAAAATACTGTAAAAAAACAAAAAGCAGCTCATAATAATAAATAAATAAGTAAATCCTAGAAACTTCAAACGTCCGTCAATGTTCATGAGTAAAAATGCAATAATGCACATACTCTCCTGGCAGTCCGAGTCAGTACCATTGACCAGCCCACCGTGTGTGGTCAGATTGTAGAGCGGCTGGTGTTCCACGGGGCGGATGTGACACCCCGCAACTACGAGGGTCAGTCGGCGGTGGAGGTCGCGTCCCCTCCCATGCGCCGCCTCCTGCTCGAGTCGGCTGACAGGGGCGCCGGGCACCGCAACCTGCTGCAGGCCGCCTGGCAGGGCAACGCCAGGGCCGTCAAACGCATCCTGGTGAGTGGAGCTTTTCTCATCGCATACTACATATTACGCAATTTCGCCAGTTCCAATTTCACCAGTTCCAACTTAGACAGTTCCAATTTGGCCAATTCCAAAAGTTTATCAGTTAAAGGAACATGCAACCCAAAAAGTAAAAATTGCTTAAACCATTAAACCATGTTCATTGAATCATATCCCATATTTTGTTATTTGTTTCTGAAATTATTTATTAGGTTTTAAGGATAATTAGTGAACCTCCCTGGAGGCTGACATTTTGGACATTTCGCCTGTGGGTGTGTGACGTCACACCTCCCCCACCGCTAGCGCCTCGGGTGGGCAAAACAAAACGAATTCTTCACGTACCCACTGAGTCTGAGATCTATCCATCCATTTAATTACAGTTACAGAGCGTTAGCTAACAAAACGGCGTACCTTATAATATAAACATTCATAGAATAGGATAATATAATAGGATAAAGAATAATGATGCTCAAGTAGAGATTGCAACAAAGCGTCATAGGCAATCGCGCAATCCATTTTGAACTTGGTTGGTTCAACGGAGCTTAATCACTTTTATTATCGCCCACTTTCACATGTAAACAAATCGTTTATCCAACTAATTATTCCAGTCGACCGTCGTGCAATGAATATTTTACTAATCATTGATGTTTATTATTATAAAGGAAATACATTAAATGATATTCTAGCACCCCTTTTATAGTATTTGCATACATTATGTTCGTCCCTTTTGCGAGACCGTTCTTCGCGTGCAACACCGACCCTTCGCTTTGGCCCTGGACTTTTCGTTTTGCGCACAAATTCAGCGGGGACCGTAGCTTCGTTCAACAGTTGTCTTTCACCCAATCCCGGCAACCTGTGTTCCAGATAAACGATGACATGGTCCTGGCAAACCATTTTCCGGTTGAAATTGAATTATTCCACAGTATGATCCGTACCTATATTGTGGAGCCATTTCATTGCCAACTCGCGCTTCGTAGAGAATTTATTGCCATTTGGAAAAATCTCTTTCCTTTCACCGACTCTTCTCCTGCCTTCTTTTGACATCCGTATGCTTGACATTCAAGCATTTCATTATCACAAGACTCATAAAACAACTAGATTCATGTCGCTATGCTAGTGTTTACATCTTGCGCACCGCCTATAATCGCCGAGAGTGGTGGACGGCCTACGTCACACTCACGCATTCTCTCGCTTTACTCTTCGTGAGTTCCCGTGAAATGGGCAACAATGGTCAGTGAAAATGTACGTTTCAAGATGAATTTTATAATGTATAACATTCTTACAAAATTAAACAAAAAATACATGTGTTACAATATTCTATCATGAATAGTATGTGGGAATTGGGGGGATTTTAACGGATTTTCAACACTATGGTTGCATGTTCCTTTAAATATGTAACATTATAAAGTTTTCTAAGCTTACTTTTCCATGTTCACTCCCTGGCATGTCTGTCCTAACTGACTAACACTGTTGAACCTCTTAGGCAAAACAAGTTATCTTACTGTTGTTACTGTAAAGAAAATCCATTGTTACATTTATGGCCCTTTTTCAAAATGCAACAACCTTTGCATTATCTTAGAGAGCGCGGGTGGTGTAGTGGTTACCACATCCGCCTGCAGCGCCGGCCACACGGGTTCGATCCCCGGTACCGGCAATTGTGATATAAAAATCTGGCTCTCAACATTGGGGACTGTGTATCCCTCGTGAATTGGAGAATCACGTTTATGTGGGTCCCGTCTTAATTTGGGACGTAAAAGAACCACTGAGGACGACAAGAATTGTGACCATCCTCAGTGACTCCTGCGTTAGCCCAAGATTGGGCTGTTTGGAGTTAATAACCTGAGAACCTGAGAAGAGTATTTCTATGACACGTGTGAAAGTGTCCCAAGGACACATCTTGGTGTCGTGAGTTTTCCGTTACGTGGTCAGTCATAACAAAGAACTATCATGAAAAGCAAATTTAGACTGAGTTCATAAGAACACAGGATGTATGTAGTGTGTGTAATATCATGTGTAATATTGTGTGTAATATTGTGTGTAATAAAATCATAATTGCATTGAATTGAATTGAAATTTATTATATACATAATACAAAGAACAAGACACATGGTGACAGAAAATGTCAGGATGCCAGTCTAAACCTAAATTGGTTGAAGCATCTCAATAACCTTGTCATAGGACGAGAGTCGTGTGGACATTGACTGTCACCTCACTGTACTTGTCGTAGGACGAGAGTCGCGTGGACATTGACTGTCGTAACTCTGACGGGTTGACACCCCTCCTGCTGGTCACCCGGGATGTACAGTTCTTTGAGAAGCTGGGGGAGAGGATGAATGAGGGGTACGACCCCACACACGTCATTGCAGAGCTGCTTGACCATGACGCGTGAGTTTATTTCTGCAACATTTAAAGCGTCAATACAAAATATGAATTATTTAAGGTGACAACAATTGTGGAATGTAGTAGGCTCTGTCACAAGCTGTGTGGCTTAAGACAGGCATGAGAGATTTTAGAGCATATAAAAGAATCCATATTTTAATATTGGATATTTAAATATGTAAATTATTTGTGCCATTCTTTGTTATGTACCATGGTATACTTATTAAAACAATTGTAATGGTGTTATTGAGTGATTATTATCTGAGGAGAATGCCATGTGATATAATTGATTATATGTTATTTGTGTGTGTGTTTATGTGTATATATTTACTATATACATATATTTGTTTACTAGTTTTCTTCACCATAGAGATTTATCATGCTGTTTAATTGTGATAGTTCTAGTTCTTCTATGTTTTTTCATGCAAGTCTTTTAAGAAAGATAGAAATCAATAATACCTAATAATGTCATTAAAACAAGCATGATGATAGTTATTGTATTATTTCTGAAGGTGTTCCTGTGTTGTTTGTAGTGATCCGAATGCTGCAGACAGTGATGGGAAGACTCCTCTACACTATGTCGCCTCCAGCAAGACGGCCCTATCGTCCCACCTCATAGAACAACTCCTTCTCAGTGGCTCAGACGTTGGTACGACAACCATCCTGTTGGAAGCACAGCTTTCTACCTAATTATCCTTAAGCACTTTTAGCACTAAACACGTACACCATATTAACAAACCTCTGTATTTTTACCCTTCTCCACAGCACTAGTGTCCAGATTCCAAGTTAGCTACCCCATATGCGCTGACAGAACAGAATTAGGAACTGAGAGAAGCGAACTTCTTGAACCTACTGCATCATGCACTGTTCTCTAACCTGGGAATTATCAAACCTACTCAGCTTGATCAATGCCCCCCTAAACATTTCTGCCTCCTGGTGTTGTAAGCTATACAAAAATTATTACAAAAATTAAGTGAGGTTTAACTACACGTAGCAACCCAGTTTGGTCCTATTTTGGGGAGTTTGGGACCATCCCGTGTGTTCCCCATTCATGTAGATGTGTTCTGTCTCGTCCAGGTGCCAGAGACCGGCGTTCATTCATCCCAATTCACTGCGCGGCACAGTACGGCAACATCCCCGTAGTAGTGGCCTTGCTTGACGGCAACTCTGACGTGAACGCGCGAGGATTTGCTGGGGCCACCCCACTGCATGTGTGTGTAAGTGATAACGTATAGTCGGCCGTGCGAATAAAAACTCCACAAATCTGGTTAAAATCGGTGAAGTGTGACTACTTAAAAAAATAGTATGCAGAGATAATAATAATAACTGATTTTTATTTCACTCTGGGCAATCACAGAGATTGAAATGGGTACATAAAACATTAAAAGTATATTTGTTAAAAATAGAATGAAATAACACATACTGTAAGACATTAGCGTAAATATAATTATAATGTATACAATCTACAATATGTATCTATAAAACTAATGTTTATTATATAAGACATTAAAACATATTTTCTGTGATTATTTGATGGATGATTAGAGAGAGAGGGCATGATTTAAATTCACACTGAAACTGGAATAAATGCCTTAAGCATTTTTGTAGACTCATCGGGACTAATTACTGGTAGGATAATTCATAATATGGTACATTATAACTCATAAACAAACCATAAGCTAATTTCCTAAATATGTTAAATAGCTAAATGAAAAATATGTTAATTAAGGTGAATGCAGAGTAGTAGTATGTACACTATATGTATGTTGTCCACTGTAGCCATGTTGACTGAAAGCACAACAGTACAGCAGCGGGTGATAAAACAAAAAAGTTGGTAAATTAGTAGTGTATTGAATTGCATACAATATCTTAATAAGTACAATTATAAATAATAAAAAATAATAAAATAAAAAATTATGAAACGTTTGCTCACCATTAAAGAAATATATTAAATAAACAGTTGTGACTGTCTCATACAGGCTATCAACGGCCATGACGGTGTCGCTGTGGCTCTGCTTAAACATGGCGCTGACGTCACGATGATTGATGAAAACGGACTCACACCAGTGGAAGTGGCTAAAACCAAGAAGATCAAGTCGACACTGAAGCAAGCGTGGGCCGAGGCAACAGAATATAAACCCCCTGCCAAGACTGCTCAAGGCCCGGGGGCAAACTCAAAACCCCCGACTGAGGCCAGACCAGTGGCGCCACCTCGCAGGAAGAAAGCAAAGGGCGAAGTTATATTTGATGTAAGTGTACATTTTGGTTTTATCAGACATTTTCGCACTTATACTAAATGGAATGTGCATTTTTTTGTACTTTGGGAAGCTGTCACACTACCTGTTGCCAAGTCTGTCATATCTGCTGGTTTTACTTTTGTCGTCAGATAGTCTAGTTTTAACCAATTCCATTATTAAACGTCATATCGCATCAGATAACAGTGCCCCCACCGCAGTCTGTGTTGAGTGTATTCATTATATGCAACACAATTTCTAATTGTCTGACAGTTATGACACCATCAGAAGCTAAGAGAACTGCTTTTAGCCCCTGTGTCATGACACAATGTGGGGTTGCCAAGCTGTTTGGGGTGGTTGGACCAATGGTCTCTTGTGTCTGCCGGGATTTGTCTTTATTGTTCCACCTATCAATACAAGACACGTACAATAATCCATATTGTATGAATGTGAAAACCATGTGACTTAATGTAACATTTAGCTTTTTAAAAGCATGCAACAAATTTCATGAATTGTTTCCTCTTACATGCATTTTGTAAGGACAAATTATATTGGCTCAATGCCACTTTGCAGTGTTGTATTTAGTTAATTTTAAAAGAGGCCTTATGCTTTCCCATGGACAAATATATAGTATTTAATTGTACATATACATTAATCTATTGTACTACTCCATATTAGAATGAAAACTAAGGCCTGGGTTGCCAAATAGTTCTTGACTTGGGTCGTAGCCAATAAAGAAAAACCACTGAGCTAAAAATAAGACATATACTCACACATGTTTCTGAGTCATCAAGAATCTATGAAGTTCATTATATTTACCTGAATTCTCAGGTCTAAATGTTGCACTTTCTGTAAACACTATAGGTACGTACAGTACGGTAAATACTATGTGGTAAAGTAGGATATTCTTTTGCAATTTATTCGTCACTCTCCTTTGTTGGAGGGATAAAATGCCTAACCACACTTTCATGTGCCACTGTAAAAGAACAAGAATATTGATGCATAAGAACAGGGTTTATTTTTATTGTTTCCAAGAAAATTTGTTGTATTGTACCTCATTGGACTATTTTCATAGTCAACAGGATTTCATTCAGAACATTATGACGATTAACAAAATTACTTTGTATGTAGGTCTAGCTTGTTAATTGTGACATTTGTATTCGGATGTCGACAGGGTGTTCCTGGAGTAAAATTAAGAATTGTCAGATCCTCAGAACCGAAACGGGTAGGCCAGTAACTATTTGTTTGACTCACAAAGTAATCCACTCAGTGTGTTTTGTATTCAGAATGCACCACTAAACCAGTGCACAGTTGTGTGTACTACTGCATAATTGGTGCTACAAATGAAAATAGCCACTATTAATGATAATTATGGCAGACTTAAAAAAATTGACTGTTTTTGTAGCCAACAGGATTTCATTAAGAAAATCATGATGATTAAAGAAATTACTATGTACAGTGTATGTGGGTTTTATTTGTTGCATAAATACAACAACATCTGTGTTTGCGTTAATATCTTTATAATGACCACCACCTCAGGTCCCCATGGCTATTTTCAGTGTTAATTGACCTACTGTGGGTGACCACCTTTGTTAGACAACCACTTTCTTTGTTCCCCTTGACCACTGTCTTTTCAATACTAATTGACGTGACAGGGGCAACCTCCTGTCTTGAGTGACCACTTTTTCTGGGTTGAAAGGTGATCACTCAAGAAAGGTTATACCACCATATTGACTATATTAAAAAAAATCATTGATTACATTTATGGAAAAGTGTTCTTATTGATGTATAAGCATGCATTTAATTCAGATTTATCGGAATGATTGTAACAGCTATATAATTGTTGAAATCTTGATATAATTATAAAACTGAACTAAAATCTTGTAGATAAAACTGAACTAACTTATTGCAGGCATACACTGAACAAATTGTATCAATAATATGGCAAGGTTGAAGCAAGACTTGGACATTTCTGCTGAGTAACTGTGATATTGCATGTGTCTTCTGATGTTGTTTGTGTGGATTGTTTTCAATAATCAACAACTTATAACTTCACTAATACAAAATCAACAACAGAAATTCATTAATGTCTTCCAGAACAGGATCAACAACTTACACAATCGTCTGAAACAGAATTATATAATTGTTTTGACCTCTCCAGGTAACTAGTAATAAACACACCATATGGCCAACTGCCAAACCAAAATGCCAGAAATGTAGTAAACTTAGTATTTTCTAGAATGAAGGAAGAAAAGCATTCAATAAGCATGTTATTGCACTTTAAAAGATTTATTTATGAATACATATTTTTATATTAAAATTGTACTCACGTAGAATTATTTGTTGTGCCTGTAAATTTATTTTAAAAAGTAATATATTTTGTGTTCGACTTATATAAATAATGAATGTGTGATGTGGTACTCTGTGGGTGTTTATTAATTCTTATTGTTGCTGTTAACATCTATTTGATTAATTTGAAATGTTTGTTACAGAAAAGTGCATAAGTTAAACTGTATGTGTGCGAGCATAAGTATTACATTTGGACAAATAATTATGTTATATAATCAATATGTTTACATGGATTAGTGTATTGTGCCAAAAGTGTTGTTTACCCTCAGTAGATTTATAGGTGATTCAGCACCTGTCAATCAATGACCAGGCACCTGTCAATCACTAGCTGTCGTAAACACTTTTCACCAACTCGATATGATAATCAACTTACTGTAGAATTCATTAATATTTGTTAGGTTAAGTATAAAATTGGTGCATATTTATTCCACAAGTCCTTGAATGTGTTTCCAGCAATGTGGCTGCTCAGAGTGGGCAGTTACTATAATTGAAAGATGGTAATTAGGACATAGTACTATAGGGAGTTGTTTATTTGCTGCTGTATGTATGGGTGTGAGATTGCCAGTCAGATAATTACAACATGGCTGTATTGACTCAACTCGTTTTCTTAAATATTCTTGAAAAGGTGGAAATCCAAATTCACATAACATGTTAGCAGTACATAAATTTGTTCAATAATGTATATATGCATTGCCATTAGATATCACTGTTTGTTGTCATAGTCGTAGTGACTCATTTAGAAAGTGTCTAAAATTGGATTTCTTCGCTCAGCCAGATATACCGACCGGTATGCATAGTATATATATATGTCTACATGCAGTCACACACACATCTGCACATGTTTACATTGACACACACTCACATACATACACACATACAATAACACCTACATACACACATGAACACATTATAGTTACACACACATATGCATGCACGCACACACGCATGCACGCACACATGCATGCACGCACACACGCACTCACACTAATGCATACGCATACACTGTGTACATGGCCTATGTTTGTGTGTCTGTGTGCATCTACATGCATGCATGCGTTTGTGCATATACCTTACAAATATGTGATCTTTTACAAATAGTAGATACTTGTTGATATAAGACACAAACACTAGTTGTGAATGCAAAGGTACAGTGTCTATACTCTGCATGTAATTGTATACACCTATGCACCAATATATATATCATATACATAACATAGGCCTATACATATGTAGTTATTCTGTACATCCACTTCTCAATAAAGACTGACACAGTTCCCGACTTTGACCTCTCAAGAAAATGCGTGCACATGGGCGAGCGAAAGTAAAGTCTGTCGTGCCCTGGAAACCAGCCAACTCTTTGTCCCTCGCATTATACACTGCAAAGATGTTATGCATTTCACCTTTGTTCTAAACACACATCCGATCTGTGCACCGGTTCGGTTTGACAATAAATCTCTCCGTACACAGCTGATATGATGGCCACCTAGACGGGACCGGTGTTGACATTTGACTTAGCACTAGAGTTGTCTGTTGTGTCTCTCAGACACACCATCATAGCAGGGGGCTAAGGTGTGTTTGTTTGCACCAAACATATGGATATCATATGTGTTCGCTTTGTTGTTGCACGAGGGTCGGCTTTCTTCATGGTTTTTGTGTTGATACATCATTTCGGAAGTGTTTCCTTCGTGGTCTTATTACTGACATTGGTTCTAGGAAGAAGTGTGTTGATTAAAATGAGTAAATCTTCTTATGAAAGTATGCCTCACTTGAGAGGAGTGTTGAGGTGTCTGTAAAACCGTCATCTGTTATTAGATTTTGATGGGTTTTTATTTTCCACTGGCATATGTCAGTCAGCCTTGCTTGAGTAAATGAAATGATTGAATTACTCTTTCTTTTGCATGTTCATTATTTAAGTATTAATCTCTCTTGACAACAAATATTTGTATGTATAGATTGTGTTTTGTGTTAGATGCGTCCTAGACATAGTCTTTACACCTGTTCTTGTGTTACTGCTCAGGTGATGAGACTTACCCCGGTAGTAATCTTTATACCTGTTCTTGTGTTACTCCTCAGGTGATGACATTTAGTCATCTTTACACCTGGTCTTGTGTTACTCCTCAGGTGATGACATTTAGTCATCTTTACACCTGGTCTTGTGTTACTCCTCAGGTGATGAGACTTAGTAATCTTTACACCTGTTCTTGTGTTACTTCTCAGGTGATGAGATTTAGTAATCTTTACACCTGTTCTTGTGTTACTTCTCAGGTGATGACATTTAGTAATCTTTACACCTGTTCTTGTGTTACTTCTCAGGTGATGAGATTTAGTAATCTTTACACCTGTTCTTGTGTTACTTCTCAGGTGATGAGATTTAGTAATCTTTACACCTGTTCTTGTGTTACTTCTCAGGTGATGAGATTTAGTAATCTTTACACCTGTTCTTGTGTTACTCCTCAGGTGATGACATTTAGTCATCTTTACACCTGTTCTTGTGTTACTCCTCAGGTGATGACATTTAGTCATCTTTACACCTGTTCTTGTGTTACTTCTCAGGTGATGAGATTTAGTAATCTTTACACCTGTTCTTGTGTTACTTCTCAGGTGATGACATTTAGTCATCTTTACACCTGTTCTTGTGTTACTCCTCAGGTGATGACATTTAGTCATCTTTACACCTGTTCTTGTGTTACTTCTCAGGTGATGAGATTTAGTAATCTTTACACCTGTTCTTGTGTTACTTCTCAGGTGATGACATTTAGTCATCTTTACACCTGTTCTTGTGTTACTCCTCAGGTGATGAGATTTAGTAATCTTTACACCTGTTCTTGTGTTACTTCTCAGGTGATGAGATTTAGTAATCTTTACACCTGTTCTTGTGTTACTCCTCAGGTGATGAGATTTAGTAATCTTTACACCTGTTCTTGTGTTACTTCTCAGGTGATGACATTTAGTCATCTTTACACCTGTTCTTGTGTTACTCCTCAGGTGATGACATTTAGTCATCTTTACACCTGTTCTTGTGTTACTTCTCAGGTGATGAGATTTAGTAATCTTTACACCTGTTCTTGTGTTACTTCTCAGGTGATGAGATTTAGTAATCTTTACACCTGTTCTTGTGTTACTCCTCAGGTGATGAGATTTAGTAATCTTTACACCTGTTCTTGTGTTACTTCTCAGGTGATGAGATTTAGTAATCTTTACACCTGTTCTTGTGTTACTTCTCAGGTGATGAGATTTAGTAATCTTTACACCTGTTCTTGTGTTACTTCTCAGGTGATGAGATTTAGTAATCTTTACACCTGTTCTTGTGTTACTTCTCAGGTGATGAGATTTAGTAATCTTTACACCTGTTCTTGTGTTACTCCTCAGGTGATGAGATTTAGTAATCTTTACACCTGTTCTTGTGTTACTTCTCAGGTGATGAGATTTAGTAATCTTTACACCTGGTCTTGTGTTACTCCTCAGGTGATGACATTTAGTCATCTTTACACCTGGTCTTGTGTTACTTCTCAGGTGATAACATTTAGTAATCTTTACACCTGTTCTGTTGTTAAACCATTTGCACTAACCATTTGTGGCACAAACTTATGCAGGTTTAGGATTGTCTCGGGCTTGAATAAAGCACATTTAGTTGAGTAGTTGTAATGTGAGACGTCTGACGTAGTTAATATTTCATGTGTTTCAGTCATTGCCGCCAGCCTCTGCCAACAGCGAAAGGCACCAAAGTGAGTAGCCATCTTTGTTCTTGTCATCTTCCAATCATACTCTGTGCGATCTGTTGTAAACTACAGTGATAAAATGTGATGAACAATACTTAGGCTTTATAACTTGCATGACAACTATGAAAATAAAAGCTGTAAACTGTAAAATAGTATACGTTAATATATATATATATATATGTATATATATATACATATATATAAAGTTCCATAATGTTTATATAGTTTTAAGTACTTGACGCCCTACAATACAGTGACCATTCTGTTGGTTTCATAGCTTGAGATATGAGGAAGTAATCCATGTCTTGAAATGAAGATGTATTATAAAGAAAAGATTACAAAGATCATATATACACGTTCTAGAGAATTTCACATTAATCTTTTATAAGTAGTTAAAGTAATCTAGGTTAATATTTTAAATCTTGAATGTCACCTTTATGTTGACATTAATATTATTGCGTGACCCAATCCACCTGTAGGATTATGCACTCTCACAGCTGTAGGCCTGTACAGTGTCAATTGGGTACAGTCCTCTGACAATACAAATGGTTCACAGCCGCACAGTGCTGCATATTGAATACATGACGTCTACTGGCAATACTCGCTCAGCCTGATCCTTCACCAATTTGGCAGTGACATGTCACAGCATTTGTTGTACTGCATGAGCTATCATTGTGATGTTCCACCAGTTTCCTATAGCTATCAATGAGGACATTGTGTGATTGTTTGAGTGACCCCAGTGATGTTAAGTAACGTGATTAAGTTGAGTAAGAGATGTACGATATTATCACCAAAGACCTTATTACTGGCCAATCTTTGTGACAGAGCAGTGTCAGTGAAACCGAGTCTTTGAAGTGGGCCTGGTTGTTAATATAGTATTGTCTGGGTTTATTCCTGGAAACATGCCTATGATGTTGAGCTTCTCATAGCAGGGGCAAAAGTGTCATTGCCCCCCAAATTGGAAGCAGTACACACAAGAGTGTTAATGAAGGGCCATGCAGTAGGTATAGGACACATGGCAACCTTAGGTATATGAGTTGAAAGAGCATGACAATTTCATATTGGATATTTTTAATGTATGTCTTAAATAAATTTGTTTATGAACACACATCATTACCAACTTTATGTCAAGTACATAAATGTTGAAAGTATAATATATCACAGATTTAAATAGCATCTTTAGATATTTTCCTTGAGCAGTTAACCTCTTGGTTCATTACTTACACCCAACTGTTCTGTACAGTTACTGTTTAGGTGATGTATTTTCAAGATGATTGTAAAATATGTCTTAAAAGTTTCTAGCTAAAGGCAATACGTTCTTGCTGGGATATTGTTCTATAATCCAGAATCTTAACACTGGCACAGATAATTTCTTATTTAGCTCTTGAATGTGATTGAGTTGCATAACCATGTGTACAGACTTATATAGATAATTACATATACTCTCATACATAGTCCAATGGCATCTTACTGTGCATAGATTCCTAATTGTAGACATGCGGCAGTGTGTATTTAATAACTTAATTGTATATGTTTACTGTTTATTTATTCACTTTCTTTTTAAAAGAAATATAGTTTCTTTTATTTAGTAGTACACGTGTAATGATTGGTTTGGATGGGGCCTTATAAGAAGTGTATTATTATTATATTTAGACCCTGATACAATTAAACCTATAACCCCACTCCAATGCTGGCCTATCTTGGTGGTGTTGCATGTTCCCAGAATCCCTAACCACAGAGCTGATAGTGATAGAAACCAAACAACACCCTAGTAGTATATGTGGACATGGTTAAACAAACACTGTTATTATCCTGTTCCAGTAACAGAGTTAATCTCAGCCCACCTACACCACAACAATGGGTGGACTAATGTGTATATACCAGGATGATCAATGTAACCTCTGTCTCCGGGATTACCCCAGCCACATAATGTGGCCTGAAAGTACAGCTGTCAGACATGATACATGATCACTGCCTTTAACACCAGCAGCAGTAGGATCGACTCAATCAGTGGACTTGTCCGGACAAGTGCCACTACCAGGTAGTGCCTAGATTGTCAGACTTGTGTCTACAGCAAAGTTATCCACCGCTTTGCCTGACTTGCGTATCCTTCTAGAACCAGTCGTGCTGATTCGTCGTGACTGTTTGAAGGCACAGAACACGTATACGTACACGTGTGGTGTAAGTGAACGCTTGCTGGACATTTGCCCAGCTGAGAACCTGGCCCGATGCCAAAAGTCAGACCAGCGGACACATAACACAACACCACACACATTCACATGGACTCAGCTGTGAATTCAGAGTGGTCGGAGTGGGATCACAAAGACACACTTACAGAGAAATGCTCCAGCAGTGTGCTCGACTGCCAGGACGTAGAGCCGGTCTGGTAGTGGCACCGCATTGACATTGACAATGATTGAACCATTGTTCCATATTGGGGACTGCGATTGGGCGACTGTTCGAGTTGAGGTTGGCCAGAGCTGGCACGTATTCAGTGACGTACAGGAGAACGTTGCTGACGTACTTGCGTAGAGTTCTACTCAGTCTGAGTGAAGCACGACTTCTTGTGTCAATTACTGCTGATGATGACAGTTTATTTTACTCATCCAAGGACTACCACTCATTACAATATATCCAGGTGAACAAGTATGGCGACATGACTGGTATACTTCACACTACTGTTATCACAGGTAACGTGTCTCAGCTTTTTACGTTTGACTGAAGTGATCGAGTTGTTTGTTGACACTATAAAGTTTGTGAAAGAAACAGATTTTGCTTTTGAGACTTTCATATTCCCATCATAAGTGTCATCATCGGGAGCCTATGTGTGTCATACATATATGACAATGTTGCTGGTTGTCACATGACAGCGGATTGAAGAACACATTGTCCGTAGTAGTACATTGCTACACTTTTGTGTTGTAATGTTTTGATCTTTCGTAAACCAACTGTTTTGGTTTCATAGTCATTCAACTCATAAGGGAATGTTTGGCAATTTTGAAGGATTATGCCAAATGTTTTCTTCAAAACTATCTTCTTTATCTGCCATTTGTAGCTGCCTCCAAAAGATGGACATTGTGCTTAATACTGATGCTAAGGGCAATGTACCATTAGATTGAATGATAGAACGTAAACAGAAATCGTAATACGTACAGCACCACCTTAACAAACAGCAAAGTTTACACAGCTACACGTTTGATCTCACGGCTCCTTGTACTGTTGTGCTCCAGATGTTACTCCTTTCAGTAATTGAAAGCAATCTTCCGCTTCTTCCTTCTGTGATAATTTGCCAGAAATAAAATGAGTTGCAGGAGTTATTCACCCTTCTAATCATGGGTTATTTTTGCTCAGATACTGGTTTCTAACAACTTATATACCTGATGACATGTCTAGATTATTCTTTATTGCTCAAATGTACCCGTTCCTGTGATGATAAAAAGTGGATCAAAGGGTAAGGTCATTACTAATACTATTCACTGCATCTACACTGGCAAACAAATCTCCAACAGTGTCTGGTTTCAGATGGAACACCTGTCAAACGTTCAAATATTGTTGCATTCAGTAAAATGTCAAAGCATTGTATGTGAATAATTATACCGCAAATCCAGAAAGTAATTTTATAGATTTATTCCTGGCTATGATAGCCACATAAATCATAAAACAGTTGATAGCCTTGGGTGGTTTATATTCATGCCACCATATGTTGGCATTTTCGATACTCAGGTTCTCCTTTAGTACCAGATATGACCCTTCAGAGTTAGGAGAGGGTGAGATAGTTTACCAAGGGTACCCGTGGTTTGTTTACACTTCAGAAATATGTGCTGGATTTCCCCTGTTGTCATCCATTTACATAATTATATGGTACAGAACAAAACCCTGCATTATTAGAGAACCAAGATATTCAGCACCAACTTATTTGGCCTAGGTAGTTAAAACAACTTTGGGCATTAGTATTCGGGCACATGCCCAATAATTGCCCAGCCCCTAGAGCGGTGTGGTAGCAGGAAAACTCGTGACGGCGCATAAATGTGGGTTCAGAAACTGAATACTTCATCTAAATAATAACTGGGTGATTTGTTAACAGCACTGATGTGGTTTTGTTTGCTAAACATATCGGGTGTGATTGTGAAGTCCATATTCTGTTTCACAGTTCTTGACGGGAATTTCCCACTCACCCAGAGCTGAAACTTGGACATAATAATATTGATTTTGTAGTGAGTGAATACCCAGTATGTGGTGAAAGCTGGAGGTCCCACGTCTACTTAGTGTGTTCTACAGGAGGAAAAGTTTGTCATATTGCGTGGTTATTTAGCTTATTTGCATACTTTATGGAATGGAGCAGCATATTCATTGTGTGGTTATGTTGTGTAATCTGAACACTTAACAGTTGTGTATTGTGTAGTGACACTATCTGTGTACTGCATTGTCCCTGCTGGATTATACATTATTAGACACTACGTCTATGTAATTTGTAACATAAATATTTATGGACTTTCTTGTAGTGTATGTGTGCGTGCATGTGTGTGTGTCTGTGTGTCTGTGTGTTTTTATGAACTCCTCTTACATATTGTGTGTGTGTGTATGTGTGTTTGTGCATGCACATGTACATACATTTTATATACTGAACTGTGATTCATATAACAATGACTAAAAATTACAGTAATGACTTAGAATAGTCAAATTACACTTTCTTGAAAATAAATTCTATGATTGGCTGTAATTGCTACTTTTACGCACATTGTAGCCACTTATCCTGAATCAAGCAACGTCAGACCCACACTTGACACGGCACCGACACACGAGTGCACTGTCATATTGTCCACAGTCTTTGACAAAACAGTGTACAGGCTGTATTTAGAATCACCTATTGTCACTTTACACTTTCAGTCACACGTATGGCATTGATCCCACTTTGGTTCCGACAACAACAATATCCACAACACTGGCCACCACTCGCGCTTTCACAAGGATACTATTTTGAAAACCCAGTCACGAGAACAAACAAATGGATATGAGTTCGCAGAATGTGTGCTTTGTGTGGATGAATAGCCCGCCACTACAAACTTGTGGACGTCGTTTAGACCGGTCAAGATATTTGGCCCAGTGTGTGTCATTGGCACATGGCCACTGTGGTTATTTGTATTTAATTAAAGGTAGGTAAATCTTTGGTGTCATTTGTAGGATTCTCGGCTAACGACGTACACCATGTGGAGAGGTCCAGAGTTGTCGAGAACATGACACATGATATGCCGAATACGACACGTCGACCTGGACCAATACCCTACTCAAGGTACACGCAGCCCCCGCTGTATTATGAAATGATTTCCACTGCATTATGCGCGCGATATTAATTTTCATTGGAGCGTTATGCGAAATCGCTCGGATTAAGTAGCAACTCACAGGGTCTTGTGGATTAGCCATAAGATTAAGAAGGATTACAATGTTAATAAGTAATCCATTAACCAGCATTGAGAGACATTATGTTATATGTCTGCAATATATAGCTAATATTATTGATATAAATTTGTAATATAATATAAAAAACAAGCCAGTTACGAAAATGTTGTTATAATTGCAACTTTGAACATTGTTGAGACGCTGGACAATTACATTTGTTTCAGACATATCTCTCAAGGCTACAATTAGACAAAAGTAGTTGTACATAATTTGTTTCACTGGACAAAATAAGTGGTCTTCCATTCACCATGAGGCGCTGTTGTTTCATGCAATGCTGTAATAATAATAACACTGTGGTCTTGTATGGCGTCAACATCCATCATGGATGATAGAGACATGCACTTGTACTATAAATAATATATCAATCTGAGGCTTAAGAGTGATGTCATAAAAATAAAAAAGTGTTAAGGTTAATTATACTTAACTAAATCAATAATTATTAAACAAATGCTGTCAACCCTATCAGTAAAATAAAACATACATAATCACAATCTACACAGTCAGTAAAATCAATAGATATTATATAATCGCTATATCAACAAAATAAATAAATATATGATCACTATAAAAACTAAAAATACCTGCTTTATTATGACATAATTGCACACAGCAGAAATTACATAATTATTAGAAATAAATTTACAATTAAAATACTGTAATTACAATAACTGTGCCACAGGTTTGCTGCTCTGACGTAGAGTGTATGGTAGTAGATAAATATTTCATGACTTCTGTGATTTGTTCCCAGGGCAAGCCGGAGTCCAGTGCGCTCAGGCGTGCGTCTGTCACCTCTAAAGGCCTCTAGGGACACCGCCAGACACGACCACAAGTTCGGTGCTGGCAACAAGGTGCATGATGGGACATCGTCTCGGGTCGGGTCAGCGTCTGGCGCACCGACATCATCACGAGCATCCGGTATTGTCAATGTTTGTTGAATTGTAATTGTCATTGATAACCTACATAGATAGCAGTCTCAGTTTAGACAGAGATAAACAAATGTTGGAACCGCAGATATATTTTTTGGTGCCCTCACCAACTCTGTGGAACTGATATTGTGTTAATGCTAATTCAGTAGGGAGTAAGGAAACATTTATTGATTTCTGTTGCAGTGTGTTTATAATGTTATATTTTATTGTGCTGTACAGTAAAACAAATTATCTAATGAAAACATTAGAACCATTCATAATGTGGTACAGCATATTAAGTTTAAAAATAACATTATTTTAATTAGTAAAAACTTAGTTATTAGTGATAACTTAGTTGTATGCTGTGATAATTATAAATAGCATGTCTTCAATTTACTGTTATAATATTGTTACTTTACTTTGTACATCTGTGATTTGTTTTTGCAATCTCCCCAAACCCCACCTGTTTAATCTCATATGTCTTGTTCTTCATGACTTGTAATCAGAAAAGCAACTAGACATTGGATAACACGTCAGTTTCTTCGTAAAATGTATACGTAACTGGGGTTCTGGAGAATTATATTGTCTTTATTGGGGTCAAGAATTGATTATATATAAATATGTGTATAACTATAATTTGTTTTCTTAGTTAGAGTATTTGACAATTTGACTGGAGGTCTGACTGACATGTGAATTTTACAGCTGAATCTGCAGTGCTGTCATCTAGTGGTGGTCAAGAGAGTGTCACCCAGACGGTGACCATTGTAGGACTGGAAGTGGACGAAGACGTACATGATCTCAGGTAAGTTATACTTGACAGTATTTCGCCCTGAGAATTACCTCCACGTGGCAGATTGACTTGGAGACATTCGACTTATTGACAGTCCAACATTTTCAAACTATGTATTCCATCCATCAAATCAATAGTTTCTGACATATAAATAATATATATATATATATATATATATATATTCTACATTGTTTCGTCACCGCTAGTCCTAATGTAGATTAACCAATCAGCTTGGGTTGTGGTTGTTGAGCACTGGACTGGCGAGGAATGTTTCAATGTGCTGCCATTTTGAAAGTCTGCAACTTGTTCAACCCTCATTGTTTGTTTCCCAGAAGAAACTCCAAAAGCTGTTGGTGCCTTCCACTATGTGTCTAGCGGAAGGTGCAGCACTGGTAAACACATACTGACTCAGAAATAAAACGGTCTCAATTTATAGAAAGGCACACAGGTACTGCACAAATTGGTGCTAATTAATACAAAAGGACATGAGCACACAAGATGTAGGACCTTGTATATACTACATACAGTGTGAGAGTGGTCAAGTCTCACATATGCAATGTTCCTATGGGGGTGACTTTAAAATGTTTTGATTTGTAATTTAAAGATAATCACATTTTAATGAGAAATGATAGTGCATTTGTTATGAGCATACAATTTTCGTTTGCTGATCAGTGTCCTTCCTGACCTGTAGGCGGAAGAGGGCGGGGTCAAAGCCACTGCCCCTGAAGGGTCACATCCGCAGACTTTCAGACACCTCCGCCCCGTCACCAATATTCTCTGACGTCGGTGAAGATTTCTACCTCAGAGGTTTGTGGAACATTTTCAAAAACTCATTTCTTGTCATGTGCCACTCTGAAATAGTTTAAGAAAGGAAATATTTTGCATTAGTGTGAAAATAAGGAAATATTGCGATTTTGTAATTTCAGACATTCAGATTGCAAAATATATTGACCATAAAAAATTGCCACTGTCCGGCGTAATATTAGAATATAATATTATAAAACTGAAATAAATGTACATTGATATGTATTATTATTATTTTGGAACAATATACCCAAAAAATCGAACCACTCAGTAGGTTAGTTTTAAGATGTAATCATAAAATTAATCTATGAAGTGAGGGGAGTTGAGTAAACCTTCCACATTTGAAACACAGTTGGAGAAAAATCAACGTATTTTAAAAACAAACACCAACCATATTGTATGACATGCTTACTGAGTTCCCCTATGTTCCCAGGTCGCAGTTCCCGCGCCTCTATCCTCAGTCTCAGTGATGACTGGGAGGACATACATCTTGCGTCCAGTAGCCCCCCTAATCGCCTCACCCCCCTGCACCCTACCCCCCTTCATGGCACCCCTGACCAGCTGCGTCGAAACATCAAGATCCCGTCAACCATCCAAGAGATGAAACTACATGTCTCCCCTACAACCAGCGCATCAGGTCAGTCTGACGTAATGTCAATCTCACAGATGATATGTTCTCCTGATAATTAAGACAATGCACATCATAATAATACATATTTTAAGTCACCAAAGGTCCATAGAATAACTTTATTAACGTTGAATTTTTATATTGACTGTTTTAAGACAGCATACACCCCCCTAGTGCACAAGCTTCGATTGGACTTTTAATGCCCTGAAAGGGCCCAGTCCAGTATATGGAAGAAGAAGAAACCTAATAAATTTGGGGAGGGAGTAAATTCAGTAGTGATATTGATAATTGTTTTGTGTGTAAAGTTGTATTTTAGGCACCATAGATATTTACTTCTTCGTTAATAACAATGACAGTGTTTCATTTTGAAACCAGTTAATTAAAATTGTTACTTTTCTTTTTTCAATTTCAGGTGTACACCAGCCAGGCCTGAAAAACGTAGCTCCAGAGAATTTGAAAAAGAACCCAATCCCAGTAACAACATCTGCCACACAGGACGTGTCTCAAGGCGCCAACAACAGAACAAGTCTGTCACAAGTAGGTTGGCTCTTTCTCGGAACTCTCCCATGTCAATGAACACAGACTTCCTGTTGTTTCTTTCATTGGTTTCTTTGAATACATTTCAGGCCTGCACTGATGATATACTGGTGACTGTTTAGTAGTTGGACGTTTTGTATAGAGTTTGAACATTTCATATGTGCTACTTTTTAATGGATACAGGCACTATAGAAATGTCACAATTTTACAGTTTGGGCCTTAATACTTTGTTAGTCAGTGTACTTTATTCAGATGTGTTAAATACAAGTCACAGATAAATTTCACTAAATGATGTATGACATTGTTCCTTTAAGAAAGCTCCATCAGTAAAACACAACGTTTACATTTTGCAGGCATCACAACCGACAGAGACGGAAAGGGGGAAGAACAAACAGCCGGTGATAAACCCCCCTCATCTCGTGTCATCGTCCTCAGTTGTGCCCGATGCCGATGTCAGCGAGACACAAGTGAGGACCTCTAGTGACAGCGGACTGCCGGACGAGAAGTGTTCCTCCTTAAAGAGTAGCAGTGTGTCATCGAGTTCGAGTAACCTGTCAACTGGTTCGCCGACGCAGACCATGACCCACATTGACCCGCGGGTGGCCTTGACCCACATCCTTGAAACAGTTGGCGATGCAGCTCTGTTGGACGACATCGAAAAAGTGGCATCGGGCGATGTGAGGAGGGTGCAGAAGGAGGGGTCGTTACGGAGACACAGCGACGAGAACGTTTCACCGAGACTGCAAACATTGCGGACATTGTCAAAGGAAACAAAGTCGGAGGAGATGATCTGTGTGAAGGACGATGAATCTCATACAGCTGCCAGTCAGGCAGCGAAAGACCGCAGTAAATCACATCAAGCAAAACCATTGGATGAGCTTATGATATCAGTGTCCCATGTGCAAAGTGCAGAGGGGAACTTTAATCGAGGTGGTAGAAAAACTGAGTTAAACACTGGTGCTAATACGGTAGCTCGACGTGACGTCAATATTAAAAGCTCGTCGTGTGCACCGACTGTAATCAATGCAACAAAGAGCACAGACTGTGATAACGTCAAACCCAGTGCCACTGTTAGTCCGCACAAAACATATACAGCAGCTAAAGCAGGAGTGACTCGGACTGCTTCCGTTGAACGAAACAAGCAGTCGTACTCAAATGTCCCGGTGAAAACACAAGGCCCAGTGGCTGGGAGGCCGCAGCCTTTGCTGGTTAAGACAAAGCAGGTGCTTTCGAAGGCTTCACAGCCAGAGAGAAATCGTCCGAGACTGAGACAGACGACACGGCCTCAGCCATCAGGAACAAAACCTCAGGTGGCAGCTAAGACCAACGTACAACGTATCAATTCATCGCAGCAGGCCACGAGGGTGAAGGCACAACAGTGCCTCTCAGACGCCATCAGGGCAACAGCTAAGAAGGACACGCCAATGGTTCCGCCAAGGGTAAAGAGACGCAGTCTCACGTCCATGTCTCCGGCCATCCAGCAGCTCCAGCGAACACCACAGAAGAAGTTTACCTCTCCCACCAGAGAGCCGCAGCTCATGCGCACAAATAAACCGGAACAGTTTCTCGGTGGTAAGATACTCGAAGAATCTGTAGAATCGGCTGAGGTGAAAAAGGATCACGGAACGGTGTGGAAGTCAAGCAGCATGAAAGAAGTTGTTTCACCTAAGGCGGAACAGAAGCAGTTGTCAAGCAGTGCAGGGTCTGTGTTGCTTACGACTAAACTCCTGTTGGACACGTCAAGGCAGGACCCCTCCGGTGAGAAGCACCTCAGGGTGATACACCACGGTGAACACCACCCACTGCTGGACACGGCCGTTGAAACACCCTCGCTTGTGAAACCAACAGTCCACACCCGTCCCGCAACAGCAATAGATGCCCCAAAAGTCACACAATACACAAAGATCTTTGTTGACAACGCACCAGACACACAGAAACAGCCTCCCAATGTCTCAGTGGAACACACAGGCCCTGTCATTCAGGACGCGTTCGAGTCACTCAACAGGAGGAAAGCGGAGGAGGCACGTACACTGTTAGAGAAACAGCGCCAACAGCTGCTCAAGCCAAAGTCTGCGATGAAATCCCGGCCGGGTTCGTCCGTCAAAAAACAGGGTGCTAAGTCAGCTGTGTGTGAATCCAGACCAACGTCGGTGAAGAAGTCGGCAAAGGCAAAACCCACCGACGACACCCTGAGTAAGGGGAAGAAGGGCAAGGCGGGAAAGAAGGGGAAGTCAAAGAAAAAGGGTGCAGCGGCTAAGGAGAAGACGGATGAGTGTGGTGACAATTTAACTGGTGACGAATGCTGTGACAACGTTGATGACAGGAGGGTCACTGTCGTGCAGTCACGCCTGTCACTCTCGTCAGATGGTGATTCTGATGACGAGTATCTGTTTTCCAAAACGTCCTACCCAGGCGGTGACCTCAGTGCCGGGGTCAGGTCGTGGCACAGGTCGGATGTTGACCAGACCTTGCCTGGACAGACCCAGCTGGCTGACCCTGACGATGACCTCAGTCTCCTGCCCGAACACGACAGCATCGTCAACAGTGTAGACCTGTACGACGATGTGGAGACAATACTAGATGAGGTCGCCTTTGGTGTCGATGACGATGATGACACATTGTTAACAGATCGCACCAACCAGACCTCAGAGTCACTGAGGTTGCAGGCCCTGATACAGTCTCAGAATGACGAGGAAACAGAGTCGGAGAACCCACTGAGGCAGACTGACCAGGCCATCAGAGACTTCGCAGGGACAGTCACCAACACGGAACTTGACAAGATGTTGGAGACGGCCAGGATTGAAAAGGAGGACACCTTGCCAGAAAGGACTACAACTCAGACAGGTGTCACAAAGTCTGATGACAAAGACGCGTCATCAAAACCAGAGGCGGAAGCAGAGAAACCTGAAGAGGAAGATGTGAACAAGATCATCGAGGAGATTTTGAAGTCGACGCCCGATCCGACAAAGAGCATATCGTTGAAGTTTAAGGAGCGGAAACGGAGGAGGGGATCAGGAAGACGATCAAAGACGATGGAGGACATCGCGAAGGAATTACAACGCAGCCAGGAGAGGACGTTTCGAGAACTACCGACACAGCTTAGTCACGTCAGCAGTGACGCGTCATCAGATCACACGCTGACCGAGTCAAACCAAAAGCACAGTCATTCAGACCCTGAAAAGTCATCATCCAGCGGTGAGCTGGAGGAGGAACAGATGAAGAAGTTGATGGACACTGTGAAGAGGTTACAACTTAGAGTTGACACGAACGCTGAAGTGCAATCTAGCCACACAAAACGAGATGATTCAGCGACAAAACGACCTCCACCTGGTCCCAAGGGTGTGCGGCCTTTGTCTGCCGTAAAGCAGCCTCCAGATGGCGCTCAATATGGCGGAGGTAGGAAGCCAGAGAAGAGCCCAAGGTTCGTGAGACGACATGAGAGTTTCCTTGAGGTCAAGGACGGAGCAGGAAGCAGAAGACAGTCTGTCTCAAAGGTGAGGTGATGTCCCATCCAAAAATATATTCATAGCTACAGAATGTTACCGTTATTCTTATATTCCTCGGTCAGTGTTCCCGTATTACTCATAACCTTTTCTTTTGGTCTTAGTAAACATCTTCAGATGATTTTATGTCATTCAGGACTTACCTGGCACTGCATATTGACCTGCAGTGGTGATATTCTAGAACAGATAATTGTCAAATTACTGGGTTGATGTAAAGATCACCAGACTTTGTACCTATAACCATTAAATACATACGTAATCAGATGTATTAATTATTCAGATATATATTCTTTGTACATATGGCCATGTCCTCCATACTAAATACTAAAAGCACATATTAAATTGAAAACCAGATGGTTGACATATGAACGTATTGCATGATAAATGTAATTTTAAACTGAAGATGCACTGCATGACAATAACTGCATTACAGGAATCAGCACTTTATTTCTATAAGAATGAGAGGGATATAAGTAAAAAATTGTTTTTGAAGTTATCATTGTTCTCATAGTCGGGGGCAAAGTTGGCCTCAATGTAGGTTTCTTTTATAGTTTTCTATTTATTTATCTAATGTAGTATATATTTTCACAATAGTGAATAGAATGTGGACGAAACATTAACAGATCGTTCTCTTTATAGTCAGAATTGAGATTGTCCTTGATGCAAGTGCTTGAGTTTTGTCAGGTTTCTGTTTATTTACTATAGTAATTATTTCCACTACAGGATATGGAGGAAGTCTTTACCAATGAGTCGTTCCCCACGACAAGTTTACCCGAGATGGGAACTGACGATCTTGTGCCTCAAGATAGGGTAAGTGACACTACAACACAACGTGTGCTACACATGTGTGGAGATTGACACACGTGGCAACACGTGTGTGGAGATTGTTCTATGTTCAGTGAGGTTAGCTCTCTCACCATGTAGATGGATCCAAAACAGTTACACCAACCCACCAAGCAACAAACCACTCGTTTTCCACCTTCTGGTGAATTTTTTGCCTTTCAGTAGTGTGCAGATATGTTAAGGACAGCATTGTTGATACACAAATCTAGATAATTGCTATTGTGACTTCGTAAAGACATCACCAGTTGGTATACCAGTGGGTCAAAGGAAACAAGTGGACATAGAACTATGCGAGTGGACCTTGACACCCTGGGAGGGGATTCACTTATAATGATCAAAAGTTAACATATAAAAAACTATCATCGATGCTATTGATGGAATGTATCGCAAAGTTGGAGATTGTAGAACATGCAACATTTCACATAATGTTTGGAAGGTGACTTTAGGAAATGCCACAATGGCGATGACAGCAGTTTAAGTCACATGACTGTACGTTGTAGGCGGAGGTTGTTACCAGTCAACTGGGCCGTCGTAGCGCCAGCAGTAGAGCCAGCAGTGCTGCCACCACCGTCTCGTCCATCGCATCATCTGAGGGAGAAGTCATTCATTGGAAGAGGGGCAACATGCTTGGCAAGGGAGCATATGGCACGGTTGGTACATTGGTTACTCCGCTGAACCAAAAGTACCTGTTTATGGAGATGTTCTGCTGCTCGGAAAGTGCCAGACTTCTATGTATATATATATAATATATATATATATATATATATATATATATATATATACTCATGTCTGCAACATTCGGGACAGATCATAATACGGGGTACATAAATTTTGTGTTCTAACGCTCTTGCTGTATTTAAATACAGTGTGGTCTTGCACTGTTTCACATGACATCAGTGAACCAGTTATACAGTATAGATAGGACCTACAACGTTTTACCATGCATGCGTCTTTGAGAAGATTTTTATTTAACTGGAGTATTTTCATATGTACCAAGTTAACTAACAAAATAAAAATAGCTTTTCTCATATGTGTTTCCATAGCCCTGAAAATGTGAGTGTTAGAAAGTTAGAATATGATTTTTCAGAGGAAATTTATCAGGTTTTTGTTTGTACCTGAAATATTGCCCACGCCAATGTAATGGTTTTGGACCTGTTGACGGTGGATGAGTTCTAAAGCAAGGAGAGTATATCTTTACTTCACATTGGTCAAACACACACACAAGAACACAGAGCAGTGACGTGTGTCTGTTGTCCCCAGGTGTGGTGTGGACTCACCAACACAGGTGAGCTGATCGCCGTCAAACAGATCCAGCTGAACATAGAGGACATGGAGCGGGCGGAGGTGGAGTACGAGAAGATCCAGGAGGAGGTGGAGCTGCTCAAGACGCTCAACCACAAGAACATTGTCGGGTGAGTCCATCTGCTCCACAGACAGTTGAATCTGGTCATTCTGGTTTTGCAGATATAATATGTCAATTAAATATTATAAATTGACAATTATGTTTATTGTGCAAAGGAGTCATTTTAGTATTGTAAATATATTTAAATACAAATTATATAAATTAAATATTATAAATTAGCCATTTTTTTTTATATTAAGGAAACTCTCATCATGTTGGTATTGTAAATATAATTAAATATAAATTATGTAAATATGTAAATTAAATAGCAATTTTATAAATTATATAAAGGAGAATGTGGTCATTTTGGTATTACAAATATGATTAAATTTAAACATACGCATTATCAGATCGTAGTAACCATTGTTGAGGTAGCGCGGGTATGTGTGATGGATTAAAATGTAGCAAGTTTCAATTAAATACTCCAAAGTAAGTTTTAATTCCTGGTGTCTGTATGTGGGTATTTAATTGTTGCTCTCCTACATGCTTTTTGCAACTCTGGCATCAAACCTTTATAGTTTCATCCAGAAAAGAAGTAACATTGTTTTAAACTTCCTACAAATTTGCCCTTTACTAATTTTAGTGGGTTTGTGACTACACATTAGATGGGCATTAGTCATTCACAAAGTTACACATTGTGCAGTTGTTTATAACTGCTAAAAACTTTTTGAAAAAACTGCCCACATTATAGCCACATCCTGCATGACTACTTCAGAAATCTTTCTTCTGTATCTGTGCATCAGATGGGCATTTCCAGCAGTTTACTTAAGGAGAAGTTATATCTGATCTGTTGTTTCTGCTTGTTATTCCCCAGCTACCTCGGCACGAGTCTGGATGACGACGTGGTCAGCATCTTCATGCAGTACGTGGCGGGAGGATCTATTGCAAATCTGCTGGCTCGCTTCGGGGCCCTGGATGAGGAAGTGTTCCGCCACTACACAGCCCAGATCCTGTGTGGCGTCCAGCACCTCCACGCCAGCAACATCATCCACAGGTGAGAGTGGGAACAGTAACACTACCGTAGCGCCTACGTCATTGAGAATCTGAGCTCAGTGGCATGACTTATAAAACCATTAAGTGTAATCATGAATGAGGACAGGCAAAAATCAACATAGGACTTGGACCAAGGGACCACTGAATGTTTTAAATAATTTAAATAATAAATACAAAGACCTACTGTTGAGAAATCTCACTGAAACATTGACAATTTAACAAGTCAGGTTAGTCACCAGAGAAAGCTTAGAATACATTTGATAAATTAGTAATATATGAAACAAGCTAGTTCGACTTTGATTAAGCTTTGTAGAACATAATACTGTGCCATTTCACAATTTTGCTTTTTAAATTAAAAATCAATGTCACTTGTACACCTTGAAAACCAGAAAGCATAAATGTGACCCGTTTGTTGGTGTGTCACAGAAATAGTATCCATGGTAAGAAGGCCGCAGTTGCGTGCATTTTGAAAATGCTCTTTAAATTTAATGGACTTCCTTTAATGATGGCTTTTGATGTAAGCTCATTGTGTTAGTGAAACGGTCCAGTAGTGCTGGACATGCACTAGTAGGTTAGTAAAACATTGTCCACCGCTGGAAATAGCCAGAGATAAATGTTTTATTGGTAGTTAATCATCACACTTGCATTTATATTTACAGGGACATCAAGGGTGGCAATGTCATGATCATGCACAATGGAGTCGTCAAGTTGATTGACTTTGGCTGTGCGAAGCGTCTTTGCATCAACATCGGCTACGACTGTAGTCACAAGGCCATTCTCAAGTCAATGAAGGGGACGCCCTATTGGATGGCCCCGGAGGTTGTCATGGAGACAGGTCATGGCACAAAGTCTGACATTTGGTAAGAACATTTCCATTGTCATCTTAGCTCTTCATCAAACTGAGCAACTGTTAATGATTTGGAATCAGAATCCAAATGGAAGTTTTCTAAATCTGTTGTTAAGAAATGCTGCTGTGCTTTGGTACCTGAGGATTTTAGCACAATGAAATGGTCATGTCATATTATTATGTAAGCAGTAAGTCTTGATTTTCCTGATAAGTAAGGGATCTGTTTATGAAACAATGTTATTTAGGTGACACACTCATGATGGTTCTGTAGTCCGTTTGGTTGACACCTTATGCCTCTGTTCACAGGAGTGTTGGCTGCACCGTGTTTGAAATGGCCACAAAGAAACCACCATGGTATGTATTCAGCACCCTAATAGTCTGTGACACATGCAAACTGCTGTATACTGTGTAGTAGCAATACGCATGTTATCAAGTTAGTAATATCCATGTCCCTAAATAGTTACGTAATTGGCAAGCAATATTTTATAAGGAATCTCACTAATTGTTTGTTACTCATTGAAAGGGCACATTAGTTTTATCTCATGATCAAATCAAATTGTTGTCCCATTAAGAAACATGCAGACAGTTGCAGATGATCAAATCATCATTACAAATTAAAACATATTAGAGCCAACATGGAAAAGTAAAGTACATCTTTTTTCCTCGCACTTTAACTGTATAGAACATTTTACAAGTATCACTGGCAAAATGCCCCAAAATAATTCATCAAAGTACTACTAGCTGCATGCAATGGTCATAGACCATCTAACGTCACTGTCGCAATATCCAGCTGCAATTTGTCAATTATAAAACAGAAACAGACTAACTTGGCCACTGGCAGTGAAAATCTACTTTCAAAGTAATAAAACTGTTTAATTTCTACATTGCAGGGGTCACATACAACCAATGGCTGCCATATTTGCCATCGGCACCCCGACCGCTCCCATACCACATCTCCCCAGCAAGTTTTCGAGCGAGGCTCGCGACTTCGTCAACAGCTGTCTGATACGAGACCCGGACACCCGGTGGTCGGCACAGGAACTAATGCAACATCCGTTCATCGCTAGATACAAGAAGAAATCGTGCTGACCTCTTTAATGTGGGTGGAATGGATTCATGGGCCCTCATCATTTTGTCTTTCTCATGAGGCGGTGTAATTTTGTTTACCCAATCCTGTAGATGGCAACAGGTGACTTTTGTTGACGTTTATGATCCAGTTAACCCACATTTTGTGGACTGCATCTGGTTGAAAGATTGTTACGTTATAAGGTTATGTGCCCAGTCTGAATCTGATGGTCACACCTAGCTGACAAGGTTATGTTTCCGTTAGTGATGTTATGAGATGTCAGTGCTTCGGACTGATACAAGTTGAAGGGCACATTTGTAGAAAGGGTACTACTAGACTCATCAACAATGTCAACAAACACAAACTGTGATATGTATGACCTTGCTACAGTGCATGTACCTGGTAGTTCTAATCATTGGTGCCAATTCGGTCAGTTTGACAAGTGCTTCAGCATGCTAAATGCGTGAATGTGTGTGTAATGAATGAGTGAACGTGTAGTAATGATAAATAAATGTAATCAGAAAACAGTGCCAGAAATACTCAGATCATGTTAAGCCGTCAGTCAAGGATGCTGTAGTTTACAATGTCTTTCACGTTTACTTTTGATGGTGCTGATGTTTTCTTGTATGTATATTTAATATATTTTTATGGTATTAAAACCTTCGTGTGCCTGGTGATTTTTATGTAAATACTGTTATAACTTACAATATGTAAATAAAGAATTGTAATTGTTTTGTGGATACCTTGCCAGAGTTCACACAACTGCAGTCTGCTGTGTAGGGAGGGACTAGATAAATAATGTAAGTTGCATTGAAAGGGGATATACATGAATATCATTCTTTTAACATCCTGACTGTTTTACTGGATATTTCCATGAGTTGTAGTATTTAGGATATCTTGGTTCAATGTAGTTTGCCGAGTTGTCTTATGCATTGTTAAGATGCATTATACCTTATTATTACTGTAAGATCTACTTTATTGTTACAATAAGATCTAAAACCTCAGAGAATTGGTAGCTGTTAATTAAGGTAGCTTACATGGCTCCAAATTGTTATCAGTTAAACAAGGAATATAATATGTATGTGTAGATAAGCTGAACATTAATGCTGCATACATTCAATACCATCTGCTGGATGATAGCATGTTTTGCTTTTTTTTTATATATTGTCCTCTCTAAACAACTGATGTGCTGTATACTAAAATGCTGATGTAGGGAATATTCCTAATGAATGCAGGTAGAAACTGGGTAAAATTCTACCATAAATATTTATAGCAAGTCAAACTGCTGTGATATTACACACCTACTGCTACTGTGTTGCTATGGGATATTACTACTGTTAGTCTTTCTCAGCAATACAATGTCTACAAAATTATGATGTATATATGGGGAATAGCTGTATATTTACTGGACTGGGCAGTGGACTGTCAACTTGATTCAGTTGGTTTGTGTATAATCTTGTTAATAAAGGTATAATATTTATGTTTTCACCATCTTCTCTGGGTACATGGATAGTCTGGATACACTTATTGTACCATAGCAGTTGTTTTCTCAAGTGGAGCACTAGAATGTTCTGTTTTACATCAATACTTTGACTGTTGTCATCAGTCCTGACATAATTCCCCGATGAAGACTTGTAATTGTGAATTCTGATTTCATTGTTGTGATTGTGAACATTTCACCAACCAAACACCATCGTTAGTATCGTAACTTCTATCGTATCGTGCTTCTCCCACAACTCAGAGTATACATTTTGGACACAAGTCAAACTTGCATGGGGTATATATTCTTAGGGTCGGTATACAGGCAATTGGCAAAGTACTAAATGCCCCCCCCCCTGCATAGACACCATGAAAAACAAACATCAATGTCAGCTTCACAAGATATTTACTTGTACATATTTCTACACAGAAGACGCATTCTAGAACTTCTTGAATCCCTTCTTGGCGCCAGCTCCCTTCGTCACCTTGAGAACGTTGAATCGCACCGTCTTGCTCAGAGGTCGGCACTCTCCCACGATGGCGACATCCCCCAGATTAACGTCCCTACAAACAACACACACCTTTAGGGGACACCAATTTTACTATTTGGATTATGGACACACGGATGTTTGAGGTAAAATGGAAATAACACTACATACAATTTTTGAACTTAATTATGATCAAAATGCGCAATCAAATATTTTGTATTGCTAAAGTCAGTTTTAGGAACAAACTGGTATGTGATGGACAGTGATGACAATCTGGGGATTTATGAAACAATTGCAGTGGCAAGATAATTAGAATATTGCAACGTTGTGTAGCAGGTCACTCACAGTAAATTAATACTTCACAACTTGACATTGAACGTGTCAGTACATCGGTTTGTCATCAAAGCTGTAATAACAGCTTAGTAGACCATCGTGATGTGAAATCATCATTCATTTCAATGTCGGTTGCATGTCATAATACATTGTTCAATGAAATGTTGTCTGAATTTTTGTGTCTACAGAAATATCATATATTTTTTTACCTCAAGTCACATGTTGTGTGACAGACAACTACATAACACAATTAATAAAGCCTCAAGAGATAGAAAAAGTAACACTTCTGAAGGAAATGCTCTCTACAGCGGAGTATGTACCACAACTTAGCATAACAAATTCACCACAATGAAATGTGTCAGTACATCCGTTTGTCATCAGAGCTATAACAATAGCTTAGTAGACCATCGTGATGTGAAATCATCATTCACTTCAAAGCCAGCTGCCAGTAAAACCTTACTTCCGATTCACCAGCTCCATCACCACCAATAGAAACAATAAAACATTAAAGCTTACAATATTTAATAACCAACAATTCCCTTGTGAGCACATAAAATAACAATCATAGAACAAACTGCTGTTATTGGTACTTCATCACTTTAATAAATTAATTATTAATATAAACATAATCACTACAAAAGTGTGTATATACAGCACCATGTGTCAGTACATCGGTTTGTCATCAAAGCTGTAACAAACAGCTTAGTAGACCATCGTGATGTGAAATCATCATCCGCATTAATGCAGCTTGTCTGTTTGATTTTTTTCTATCACTAACCTTATAAATGCGAAGTCTGTACCAAAACATTGTTTTGTTGGGCAAAATAAATAAAACAAACAATAAAAAAGTTAATATCCACAACAAAATTCATATAACTTAAAAAGCATTACAATGAAATGCAGACCATAAAACATTTACTGTAACAGTTTTGATGTTTTCAATGCAAAAGTTGCACCAGACCTGACATAGTGTAAACTACTATTCTGCCAAAAGTAATCAGTACATCGTTCTGTCATCAGAGCTGCATAGGCAGCTTAGTAGACCATCGTGATGTGAAATCATCATTTCAATCTGGCAGAACCAAACTCCAATTTAGACATGCATTCACACATAGATGCTTGAAATTATGTGAACAACAGTTATCTATATTTGGACTAATGTAATTAAAGAAAACTAAGTTGGACATGCAAAGCTGCACACCTGAATGTAAAGACCTGTACCCACTCTGTAACACAAGAACTGTGATAAGAACACGGCATAGAAAACTGACACATATCTACCTGAAGCAAGGGCTGAGATGAACGGACATGTTCTTGTGGCGTTTCTCGAATCTGTTGTACTTGCGTATGTAATGCAGGTAGTCCCGTCTGATAACAATTGTCCTCTGCATCTTCATCTTGACGACGACACCGCTGAGAACACGCCCTCGGATGCTCACATTGCCTGTGAATGGACACTTCTTGTCGACGTACGTGCCCTCGATTGCCTGCACAAAAACATGGTTCAAACGTAATTTTTAAAAGCAAAATATCTCACCAGATAACAGCAATATTCTTTGACAATTTTCCTAAATTCATGTTTCTTTAAGTGCTGCCATGTTATTTATACTTTGCTGCTACTCAGGTAACAATAGCTTATTGGCAGACAACACTCACAACAGCGTCAGAACATCGATGTGTCATCAAAGCTATCAATATAGCGCAGTAGACCATCGTGATGTTAAATCATCATACACTCATTCAATTGAAATAATAGTCATACAAAAAAGATTATGTGTATGAACAACATCCTGTAAACTGCTATGATGTCAAATGTATTTTGGTCCACACAATTTAGGTTTTAATTAATTAAAACCAAAGACAAACCTCACGTGGCGTCTTAAATCCAAGACCAACGCTACGATAAAATCGTGGCAATTTCATGGCCTTAGTGGAGACAAGAAGTTTCTTCTTGTTAAGGAAGACATTTCCCTGCTTCTGGAAAGCGCGTTCTGTCTGCAAACAAACATAAGAATATACATTTAAAAACAGCATGTTGCATCAATTAAAAACAGAATTTGGTAAGTGTCACTTGATAGAAACTAAAATAATAACACTGCCACAGTTCAGAACATTGGAATTGTATAAGCACACACAAAAATATGCTTTCCAGTGTATACTTCAGGTCTGACCACGTTTTTGGTGTGACAAGTTGGTTTCAAGTATTGTGAAAAGTAAACATGAATTAATACTTGTCATAACGGACAAACCATAGATGTAATATTGTTCTCGCAAATGGAACAGATCAGAGTGCCAGAGGTAGTTAGAACATGAAACATCAGTACAAACACTGCCATTCTTGTACAATTCCGGCCCATCTGAATTATACACAAATGCTTTTAAAAAACAGGCCCCTAACTATCGTAACTTTTCTTTTTATGTAACTTTTGTATAACTAATTCATAGACGGCGTCACTTTTCTTAGCGGCGAAGTTGGGAAACAGTTTATTTGCTTCACGAATTCGTTACGGCCAAAGGCAAGCATTGAAGCAATCTTTGGTTGTGTTCCGGTAATTTTATCGTCTCTGTTCTGGTAATTTCATTTGCGATTGACATGCCTTTAATACCCTATTCAGAAACGTAGACCCTCATTCCGCTCCGTACGTAATTTGTAAATGACATCTTGCCTGGATAGAACTCGTGGACCGAAGAACCGGCCACATGTTCGACGTTAGCAGTGTATATATCCCGTAAAAACATTTAAATGGAATCATAATTTTACAATAAAAGTTAATAATTATGTATCAGGGGAAGTTTACATACTACATTTCATGATGTTTTATTCATTATTATAAAGATAAAGGGTAACATTTTAATAAAATTGACAGTTCTTTCCAAGTACCTGTTCGGCCATTTTGCCTGTGTCGGCGGAAAAGAGCGAGAACCCCCAGAACGAGGCTCACGTGCTCCGACTGATCGCAGCGACATCTGGTACAAAAACATGGCGTCCTTCAGGTTGAACAGCGTTGTTTACTTGGCTAAACAGCAGGTAAATAAAAAAGCATTGGCTACAAACATGCACCGCAGTTTACATTATATGCATTGCACTTATAACATATGTATTTGTATAATTAATTATGGATTTCAGCAAGGTTGAGTTGGGCAACGAGTGGTGCCGCGCTAGCTGTATCACTGGCACTGCGCAGGGTGCCAGGAATCGGTCTGCTACGGCCTTCGTCGGTCAAGGTCTTTGCTTTGGCTGGACTTGGCTGTCATACGAGTTGGTTTACCGCAGTCGTCGATCTTTCCCGTGATTGCAGTTTCTTTACAGTCATACCATGGCTTAATGATGTGAATTCTTCTCCCGTTTAGTCTAGACTAAACAGTGCCCTTCACTGGCTTCAGATTCACTCACTGACACTGCCCTCAATCTCCATAATCCGTGTATTGTTGTGTGCAGTTACCCACGTATCAGTCTTCCCCGGTGTGTGACGATAGGTAGTTGTTACTTGTAGTCCTTTTATACAGCAGACATAACATTGGTAAATGTGGTGAACTTGTGGCGCACTGAAAACGGTTTATTTTTTGTTAACGCCAAAACTAAAAGGGAAAACCAAACTCCAAAGTCAAAAAAACATTGACTGACATCTGTCATAATTTGACAGCTCTGGTACGACGCAGCACAAAAAGACGCAATTTCTACTCACCCGGCACTACCCAAGTCCTCACAGAAATTAAAACAACCTGCATAATGGCATTCTTTCATTGCCAGGGGAATGGCGGACGAACCCCTCATTGTGGTCTTACATCATATATGACAACTGACACAAAAATATAAATCTTAAAAAAATAGTATATATGTAGTCGAGGTAAACAAAATCAGATTATTGGGTAGCAGGATTTACCAAGATTTCCACCCAAACCTATGCACACATTTCAGAAACCATGTGGATTTTTCAACTCATAATTTCCACAGCATTAGAGAGTATATATAGCATCATGATTTATAATGATTTAAATTAGTGAATTTTTATCATTCTTGTCATATAATTTAATACACCCTGTAGTTTGTAAAACCCAAGTTCTACCACCAACATGACTAGCAGCCTAGAAGAAATGAAGATGGTAAGTGTACGTATAAGGCTTACTAATTTAGTTCCATTTGATGTTCGTTCACGTGTAGTTTTGCTGGTGTACTGCTGGTTGGTTGCATTTGTTTGGTTTTTAGAATGTTATTTTGTTTGGTGTGTTACCTTAGTTGGTTGACTTTCTGCTTGGTGTACCTCTACATGGTTTCATAGATAAGATATTATGGTTCTCTTACGTAGTTCTCGTCATGTTTCACTGGTGGTTCCTCCCGCTTCTTTGACAGTCCTGTGCATGTCTTGGCTTGTAATGTCATCCAGTCTGTATGCTGCAAGCTCTGCTTGATGTCCTTCAGGAGTCTGTCTCTTGAGATGTCAGAATGACATTGAAGAGAGGAGACAGGTGTATATAACCATGTGTCTGTGGCATCATTGCTGTTGTCACTTTGCAAAAGTTTTCATGCTTATTTCTTGATGTTCATGCTTAGGGGTAGTTGTAAGTTTGCAAAATCCCAAATAGTTATGTATTTGTCACCGTTTCAACCCCCCCCCCCACCCTCAGTAGATGGTGGGCGATATCACTGGCACGAGATTGAGACTTTTAAGATCGACCCATAATTGCAATCAACATCAATATTATTAAACAAACGTGCTCACTGTGGTATTGCTACTAACTTATTTTCACACAATACAGGATGACGAGCAAACCACAAATTAACATATTTTGGGACTTTGTGAACTTGTACGATCACCCCTCAATGTGTTGTATGTTATTTTTGAAATGTTTATTGTTGTAATGTCTAGTAATTAATTTCAACTGTATATATTTAAAATGTATACCCACATTGCTTTATATTTACCTGAATGTACCATAGAAACTCAAAACATGTTAATATGTACCCTCATAATATATCTTCTGAAATGCAATGCATATAGAACACAAATTTGGAAGAAAACAGAAACAAGATTATATAGAATGGCAGTGTTTCAGAAATAAAAAAAATGGCAGTGTTTCAAAATGTGCTTAAAATGATGAACGTTTTGTTTGTTACCATGGAAACCAAGATCCGTTCTGTTCTTAGGACAGAACAATTGAACTGTTGCATAAATTATAAACTTATCCTTTTCAACACTGATCCTGGTGTGTCTTATGTCCGTCAAGACAAACACACTTTAGACCAAACTGTTTTGATTAACCATGTTACATGTTCCACTGGATAGCAAATAAACATTTAGCACTGGGACTTGATAAAGTTAAGTAATTTGTCATTTTGAACACCAACATAACGTTCATTTATTTGTTTTATTCACTTGGTCTTGTGTTGGTCTTTCAGGGTTTGCTTGGTCGTGCCCTAATGTGTCGCTACAGTACCAAAGCACCCAAGAAAGCACCAGCAGCTCCTGTGAAGACCAGACCAGCGCCCGCAAAATCACCCAAGCCCACCGAAAAAGGTTTGTTCGTTTGAAGGGGACACTATTCACTGTGTTTATGTTATTTTGATGCATAACATTTTAAGAGGTTTTTCATGGGAGCATTTAATGTTATAACACAAACACTATAATAATCGTGTATGCTTAATATCATCGCAAATAATGGACTTAGTTGATAGAATAAAGTATTGGATAGGACAGAACTGTACCGTATGCCCATAAAATCACTCAATGTTTCACATAATTGAAGAAGCTACTTAATTAACAAAGGACCTTTCTTAGACTTGCAATGATTATCTTAAGTGGAGTTCGCAATGTAGGGTTTTATTTTTTATTTTGTCACCATCCAGAAATTTGAGGAATCCTTAAAAATTCCCTATACAGGTCTGTATGTATTACAATGGATGAATATAATATTTTGTATGGAATGTTGTTTTAACCTTTTAACCGGCAAAACGCCATTATCCAGACATCGAAATAGCCAAATACTCTGTCATAAAACCCCCATGTTCAGTGTTACAGGCATGAATTGTGTGTGTAGAAAACTTTATAATCCTGACAGTTATTGTGACCAGAGTTCAAAAATGAAGAATCCAATGTATGCATATACCTCGGTATTATAATTTTATATTTCTAGCTATAATTGTGTAGTTGACAGTTTTTACCTACCCAGTAGGTAGTTTGCATATCAGTATTTAAGAATTAATCTAGAAAAAAATTATCTTTAACTTTTAATTTGCAGTTGGTTAAGCATTTCTGCAGGTTTGTTAAGATTTGTAATGCAACTCGGTTTGTGACATTGTGTATTTTCCATGATAGATTAGAGGAGCAGTAGTCTATTTAGCATAACACTGTTTTTAAGTTATGCCATAACGAATATAATTTATTGGATCTGTTTATAGAACTGTATATGTTGTGCCATTTGGAACATGAGTTTTATATTACAGGTACCTGGTAATATACAGAATCAGCTTTGTCTGGAATCAGACATCGATATTACATGCTTCAAATCAATACTGTTAATATTATTATAAATATACTATTTATAACATGATATCAGTGTTTGCAAACTTTCATCTTATAGGGGTGAGAGTAATTTTGTTTGATATCGGACATCCCTGTGATTTCTGTTGCAGCGGCTCCAAAGCCAGCGAGCACGCCGCAAGCAGCTACATCAGTCTATATGGTGGAAGAATACTACTCATTCACAGAGTACTCCTACTACGATCTCGACCCAAACGTCACCAAGTTACGCTGTCCCGTCCCTGATAATAAACAATAAACCATCCAAAATTACCATCACCAAACTGTGGGACATCATTTCATTGGTGACACTAGCACCTGGGGTGAAGAACACTTCTTGGGGACATTATTTCAGTGCAATGTACGCGGCTTGGGCAGGCTATAACCAACGCTTGCTATGGAGACGAATTTCTGGATGCTATTGCTATTTACTACACTGTGAGAATGTGAATAAAACATGATGCCATTGTTATATGTTGTTTGTTTTAGTCTTCTGACCCAATGGTGAGTAATGATTGTAGACGATAGTTCTGCGACTACTAGTGTGTAGTCCAACATACATTATTTATGGCCAGATCCAGTTTGCTGGGTGTGTATTTTCAATTTGCATTGCATTATGGGATAGAAAACACCACACATTTCGGCTGATTAAGAATTAAAATATAAAAAACAGAAAAAGCAACATTCCAGTTTTTAGTGAGATGCATTTTGTAGGTTGTAGTTTCCTTTGGTATTGTGTAATATAGTGTTTGATGGTAGACTGTCAGTCTGATTGATTTATATTGAAAGTATTGTTCGTGGCTCAAAGATTGGAATGGACTGCAAAATTAACACCTACATGGAGGGTTTACTTTAATTATGTTTTAATCTTTCACCCGTTGAGCTTGATTATGTCACATGACGTCATATGTTGCTGTGTGATCAAGATCCACGGGCAATGGATGAAAATGTACAGTGTAAGCTTCTATTTGGTAGATTGTTTGCTCATGAATCGCAACCTTGAAGTGGCATTTTAACATATTTTTATTAATCTTACTATGTATTTATCATATTTTAGTAGAGTACTTTTTATATTAGCACATTGTCTTACTAATAACATTTATTTATCTGTATTTATTTACCTCTGTATTTTTTTCTTAAATTAATTATTATGAGGACCACCTTGGAAATAAGTATACTTTTGTGTGATTTAATGTCTACCCTCTGTAATTTTATATATATGCTTATTCTTTATTTGCATCTAAACTAAGTTTATTTGTCATGTATATACTTTTTTTACCAAATAAACCCTTCATATGTCCAACACCACAGATGTGTACAATTACCTTATACTTCACCACTGACTCAATGTGATGTTTGGGGTGCATGGGGCATGTTGTCCCATGAGAAATATATATTTAAGATTTAAAAGTGTAAGAATCACTGTTTTGAACAGTGCTCTGCTGTCATCTTTCTCAGTTCCACATTATTTCGCCATCTTAATTTGGATCTTCCACTTTCCGTCCTATCATTCTTTTTTGTTCTCCGTACTTTACAAATCACTAAGTTTGCAAACTGAAAAATATTCATTTTTTATGAACATCGAAGATGCAGGAATATTATTTTGAAAACCAAATTGTTAAAAATCATACTTATGCTAGTTTGTTGACATGTTCTTCTGTTCACAGAGCCTGCTGGGTCGGACACTGACATGTCGCTACGTCTCAGGAGGTGACAAGTCCAACAAGCCACCACCAAAGTCAACACCTACACCAGATAAAAAGCCCCAGGCACCAACTGCTGGTAATAAACTATAGTACGGTTTTTCATTTAATATATTTAAATTACTGGCTAGTTCCCATGGATATGGGACAATGTAATAGTATAATAATAAACATTGTAGTGATACAAAGTTGATGGTGGCACTACAGATAGAGAGGGGGAGAGAGAGTGGGAGAGAAGGAGAGAGAGACAGAAGAGAGAGAGAGGGAGGGAGGGAGGGAGGTAGAGAAGAGGAGAGAGAGAGCAAGTCTGCCAATATTGGAGCATCCTCACATACCAGGGCACTGCTCTTGATTACATCAGTACCAAGCAGCAGATGCCTTTGCAAAACTGTAAATTTAAGCTCAGCCAATGAAATCGCCCACCAGGAATGTGACAGGCCTCCACTCATATATGATAATTTTGTGTGAGTCCCGCCACTCCCTGCTTGTGTTACATGCAATGTTTGGGATGTAGAAGAAAATATCCGAATATACAAACCCATTCTGCTGCTTGTGTTATTGGGCGAATGGGTCATTATACTGGAATTCCCAGAAATTGTTTATTCGTCTTGAAATTGGTGGGTATTTGCAGTGTTCTCGTGGCTAGTTGAACTTGGCTAACTCCCACACTTCAAGTAGGGGGTCCGCCAGGGCTAGTTTTGCATGGCAAACAGTCCTGACATGTGAGGATGATACTGAGCTTAGCTTTACAAACAAGTTGTTCAGAAACAGATGATCTGTCGTTCCCAGCTGACTTCTATAAAAGCTGGACCTATAGATGGGGAACTTTCTGATGTCCATATTATTAGTATTACCATCCCTGGCGTGAGATGATTTCGGGGTAACTGATGAGATAAGGATGTTTTAACATTTGTTTGTGCATGTGTAACTTGTGTGTACCCACAAATATGGTTTTATTGCAGGTTCAGCCTCACCACCAGGTAAAACAGACACCTCAACGTACAAGAACACTGACTACTTCTCATTTACACCGTATGACTACTACGATGCGGATGCCAACATCACCAAATTCCGCTGCCCCGTGCCCGACAAGTACAAAATTAAGTGAGGTTAAGAGTTCGGGTCAAGTGAGGTCACAAAGGTGAAGTCGGACATCACTTCACTTGGAAGCACAACACGTATGGCTAATTGGCTACAAGGACAACTCCTGGAATACTTTGCACTGCTTGATCAACATACTGATAGTGTTAAACTGCACACAATATGCCATAGACAATAATGATGTGTTGTAGAATAGAGAACATTAGTTTATGAACATGTGCCATAGAGAAACCTGGTACACTGTCCACCAAGTTGTTATAGAGACACTATGTGCCATAGAATGAAGAACGCTAGACTGTTGAATTTATCAGTAATGTATGTGCAATAGAGTACACTAGTATATCAAAATGTGCTATAAAGTACTAGTACACCAATATTTGCTATATGGAATAATAATGTGCCATTATGTGCTATAATGAAAACTATTTATTTAGTGTCAATTGTGCTGCATGAGGAAAGCAAATAAAACATTGCACAAACAGGACCCACATACCCCAAACTTCACATCACTGTTAGACACTCAGGCTAGTTTGATGAATTATTTCTATCATTATCACCGTAACCATTCAACATTTTAGAGCAAATTTACATTGTTACAAATTGTTATGAAAAGTTTTGCTCTGAAGAACTATCCTGAAAAATGTTCAGCAAACTTCAGAAAACTGTCTTCGGCTGTCTACAGGTGCAGGTGGCTCCATCTGGAGGATTATCTTTTGTAGTACAAATTAAAAGCCAAGAAGAATTGTTTAACAGCTTTATTGCTATACAATCTTCTAACATACATTCATTTCCAGACATTATGCTTCTTCCACGCATGGTCTGTATCAGTAACTAGACGTCATTAATGTGCAGTGGTTATTTAAAGTAACAAGACCAATTAGCCTGATTCATCCTTCGATTGCTAATATTCCAGTCAGCAGACATCATACTTTCAATACGTTCAACTTACAATTGGCATCATAACTTGATTCATTTAGCAGGTTCATTGGCATTACATTTATACTATGTTACTGTTCTATTATGTTACTGGTTTGTCTAACCTAAAAAAAGCAAATTGAAAGACTAACCATGAATCATGTCAAATGGGCTAATGAGAATGTATTAGTTTTACTACATATTAACTGCACACAACACAGAGATATACAACTTGTAGCAGATCCGTAAACCTTCCTTTGATTGCAACATATAAAATAAGATGACAAAGGGTATTCACACCCTAAATACCCCACGTATGCGGTAAGCCTAAAATGCTGTCCCATAGATGCACCAGTAGGTTAAACATTACATTTTGGGCCTGCAGAATTTTGTTTTCAACATCACTAAATTCACTGTTCAACAAGAATATAAAACAAGTAACAGGAAAACATCAATCACCAAGAGAACAAGACGACCCGTTGTAGACACCAACTCACAGAGTAGAGTGTATTCATTGTATTACAATTCATCCAAACAAGATGTCAAAGCGGACGAATGTTGTAAATTGCATAGAACTTCCTCCCCGAGTTATTTTAGCCCTTCAAGATTTTGATTCGTATACGTTAAAATACTTAATAATGTGCATGACTGTAGATTTTTTTAATCTAAACTTCTTTTCTAGCTTTAAATTGCTTTTAAGAAAGTCTATGTGCAACACGAACAACATTCACTTATTTAATCAAATTTGCTACCACACAATTCCTCGGCTTCATCTGCTAGACAACCCTCAGATCTATAACAGCGGCAAGAAAATGGCCTGCAGAAAAATGGGAAATATCACCTTACGAATTAAAGGCACAGAGCTTAAACAATTTTTGGGTAAAATCAAGTTATACAATAGAAACTATATCTGTTCAACACAAATGTGTTTTACAAACCACATTATGTCTCAAACGATTTTCCTATTATCTGTATAATCAAACTGTTTGAATAACATATTTACATTACATACATGCAATGTCAATATTCATAAATGAATAACAATCAAGTAATAATCATTAATGTTGTTAAAGACATATGGACAGTTTGTTACATATATGAGTTTATGATAATCATATTTTCTACCTAGATAGTGTAGCAACAATCAATAGAAACTTAACAACTAATAACTACACAGAGTATTTACATCAGGTAGTTCAGCTGTAATGAATAAGGTCCAGCCTTTGTGAAGAAAGAACACACCAGAAGTGACGCCTGTTATTCTGTATCAGTGAAACCACGTACATTTGCTAATGCAATATGCACTTTACTCACTGTCATTGAAAGACAGTTGATAACACCAATTTCTGTATACAAAATAATTATCAACATACAGTACTGTCTTGGTCCAAGTTGATGAAATAACAAAATGCTACGCGATAGTTATTCCAGCTTATAACAAATGATATGCACACATGATATGTCATAGCTTTTGCCTTATATACACAAAGAAACTTATTTATCAGAATTATGGCATGTTATAAACTGCTTTTATCAGCAGAAGAGATCAGTCTTTAAAAAGAAAGCTGTTCCAAAAATTAACAGATTTACTTGTATACACCAAAAAGTCAGGCAACGTAGCAAAACACCCACCCTCTACTCTGTATAAAAGGTCAACAATGCAACACTAACCTTTGGGTTGGTTAGTTAATGTGATCATTGCATGCTGGGAGTTTTAAGGGTCACAATTAAAAAAATTACTAACTATTATTTGTACACCATTTACATACCAGCAAATGCAATTCAGTTTCAAGACTATTTAATAAAGATAACAAACTTAAATGCATTATATCTACTGTTTTAAGAACCAAACTAGTACAGACTCCTTTACTAATTCAGCAATGATATCAAACACACAAGAGATCGTTGTATCAACCAAAATTAACAAAAACGTCTACAACTTAGCATCTACCTCATAGACAAAGTTGTAAAGAAAGAATTGATAAACAGTACAGACAACCATGAACAAAATATAGCCCAGAGATCATTGTCTAAACAATATTTAACAAAACATTCTAATAACTTGCACTGTCAACAACTTAACAAGTGTTCCCAATATTTCAACCTGAGGACACACCTCCAGACAAAGTAACATTTCTGACCCCTGAAATATTCAAACCAACAGCTTTATCACATTGTTACCACTAATAATTGTTCTTACTGCTAACTCAGTAATGTCATTCATCCACTGTCTTTTGATAATAAACAAAGTATGGAATGAGTATGGAATGTAACAAACATGGCCTGGTAACAATTACCAAAGTCACAGTAGTAGTGTAAGTGGCATCTGCTAGATGGCACTTTCAAAATGCGTTTTTTAAAGTAAGCACGAGTTACCATATCAGATTATCAACAATAACAGATTAAAAACAGGTACAATTATTATGTGCAGGAATAACACTCACACACTGGCAAGAACTTTGCACATGGCTTGTGCACGGCATCAGCAGTTATAAGGTTGCATCGGGATTATAAACGAGGCACTAGAAAACTAAACAATCAAACTCCACAATAACACCCCTTGAATACTCCACAGTAACACCCCATGAAGAACCTTGTTTGGCCAGCATCAAGCCTTGTCGCGCTTCCTTGCGGCAATGTGACGCTCCAACTGTTGGAAGAAGTGTTTCTCCATCTGTCCACAGTTAGTGTGCGCTGCTGTTTTATATCGCTTCTTCATCGACTTGAGCAGCTTACCGAGGTCATCACCAAACTTGTACTGTCAACACACAGCCACGTCACACGTCATTGTCAATAATGTTTCTATCAAATGGCAAATTTGTGAATTGTGTTTTGCTATAATCAAATGGCTGAAATGTTATCATAATAATCTGACAAGAAGGTGGCAGAGTAGCACCAATAACTGGATTAGATTGTGACAGTAGTATAAATAACTGGATTAGACAGAGGCCAAGTAATACCAACAATCAGACAAGACTGGCAGAATAGTGCAAATAATTAGAAAAGAAGGTGGAGAAATACGACAAATAATTAGACAGCCATTTATGCTAATAGTACACTCTACTGAGTTGTGAAAAGCATTTTCTGTATCACTGTGGTCAGTTATCATTTAGTTACATGCAGAGGTTAGGGTTAGTTCAAAATTACCTCTAGGCCACAAATTGTTACTTTCTACATTTTTAGGTATCCAGTTATCTACTGCAAACATTTCGCTTCTGAAGGTTTTTTAATGATTTAAAAAAAACTTGGCACTCTTATCATAACAAACTATAACTATTATTTAATCATTAAATTTAAGCACCACTGACGCCGACTCATGATGAGGCAACACTACTGGTAATTTGTGTAACTGTACTTGAGGAGTGCATAAACTTAAATGTCAGACAGACTGACATACGAACAGATGGATGTTTCTGTTTAGCCCAAACACACGTTGTTAACCAAGTGAGCACACACAGTAGGGACTAACCGCTCTCACAGGGTCCTGTGTGCAGGTCAGTGCAAAAAGGTGTGACAGAAGCGATTCGGAAGTTAGCTGGAATAGCATGGAATGTTGAGTGAAATGGGTGAGGAATGGCCGGCAGTCAGCTGGGCCCAGAGATGGGTGTAAAATGAAACATGGATGACCCAGAATGCACTGGGTAATGTAGTTTTTATATTGGAAGAGGTGTGGAGAGAGAGCGAGTGATAGCGAGGACTGGAGACAGTCGGTGAAGAAACAGCAAGAACAGCGACAAGTAAGAAAACAGAAACCATAAACATCTAACGAGGCCATCATCTCCGAGGACATACTGAGAAAGAAGAGAACAACAAGAGACAACCTCTAGATGCCCACCTCCTCCATGGCCAGGTAGATAGCCCGGAACGCGGGTTCTTTGTCGTTCTGGAAGATGCGCCGACAGCCGTGTAGGACGGACACGCCGGTCTGTCTCACTGCGGTGCACACGTCCCCGTAGATACAGTGGTCGTGGCGGTAGTTCCACTTGCACGAGTAGATGTACAGGCGCTCTGTGGGAGGGACACATGACGCAGGATACATATACTTGAGTAACTACACAGCTCCATAAATTTTGTGTGCTTTTCAAGCTTCCGTTAATAGATACATGCCAAAGCTGACTATTACTGAGGACAGCTGTTACATAACGCATAGGAAATTAGTCTTACAAGTAAAAAGAATTCTGTTTTATTCGACCAGTATTTCAAACAATGTATACACTATATCCATGTCAAACAACTCAGAAACAATACAAATATAAAAAACACAGCAAACATGGTAATAATGTATAATAACTAACAATGCAACATACGGTCAGGAGACTCCTCTATGACCATACTAGTCGCTATCGAGGAGACACCTTTCAGGAAATTTCATGTATAGTACAGTGACCTGGCTAATCACGTTACTTCTTTGAGTCCCAATAGTGAGTTTCACATGTTAAGTTACAAAACAAAACACAACAAAGTTAAATGCAAATTCAACTTGGTGCCCCACATCTGGGTGAATTCGTCCACATGCATGTCCTAAAATGCCTGACGTAAAATGTAAGGGAATACAAGAAACAATGCCTGACCTGGGAAGTGGTGGAAGTAGATGTTGATGAGGCACTGGTCGCCCCAGGTGATGTGATACTTGTACTGCTTGTAGTACGGGATGATGTGACTCAGCCAGTCGACTTGGCGCATCCGTGTCAGGTTCATCAGCATCACGCCCGAGTTGACACCTGGAGGGGACGGCACGAGATGTCAGTGTCTGCTTGGTGCAGCCAACAACACAGGTCCAATAGAGTACTGATATGTGTCTGATGAAGTTTATTACATGGATAATGTCTAAGTCTTGTCGATGCAGGATGGTTTACACATGCACAATCATGTAACATATCACATGAAACACAATGCACAATCATGCATAACACTTGACACAGCAACAGAACTACTACCAGTGTGCACATTAATATATTAATGAATTCACAGTCAACGTATTTAGTGGGGATAGTAGGGGTCAATGTACCTAGTGGGGGGTAGTAGGGGTCAACGTACCTAGTGGGGGTAGTAGGGGTCAATGTACCTAGTGGGGATAGTAGGGGTCAATGTACCTAGTGGGGGTAGTAGGGGTCAATGTACCTAGTGGGGATAGTAGGGGTCAATGTACCTAGTGGGGGTAGTAGGGGTCAATGTACCTAGTGGGGATAGTAGGGGTCAATGTACCTAGTGGGGGTAGTAGGGGTCAATGTACCTAGTGGGGATAGTAGGGGTCAATGTACCTAGTGGGGGTAGTAGGGGTCAATGTACCTAGTGGGGATAGTAGGGGTCAATGTACCTAGTGGGGGTAGTAGGGGTCAATGTACCTAGTGGGGATAGTAGGGGTCAATGTACCTAGTGGGGGTAGTAGGGGTCAATGTACCTAGTGGGGATAGTAGGGGTCAATGTACCTAGTGGGGGGTAGTAGGGGTCAATGTACCTAGTGGGGATAGTAGGGGTCAATGTACCTAGTGGGGATAGTAGGGGTCAATGTACCTAGTGGGGGTAGTAGGGGTCAATGTACCTAGTGGGGGTAGTAGGGGTCAATGTACCTAGTGGGGGGTAGTAGGGGTCAATGTACCTAGTGGGGATAGTAGGGGTCAATGTACCTAGTGGGGGTAGTAAGGGTCAATGTACCTAGTGGAGATAGTAGGGGTCAATGTACCTAGTGGGTGGTAGTAGGTGTCAATGTACTTAGTGGGGGGTAGCAGGGGTCAATGTACTTAGTGGGGGGTAGTAGGGGTCAATGTACTTAGTGGGGGGTAGTAGGGGTCAATGTACCTAGTGGGGGGTAGTAGGGGTCAACGTACCTAGTGGGGGGTAGTAGGGGTCAACGTACCTAATGGGGGTAGTAGGGGTCAACGTACCTAGTGGGGGGTAGTAGGGGTCAATGTACCTAGTGGGGGGTAGTAGGGGTCAACGTACCTAATGGGGGTAGTAGGGGTCAACGTACCTAGTGGGGGGTAGTAGGGGTCAATGTACCTAGTGGGGGGTAGTAGGGGTCAACGTACCTAATGGGGGTAGTAGGGGTCAACGTACCTAGTGGGGGGTAGTAGGGGTCAACGTACCTAGTGGGGGGTAGTAGGGGTCAACGTACCTAATGGGGGTAGTAGGGGTCAACGTACCTAGTGGGGGGTAGTAGGGGTCAACGTACCTAATGGGGGTAGTAGGGGTCAACGTACCTAGTGGGGGGTAGTAGGGGTCAACGTACCTAATGGGGGTAGTAGGGGTCAACGTACCTAGTGGGGGGTAGTAGGGGTCAACGTACCTAGTGGGGGTAGTAGGGGTCAACGTACCTAGTGGGGGGTAGTAGGGGTGTCTGGCAAAGTTCTTGTACCAGCTGCTGTCTACGTCAGTGGCCTCCATCTCGCCTGCCAGGGCGGCCATCTGGGTGGAGTTGAAGGCTTCGAAGTGAGCCCAGATGTCCTCGAGGGGGGAGAAGAAGAGAACGTCCGTGTCGACGTACAGCACGGCGTCCACGTCCTTCAGGATGTTCTGAGGTCACAATGAATAGTTTCACGATAACGATCTACCAAAACGCAATGACAGTCACAACTGTATCATTTATGAAATTACCATCAGAGCTGCTAGAAAGTGTCAACAAATATGTGACAGAATGTTATGAATACTTTCATTTAAATATTTCTCTTTACAAACCAATTTGTTTTGTATAAACTACATATTTGAATAATTTGTTTTAATAATGAATAAACACCTTAGACTTTGATAGAACGGAAGAGACAGAACAGGGACACAGGCCAGCCAGCCGGACAGTTGACAAACTTAACGTGAGGAAATGAAACGTGTGTTCTATGAAGTGGCCACAAACTCACAGCGAGGAAGAGCCTCTGTGAGGCGCAGGTTTTGAAGAGTTTCTTCCACTCCCCCGGGTTGTCTTCTGGGAAACTGAGGGGATGAATCTTATAGGTGACTTGACGCAGTACGTTCTCCGGCCACTCGGACAACTGCAACAGATAGGTCAACAGGTCAAGACAGGTCAACAGGGCAAAGGTCAGCACAGGAGATGTATCTATCAATACAGTCAGACAAGGAAACGACACCTTTCTACTCTTTGTGTGATATTCTCTCCCTCACCACGACAGACACACGAGGCTTCAGACCCCCATCTACCGTCCTCAGTGAGGACTGTTAATAGTGTGACGACTCCCCACACTACTAACAGCATTTTTACACATCACAGCAGGACAAATGCCCACTTACCTTCTTCTTGAACTGTGGTCGCAGATCATCGTCCGCAAAGATGTGGAAGATAATCTTTGCCCGAGTGAGCAACACAGCCGATTTGAGCAGTATGAGGGTCTCTGCGAACCGGTTGCCACAGGCAACCACCACCAGATGCATGACGGGAGCCTTGGGGTCATTCTTAGGAACAGCCTCTTCTCTGTGAAAAACATCAATCCAGCTATTATTAGCAAACTCACATACAGCCAACTCTCATCACATGTTTGTTCCTTCGGACATTTCCAGAAAACAGACTTTTCTGAGTTGGCACTGTGACAGGGCACTGTATAAATCCAATTTTATCAATGTTTTTGCTTATGTACAACTTTAGATTTGTTCTCACATTGAATAACACATATACACAAGTTTATAGTTTTATACAATTCTCAGAATTGTTTTGAAGCTAGGATATTACCTATAAATATTAGTGTGGTCTATTTAATGGTGGGTTTCCCTTATGAGTGAACTGGTCACGTGGTTAGGCGAACTGACACACGTGTTACTCTTGTAGTTAACTACACACTCATGTGAATACATGAACATTCACTCACTTGTTCTTGGCAACTACTTTCTCCTTTGAAGCTCCTGCCAAATCTTGTTGCTTTGCTTTTTCCTTTTCCTGTTTCACTTTCTTTATCTCCTCCTCCTTTGCGTGTTCAACTTGTTTCGTCTCTTTCACTTCCTCTCCAGAAACTGGTTTCTTGGCACTAATGTACCAATCAAAACAGTTACTATGTTAGTCTGTCTTGATATCAGTTCCATCACATTTCATGTTTTACTGCATACCAAACTGTCAATTACAACTTGAGGAAAGACAGTATTAATGAGAGCGAACAAGTTTAAAACAAATATTGGTCTGTTACTGATTTGGCACAGTTCACTTGGTATTTGTAAAGATCAAACACTGAAGTTTCAAAATATTTGTTAATTTAACATAACTCATCTTCAATATATATCATCAATAAAAGTATTAATTCCAATAATAAAACAAGTATCTGGACAATTAAAATAAACAAATTATCACTTTTTATCAGCTGTGTGAACTGTGTAAAAAAAAATTGTACCAAACTTGGCAAAGTAATAACCTTTGGTGTATGTAAACATAAAGTCAAAGTTCATTTCAGTCATTACCTTTTCTCCTTCTGAAGCTTGATTTGCCTCTCGATTTGGGTAAAGAACACATTTGGTATTCTTCCACAATACGATCCTTCAACCGAGCTAAAGCGCTTCCGCATGTCACCCAGCAGCACGTCAAGGTCATCACCAAACCGAAACTGAAAGTACAATTTGGCTTTCAACAATGGACTCAAAGCACTCAGCAAAGTTCTATTAAATGACTAGGCTGTATATATTGTGGTTACAATGTTATGATCTTGACTCACTACGACTACCGGTAGTCAGCCTTTTACAGAACATTATCATACTCTGTGGTTATTTTACATTCCATGTTGAGGTGGCAGCAACATTAATCTGATCTCTATAATTTATGGTATAAACCATGAGGGATACACAGTCCCAATGCGAAGAGCCCCAATTTTACATCAAATAACATGCCCTTGCTTAGAATTTAGAGCGCCAGCAAGCCAGGCTAATGTGCTAACCACTATACTCAGCGATATATCTGACCATTTACCTATTTTCTGTCTTATCGGAAAGCGGAAACCCCCAAAAACACGTAATGAGCCATTAATATTTAAACATAAGACTTTTATCTAACGTGTCGATTCGACATATAAAATCTGCACTACAGCAAATTAATTGGACACATCTTCATCAATTAGACATTAACAAGGCGTTTAAAAACGTTACTGAACATTTAAATTGTACCATTGCATCATACGCACCAGAGAAAACTGTCAAAATTAAATCGAAATATGTCATTCGGAATGTTTGGATGACTAAAGGACTAATGTAATCATCTTTAACCTCAAATAAACTGTATCGGAAATGTATTAGCAAACCCAAGAAACATCCTGCTCACATCCGTTATGCGAAATATAGAAATATCTATAATAAGGTAAAACAAATAGCAAAAACAACCTACTATGCTAATCAATTAAACATATTCAAGAATGACTCTAAAAAAACATGGAATTTACTAAAAAAATGATTGGAAAAAACAATGATAAATCTGGGATTTCTTTACATTTCAAACATAATAATGCTGTAATTAAAGATCCTGATCAAATATCTAATGCATTTTGTAATTTCTTTACAAATGTTGGTCCAAACCATGCCGCTGCAATACCACAATCCAAAAAACAATGTACATCTTATCTTCAGAATTGCCCTAAACGTAATTCAAATAGTATGTTCATGACCCCAACCGATGCAAGTGAGATCAGGCAAATAATAAGGTCACTTTAACCTAAGAAAAGTACAAGTCACGACAATTTGATTCCGCTTGTTATAAAGTTATTTGGTGAGGAAATAGCTATGCCTTTATCTATTTTAATAAACATGTCAATGTCTGAGGGAATAGTATCAGATGAATTGAAAATTGCGAAAATTATACCTGTCCATAAGTCAAACGCTAAAGACGATATTTCCAATTACAGACCGATATCATTGTTACCTTCAATTTCTAAAATACTGGGTAAAGTTATATATAAAAGGACTTTTCATTTCATTCAAAGTAATAAAATATTAACCAATATGGTTTTCGTGAAAAACATTCAACAATAAATGCTATAACCGCACTTACTGGTGATGTTATAAAAGCTTTGGAAAATAATGACTCGGTCCATAGTGTTTTCTTGGATTTAAGTAAAGCATTCGATACAATTGATCACCAAATCTTATTACATAAACTTGAGTTTTATGGAATAAGGGGTACTCCTCTCAATGGTTTAAAAGTTATCTGACCAATCGGAAACAATATGTTAAATATAATAATTGTGATTCGCTTCAACAAGACATCACATTCGGCGTCCCGCAGGGGTCTATACTTGGTCCACTCCTGTTTATTATATACATAAATGATCTCCTGTTTTGTATAAATCATTGTAAAACTATACTATTTGCCGATGACACTACTATATACAAGACTGGAAAACAAGTTAATAATATATACGAAGACATGAACAATGATCTTCAAGAATTAGCTGACTGATTTCGTGCAAATAAATTATCTCTAAATATTTCCAAAACAAAAAGCATGTTATTCTGTAGATCCCCTCCTCCTGAGAATGAAGAACTTATTTTAACAATGTCTGATGCAATTATCCAGCGTATCAAGTGTTTACAATTTCTAGGTCTCTATATTGATGAAAAACTTGATTGGCACGAACAAATCAACAAATGTAAAAATAAATTAACCAGTGCTTTATATGTAATCAATAAAGTTAACAGCTACCTTCCTGTGTCCGCACTTAAAACAATTTATTACACTTTAGTTTGCCCTTACTCGACATATGGAATCATCTTGTGGGGGTCTACATATAAAACGTACTTGACAAAATTATTTATTATCCAAAAAAAAATAGTTCGATCCATACTCAAAAGAAATTATAGGGAACATTCTCACCCCCTCTTAACGTGCTTAAAATTAGTTAAATTGAATGACGTATACGAACTGGAAATTGGAAAATTTATGTATAGTTATGTACATGGGAGTCTCCCTCATTATTTATCCGATATATTTACATTTACCCATGACATACACATTCACGAAACTAGACAATCCTCACACATACGACCTTTTACTTCTCTAATAGTAACATTTTCTAACAGTTTTTTATGTAAAGGTCCATTGATATGGAACAGAATTCCTTTTACCATCCAACAAAAAAAAACATAAAAAGTTTTGCAGTATCACTCAAAGCAATTGTTGTAAAAGGGTATGAAGAGCTAGCTGAAGCCTATTAATTATAAAATATCTACTATATACGTTTGTAATTGTATCCTTGTCATTGTCGTTATTTGGTATTACTACACGTTTGCTATACATGTTAATTGAACATTTATTATTGAATATTATTGTTACGTTTTATATACCTGGTCATTTATAAAAAAAAAACTATAAGTATGTGTTACACGTGAAATTACTATTATAACATTATTGTTTATACAGCTATGGTAGGGTTGGCAGCGACCAGTTTAATTTATAACAAATGGTTTTGTAATAATACTTATCTATACAAACTGGTAACAGCCTTAATTGGCTCCGCTGTCTGCCCGGAATCGTGCATTATATAATTATCTGTTACATTTTTAGTTTATTACATATGTGCTTTGTACGTTTCCGAAAATAAAACATTCATTCATCTCATACTCTTGATTCCTGTGTTATGTGGCAGTGACCAAACTCATGAAACGTGTACGGTGTTTAGGACTCTGCTCACTTACTTGACCTCCTATCAGTTAGCATCAACATTGCACTCTGTAATATAAACATAAATTAACCAACTATTTATGTGTGTCTAAATGAAATTATCAAAACACAAGTAAATGAGGCACAGCCATGCTCACATCTCTGACGGCCTCATAGATGGCTTTGAAGGCCGGCTGTTTGTCATTGTGAAACACAGCCCTGTTTCCATGTAGCACCGACACGCCGCGGTCCTCGGCCACCTTGCAGTCACTGCCGTACATACAGTGGTCTGGACGATAGTTCCAGTTACAGGGGTACACGTACAGCTTCTCTGTAACACAAGTTCCAGCTACACGGGTACACGTACAGCTTCTCTGTAACACAAGTTCCAGTTACACGGGTACACGTACAGCTTCTCTGTAACACAAGTTCCAGCTACACGGGTACACGTACAGCTTCTCTGTAACACAAGTTCCAGTTACACGGGTACACGTACAGCTTCTCTGTAACACAAGTTCCAGTTACAGGGGTACACGTACAGCTTCTCTGTAACACAAGTTCCAGTTACACGGGTACACGTACAGCTTCTCTGTAACACAAGTTCCAGCTACACGGGTACACGTACAGCTTCTCTGTAACACAAGTTCCAGCTACAGGGATACACGTACAGCTTCTCTGTAACACAAGTTCCAGTTACACGGGTACACGTACAGCTTCTCTGTAACACAAGTTCCAGCTACACGGGTACACGTACAGCTTCTCTGTAACACAAGTTCCAGCTACAGGGATACACGTACAGCTTCTCTGTAACACAAGTTCCAGTTACACGGGTACACGTACAGCTTCTCTGTAACACAAGTTCCAGTTACACGGGTACACGTACAGCTTCTCTGTAACACAAGTTCCAGCTACACGGGTACACGTACAGCTTCTCTGTAACACAAGTTCCAGCTACAGGGATACACGTACAGCTTCTCTGTAACACAAGTTCCAGTTACACGGGTACACGTACAGCTTCTCTGTAACACAAGTTCCAGTTACACGGGTACACGTACAGCTTCTCTGTAACACAAGTTCCAGCTACACGGGTACACGTACAGCTTCTCTGTAACACAAGTTCCAGCTACAGGGATACACGTACAGCTTCTCTGTAACACAAGTTCCAGTTACACGGGTACACGTACAGCTTCTCTGTAACACAAATTCCAGTTTAGAAATAAGCATTGCAAATTGACAGAAAAGATATTGAAGTATACTTTGGTGGCAAAAAGTAATTTTTTTCGAAAAATACAACTCAGTTTGTTAGAAGGTGTCACATATTGTCATAGATTGGTGCAGACTGTTCCATAATTTACAGTTACAGTTTGGAGCTTTGTTATTTGAAACTTTGTTGTTTTGGTCGACCTGTTGTGGACCTGTACCACACACTGATAAAGGTCCACACTCCACACCAGGTGGCGCAAACCAGTGCAAGTTTATAGTGTATAATGAAAGAAGACAATGACAGCACTGACCTGGGTGGAAGTGGAAGAAGATGTTGATGAGGTCCTGGTCGCCCCAGGTGATATTGAACCGGTACTTCTTGAAGTAGGGCAGGATGTGTTCCTTCCACTTTGCCTCCCTCATCCTCGTCAGATTCATCAGCATCACGCCCGAGTTGACACCTTCACAACAACTAATATTAATAACAAAACCACTGTTTCCAGGGAGCCATACAAAGCCACCAACAAGCTGACTACGACTGGGCATGATTTTCATAAAACTCCAGGTTCGCACACTTGATTGCCAAATTTGTGAAACTTGAAATGATAATGTGAAGTGCTGGTTCTATATTGTATATTTGATTAAAATATCAATGATTTAACATTTTTATTCAATTTCTTCTGATCATCCGATCATTCTGCTGTAAAGGATGGTTATATAACAAGTTATGTTAACTGAGCTGTCATTGGTCTATAGCTGAAGGGTTCCAGTCAATGAGAATCCTCATCACAAATTTTGCGGCACACTACCTAACTTCCTTAGCATGATGTCTGCACTACGCATGACTGTAAGTTTGTATTTAAGGCAAATACTGCATCTCTAAAAAGCCATGGAAATGGTCACCTACAGTCACCAAACTTCACACCACATCTCTACTATACATATAAACAGGTCGCGTAATCAAAAAATTTGCTACTTTTATCGATCAAAATGCACAAGAAATTCCTCTTATTATGTAGGGGTAAGTTACAGCTTACCGAGTTTTCCGTAGAAAGGATGCCGGGCGAAACGGTTGTACCAGCCGGCATTAGGAGACTCGTGTTCGGGGGTTAGTGCAACAATCTGCGTTGAGTTGAATCTTTTGAAGAACCGCCAAACGTTTTCAATAGGTCGCATAAACAGGACGTCAGTGTCTACATAAAGCACGCAACTCACATCCTTCAAGATGTACTGAAACACAAGTCAGCCGTAGCAGTGAATAAATTCAAAGGATGTATCAGCAAATTTTAACGAGGGTTTTAGTTCTAAATGTTGTATCATTTTGCCGATTTTTTTAATGTACTTCAGTATTTACATAATCATATATACACTATACAATTTAAAGTGTTTTTGGATGTCAGATATTTTTTTATTTAGTTGCTATGGTTAAATAAAACCGTCTTTCTATTACTTGCAATGTCTTTCAAAAGCAAATCATAATGCAAGACATTTTTGTTATTCAACATTATTTTTAAGCCAGTCAACACCAGGTAACATATTAATAATTCAGCTAACAGAAATGGCTTGTCAATGCTGTCAGTAATCCTGTCACGCATCGCTTATTTATAGATATTCATCATCAATACATCATGCAACTTTAATCAGCCATCCATCAAAACACCACAATACAAATAAAACAGTAGCGTTCATATTTGTTAACAACTGACTTGCAAAAATATATTTGTGAGTACTGCGATTCTTTTTCTTCATCGCCGTTACTAACCAACTTCAATATTTCAAGATAATCATTGGATTTAGGATGTACACATTGCAGTAATGTAACAACAATGGAAGCTATGTTGCAGCTGATATTGATTTGTAAAAACATATGAATAAGAGGTGCCGATTCTATTGTGAATCAGACAGTTATCGGGCTGCAACCCTAGTTCTAAAGCAGCCAAGGCTGGGAGTTGATACTATGGCCTCTGGTAGTGCAAATAAAAGTATTTCCTACAGACTGATTAGGACATGAAACTAAAGAAGAGAACTGTGTGTGTTGGAGTGAGATCACACTCACCGGCAAGAAGAGACGTTGTGAGGCGCACAGTTTGAACAGTTTCTTCCACGTTTGTACATCCTCTCCTGGAGGGAACTGTATCTCGTGAAGTGAATACGTAAACTTACTGCGCGCCCACAAAGGCCAGGCATCCAGCTACAAAGAGGGTAAAATGTTCTGATAACATAATCACTTCAAAACATTGTATTCTACAACAGTGTTTTAGGATATATGAAACATTTCTGTCTCTGCTCTAGATAGCAATGCATGGAAAGCATTTTGTGGTAGCACTATACACTTTTCTCAAGAGCATGAGCATGCTTTTCATTATAATTGTTACATACAATTTTTTTGGGTGACTACTGCTCTGTTTCAAAATTCATATCTTCTGAAAAAGTTAAAGTCTCTTTCAAGTTTATTTTTCTAAAAGGCATTTCCAAAAAATTAAAATTACTTAGCTAACAAATTGTGCATGTTTTCTTAAACATAGGGCCTCATGTACAACCAGAAAACAAACAAGAGTCAATTTTTGTTGCACCTGTCAGTTTTCTTATGGTTGTGCTTCATCGAATAAGACCATTTTAGTAGATCAAGATTAGATCAAGCAAAATACACAATCCATTCATCATATGAAAATGTTGTTAAGTATAATACGCTGGATTAGAATAAAACTAAACTGTGCGCCAAACACTTGCCTGGGTCTTAAACTTTGGGCGTAGTCCATCATCAGCAAATATGTGGACATGCAGTTTAGCTTGGGTAAGTAAGACAGCCGACTTGATCATGATCTGGGGTTCCTCCAAGCGCTCACCACACGCCACAACAGCCAAGTGAATGGTCTCTTCGATGTCATTCACTGGTGCCTCGACACTGTCATCAATATTACAATGATAGGGTCAAGTACATGAACTGCTTAAAGATACAAAGTAGTACAACTGTGATTGTGATTTGTTATGGTGTTATAACGTGCTGCATAATATATAGCAGTCCTATATTTATTTAAATTTACAATTATGCAGACGAATGATCACTCAAATCTATTTAAAAATATTGACAGGCTATAATTATCTAAACCGTATAAAAAATGTTTGAATTGAAACTTTTTCCCTATAAAAAACATACCTGGTTGTCTTTTTCTTATCACTTTCAGCTTCTTTTGCCTTCTTCTGACGTTCGGCTTCTTCATTCTTCTTTGCCAGGGCTGCTGCTTCAGCTTCTTTTGCCTTCTTCTGACGTTCGGCTTCTTCATTCTTCTTTGCCTGGGCTGCTGCTTCAGCGTCTTTCGCCTTCTTCTGACGTTCGGCTTCTTCATTCTTCTTTGCCAGGGCTGCTGCTTCAGTTTCTTTTGCCTTCTTCTGACGTTCGGCTTCTTCATTCTTATTTGCCTGGGCTGCTGCTTCAGCTTCTTTTGCCTTCTTCTGGCGTTCAGCTTCTTCATTCTTCTTTGCCAGGGCTGCTGCTTCAGTTTCTTTTGCCTTCTTCTGACGTTCGGCTTCTTCATTCTTCTTTGCCAGGGCTGCTGCTTCAGCTTCTTTTGCCTTCTTCTGACGTTCGGCTTCTTCATTCTTCTTTGCCTGGGCTGCTGCTTCAGTTTCTTTTGCCTTCTTCTGACGTTCGGCTTCTTCATTCTTCTTTGCCAGGGCTGCTGCTTCAGCTTCTTTTGCCTTCTTCTGACGTTCGGCTTCTTCATTCTTCTTTGCCAGGGCTGCTGCTTCAGCTTCTTTTGCCTTCTTCTGACGTTCGGCTTCTTCATTCTTCTTTGCCAGGGCTGCTGCTTCAGCTTCTTTTGCCTTCTTCTGACGTTCGGCTTCTTCATTCTTCTTTGCCAGGGCTGCTGCTTCAGCTTCTTTTGCCTTCTTCTGACGTTCGGCTTCTTCCTTCTTCTTTGCCAGGGCTGCTGCTTCAGCTTCTTTTGCCTTCTTCACACGTTCAGCTTGTTCCTTCTGTTTAGCTTGGGCTTTAGCTTCAGCTTCTTTTGCCTTCTTCTGACGTTCGGCTTCTTCTATCTTCTCTGCCTGGGCTGCAGCTTCAGCTTCTTTTGCCTTCTTCTGATGTTCGACTTCTTCCTTCTGTGTCTTCTGATCTGAAGCTTTTCCTGATTCTTGTATTCCCATATGGAATCCACTCGGTTTGTTATCCTGTTTCGTAGCAGCATCTTCCGAGACACCAGCCTCTTTGTTGAAAACATGGTCTCCAATCAAAGGAGTCTGTTCAGGACTTGAACTTTTATCTAACACATAAAACAGCATGATTGATGTTGCTGCTACGATAGTCACGCTTAACGTAAATAATGCTTGCATTTTTTTTATGCAACTGTAGTTATTCATTCCATTCCACACAAGTTAACTTCGCTTTGAAGTTTTTCGACACGCTGAGTTTACTAAAATCCTCCCGATCGATGAACCCGGTCGACTGCACACGCTGCCGACGGTGTCAGTCAGTGACGGTGACACTGCTTGGATATCGTCAAAATTCAGTTGTTTACCGGAATGCGATCCTGTGCATCCATAAATAACGGAGCACAGTCAGTGAGTAAAGATGCACGTCATGAAATCATTGTTTGTATAATGTAAATGCATATACTGCTACTATAGTACCGTAATAAATCACACAGTAATGTCACCGGTACTACCACACGTCACTAGATCGGCCATGACACCGGTCGCGCCATCTATCGAATGAAATGCGTCAGTGGTGCCACAGAGCGGATACCATAGTATTAAACTAAACAAAATCTTGGCGTCCTATATATTTTGTGCCGTTTAAAAAAACATGGACAATGTTGTCCGTCAGATATCTATATACACAATCGTCACTACCTATTGTGTCTAATCTGTGCAAAGAAAAGATTTGTTTTGAGTGAAGTAGTTTCGAAAACAGATCAGCAAAACCCAGATCTCGAAAAAGACGCATCACCGCATGCCTGCTTTTTGTTTTGAATTGTCTTAAAAAAATGCAAACCGTGCGTCCTATGACCTATTAAGATTGATTGTGTAAATCGCTCCATCAGTGCATGTCTATCGTATGGTCAGACTATGTCAGTAAATTAGTGCAAGTTTCAATAATGTATAAAAGGCAAAGCCCAAGACCGTGAGAATACATAACGTTCCGGTCGTGAATTAAATAAATAGCAAATTATAATACATAACTACATACCATGTCCACCATCTGTGTATCACAAACTCCTTTTTCCAGACAAAACCGCAGCACACGTTGACAGTGTCATGGATGCATCCAAGATCCAAGCACCAGTTTGATCTTATCATTACGAAAAGGATCCACAACCAAAGCATCATTCTCAGATAGTGGCACTGTGCGTTTAGCCTCTCACACATGTAGCCTCGACTACGCAGTCTCCGTGAGGTGGCAGTATTTTATATTTTGGGTATTTTATAGATATTTTATAAGCTAAATATTAATTAATATTATACACGTGAACCTGTGAATTAATCCAAAGCAGTGATCCGACGACTTCAATCAGTGACACCAAAGTTACATAAGAATATTAAAGATGATAGGGTTATATGGCCTTTTTTATGGGTCCAGGTTATCTTCTCAGCGAAGCTATGCAGCCGAGCGAGTCTATCGCGCACATAATAATGATATAGTATACTGTGTCTGTGATGTACATCACTGTGTAGGCTATGACACTGACCTCTCCCTAAGCCTACTACAACTAGTCGGGGCGCACGGGGGTCGAAGTGGACACCTCGTGCTATTTTTGGTTGCCCTGTCTTTTCTAAACTTCAAACCTTCCTGAATAATATTCCAGAGGGCAACCTTCTCAAATCAGTGTAGCCTGTAGGCCTACCTCACCCCGAAAATAGTAATTTACATTCATGCGTAGGCCCTATGACTATGTGGTCTCTTAATGGCCGTGTTGCATATCTTTTTCTTTCCACATTTTCACAGTAAATGTATAACAACAATCAGGAGTGACGAGAACTAATATTTATGACAATATCGTATTGATACATTAATTTTTTTCGGAAGCCCAGTACAAAACATTGGACAATATATCGAAAAATCAGTTCGGTTTCGCAGTTGATGTCACACAACAGGAGTTATAATTACCTTAATGTGTAATCAGTATATTTATGTAATATATCAAAATGATGTGCATTCATTTACCTAGTGACGAGTGCAAAGCAATAGTAAAATAGTGCTAACTTATACGCAATCACGAGCCGTACATGTACCCCACCCACTATGACTATGTGTTGCGCAATCGTGACGTGACGCAAATCGGAGTGGATTTCATTGGTTGTATCATTTTCGCGTTTCCTACTGCTGGTTATTAATGTGATGTTTGTTAAGACAATATAAAATTACGAGAGCACGCATTATTCGAAATAAAAACACATCAAGGTGTTAATCAATCACATCTTAAACATTGTTCTGAGTCATCTGTGTCATTCTTGCACAAACATTGTTTTCAACCGGCAGAGTCCGAACAATAAGTATTACTCGCCCACATTTGATATCTTTCCCATCGTATGCCCAAGCACCACAGAGGTGCTCTGTGGATCTACGTTATCGCAGTTTCCCCGCCACATGGTCGCCTAAATCAGTCAAGAAACGATACCAGGGTGTCATGTATCTGAAATAATTACTATGTCGACAAGTGTTCACTAAAAATATCGCCAACCGGACGCGCATGCACATCATCATCAACCAGTTCTGCTCTGGCAATAAGAATTTTTTCTGGCCTTATTGCCAGAGCAACTCTGGCAATAGTCAGGGCGTATTTAAAATGATGTACTTTGTGTATAAAGGGATTAATTTGAGTAAATGTATGATGAATCAGATTGACACTAAAATTTTAATTTTGCATGTAAGAAATTATGTTTAGAACTAGAAAATGTAGGAGTGGGCAGCAATGAAGACAATTAAAAATAATCGGTGTATGACATTTGATTTGTGTTCTGTTTAAAACACTGAATATTTCTAAGCAAACTAGACAACAAAAATTTATTAATGGATCAATGCATCGTATAACACATTTAATTACAGTATACAGTGCGTTAATAACAGTTCATCCAGCATGGCAACAACTTAAATAGAATAGTTTACAGCTCATAGACCTGTTTTAGATTGAAACCATAACTTAAGGAATGAGAATATTTGAAGTGATGATTGCAAGAGTCATATTTCACTACATGTATCTCCATAACTTTTGTAATAGTAATTTTTTTAACAGTGATTGCTAGATGCCTAAGCAAATGGGCAAAAAGACATCTTAACCACAAGCCATCCTGCATAACATGCATGTTCCTAGGTTGTCAAGTAACTGTTAAATTGTTTCTCAATATAAGTGTTTCGCTATCCATCTCTGTTCTTATCATCCCCAGCCTTCATCCCTTCGTTTTTCCCTTCTTCCCATCTGTCTTTAACTTTCTCCTTCACCCTCCTCCATTCCATCCCTTTCATGTTATGTCGTTGACAAGTTATTCTGATTGAACACAAATCTGGCAAACGTGTCTTTCTCTGCATCGCATGGCTTGAGAATCTGCAATAGAGAAAAGGACGTAACTTCAGTTTAAAGCACAAACGAAGTAACAAACCATGACAGAGAGGCCCAGTCTGCCCTAACAAGTGGAACCACTATTATATCACTCCCTCAACCCTTCCCCCATCTGTGCTGCCTAACCACATTAAATTGCACTATTACCTATCTTTTCTCTTTCATGATTACTTCTCAAGACGACAATAGACTTGAAACATTAATAACCTGTTTTTCATATGTGCATGGAAAACTAAACAGCAAATATGCTTACCCCTACATTTCTGAGATGACGGTTATATCACCACAAACAGATATTTTCCAAATTTAATATATTTACTCTGTCTCTTCCACCATATCATCCTATCCTGGGGAGAATCGTCTGACTGTCACACCATAACAATGAAAGGAACTGTAGCACCATGAGGTTATTTACAGTATCATTACATATATAACCATAGTCATGACATGACCGTAATTTTATCCCTTAACAAATTTAAATTTACAATCATTTTCTAGGCAATAGTTATTTTAAGCAGAATATTCATTTACAGACACTCAATAACCCAACAGTTTCCTTACCCATTTGCAGTCTGGAGATGATTGTTTTAGACAAAGAAATTTCGATATATTTAGATCATCAGTCACAGATACTGATGAAACTGGTATGAACACCAATTTTCTATCAGACTTAGACATTCAGAAACGACCTGTCAGACTACTTATAAGATACCTACCTTGCAACCAACATCTTCCGCCATTCCAGTTATCTTCTTGACAAACTCTTCCGATTGTTCTTTCTTCAGCTCTAGCATGAACCTGCAGAAATAATATAATACCCTTGGTATCTTCAACTGAATCTCAGCAACTATGGTTCCTGGATGTATTACTGAGTTGTAAATATTTGTTTTATTATTTGTATCATATAATGTACCTAACTTATTTTAATACGAGCCCTAAAATATATATTACTATTTATCTCTGATTGTGTTTTCCAATCTTGTTTTGGTTTAAGGTTGGTTTGGTTTAAGGTTGGTCCACTGACTTTTTATATAATTAATTAAGGTAGTTGCTCTCCCTCCCTCCTTCCCTTCCTCCCCCTTGTTCCCTCACGCTCTCCGCAACAGTCTGACATTTTGATAAGATGGTAAACAATGCATGTCAACAACACTTACTTGGATGTTTCCAAAGTGAGGACGGCCTTGTCAGCAAATGTCTTGCTCAGATCAGACGTGAGCTGGTGGACCAGGCTGGGAGAGGCAACATAAAATATCATTCAATCGGAAATGTTCATGCTGCAGGAATGGTTTAATTATAATTTACATAATGTGTATTAATTGTTGTTTTTCACAATATTAGTTTCCTCGTGTCAAACTGCAGCAGGAAATCTCAGTATTTTTGTGCATGGAACGGTCATCGCATAAGTATGCATGGATCAATAAAATAGTATAATATTCTATCACTAAATATTTTTTAAATAATACCATTTACATAGCCTTTGGAAAAATATAATATTTACAGGAATATGTTACGCAAATATTTTGTTGTGGATTTGTCATATCCGGGACAAATAAATTGGTACAGCTAGTTCCAGAATAAAGAAACAACTTATTTCAGCATACTCAGAAATATATTACTGCAGAAACAACATTTTAAAAAGCTATTTCAGACAATGCTAATTGCAATACAGTGAATAATTTATATTATAATATAAAGTTATAATTTCATTTCTTAAATGGACTAATTGACTGATACACTTTGACAACACAGCTCCGCAAACAAAACTGTGACTAAAATTGTGAACTGTTACCTGTTTGAGATGAAGACAGAATTGAAGAGTCTCTCATATTTGCCCTTTTTGTGCATCTCAGTGAGTGAGTTGAGTGGCAGGAAATGTATTTTGATGTTGGGAACTTCCATAGCCTCTGGAAAACGACGGCAAACATGGAACCACAAGGACTTTATAATGTTTTACGTACAACATATATTAAACACCAAAGGGGTAAAATCATAATGGTATTAAAATTATCCCAATAAACTAATGTATATTCTTCATGCAACTCTTTGTAGTGGTTCTCGAGAAAGTATCCAAGTCAGAGTTACGAGAATTCCTGACCAGTGACAACAAATAATTTTACATGGAACAAGGCCCCTTACAAGAAATTAAAATCATGTATATATCAAGACAAACACAAGTTTGTATTGCAGCTTTGTATTATATAATTGTTATGAATTGGCTTCTGCATTTCCTATTCACAGGTTAACAACAAAGGTGAAGGAATCATGCAACCATGCTAGCTATGTCATTTCAAAATGTAATTTCAGAATGGGTTTCCCCTGTCTATACAGGCCAGTAACCTTGTCATATGTTGTCCAAGAGATGACAACGTGTCATTTTACTCCATTCAGCAGTCATGTCTTATCTACTATGGATGACGATGGTGACTCTCCTTTTCATACACACATGAGGAGAAACTAAGAGATCACTTACGGTACTCAGCATCTGTCTTGTTCTCACTGTCTCTAGGTTCACTTGATGTTTTCTCTTTTTTCTCTCCCTCTCCATCATGCTTCTTCTCAGCTTCCGAATCCACACCTGTCTCCTCCTCCTCCTCTGTAATTTCTGAACCAGACAACAATACTATCATATAAAGTGTCACCTAAAAATTATCCCTAAGGCCAGACATATACTCCAGGTGAAATGGTGATTTTTGAAGAAACAAATAAGTAAGAAATAAAAATAAATAAACCGAATAGATAACAAAATACAGGTGTACATAGACATATATAAATTAAAATGATGGCTAAAAATAAACTAATGTACAAAAGCATGATATCCTTGCGATCCAAATTTGCTTTGTACACTAAATGGCATATAGACCAAGACATTTGTCCAACCTGTAAGAGTCGCCTGTGGTGGTTTTTCTTTCTCTGCCTTCTCCCCGTCCTTCTCTGGCTCTGGCAGCACGTACTTGGTTCCATGCATCAGTTCATGCAGCATGGACATGACGTTGTACTCGGACACATCCTGTGCATCCTGCAAGAAGGTGGACACTCAAAATATCTATCAAAGCAATTAGCTCGCAAAGGATTTTCCAATGACATCAATTAACTGGAGATGATAATTAACACATGGTATATATCCCTTCCTATTTCCCCGTTTAGTGTCAAACTTCTGCCTTTATTTTATCACATATGACCTCATGTCAACTAACATATAAAATATTTCAGTCAACATCTTGCAGTTCTTTTTCGTACATGTCTCCAATAAATATTCTCCAAAATAATTGATTCTTATCTTACAATATAACCAAATCTTGCAGCCATGTACAACATTTTTTAATAATAGAAAAATGGCTGTTTAAATATATTTTCTACAACAATTGTTTACTGTTTGATATGACTACTACATGAGTGTATTTGTTTGTCTATGCTGATGTATTAATAAAACAAGATGGGTGTTATTCAAGATTCAATTCTCAGCATGAATTTGTAGAATCCACATGCCTGTATCAGTTCAGACAGTCCTGATACAGATGGGGACAGAATTACCAATATTTGTGGAGAGGACATAATACGCAATGTTTAGGAAATTTGTAGGATTTAAATAAAAGTGGAGCATTTTAGGGTGCCCAAAGAGGGGGTTTATTGTCAGTGGCTTCAGAACATGGTGCATCCTAAACTCAAATTTACCATCCCTAAATATTTGGAGAGCTAATCCTATCTCCAGCTCCCACTTAATTATCCTCCCCCTACCCTCTCCCCTTCCCCCTCCCCCACAGGTTCTGATGCCTGTAATAAGTACTAGAAACATGAGAAGTGAGTTCCACTATTCTGTCACCTACCTTTATATGATGATTGTTTGCTGTTTTGAAGAAGGACTTTTCATCGCACTCAACACCAAAGCAGATATAAGGACTGACAATGATGTCTCCCCAGTAGCCTCGGCGAACAAAACGGTCCCCTTGCTAGACGACAAACAAATGGAGCAATGTGCTAATAATATTTTTTATAAAATGTTGTTATCTCATCTGTCCATGCAGATAGCATTAATAATTTTTTTTTTATTGGAACAATCCAATATAATGTATTTGTATAAATTATTGGGGTCAAGTGTAACTGAATATTTCTTTAGATATGATATTAACGAAGTATATATAAAATTGCAAAAAGGTAAATATATGATAGAAAATAAAAGTCATGATCTTATTCATTGATGCCATGCATTCAGATGTGGCAGTGATGATGTTTACTCTGTCACCAAAGCACGCTTTTTGCAGTAGGCCTTCACAGTAGTTTGCACAATGCTTACATTGGTTTTTGAAAGATCAATGCAGGTTCTCTTAAGTTTCACTGTTTTAAATTTATTTTGTACACTAGCAAATATACTAGGTAGAAGACTTGTTATTTTGGAAACACATGCAAAATGGGATGAACAAAAATGGTGAAGTTTTAAAACAACAGTTGGTGGCCTCGAACACCAGATGTCTCATTGTACACATTAGGTATTCTAACTCCAAAGACGTTGCACTCAAATAACACAACATGACTCACGACATTGAAGACATGGCCAGAAGCGAGAGTCTTGTTTGGAACATCATAAGTTCCCTCTCGGATACCAAATGCCACACCGTACTGGCGCCACTGACGGTAGTCACTGCTCTTGATGATTGACGCCTGGAGATGAGATAAACACATCATACAGCAGTCACGCTAATTGTTACAACTGGTTCAAGGCAAGAAGTTTAATTGTGGTATTATGTGGCATGATTTTGCATTCCGTAGTTATTTTAGTTACTTAGTTGTGTATGCAACTGTGTGTTTATGTGTGTATGTTGTGTGCGTGCATGTGTGTGTGCGAGCGTGTGTGTCTGTGTGTGTGTGTCTCTGTGTGTGTGTGTCTGTGTGCATGTGTGAACACATGGGTGCATGTGTGCATGTGTGAACACATGGGTGCATGTGTGAACACATGGGTGCATGTGTGAACACATGTGTGAACACATGTGTGCATATGTGCATATGTGAACACATGTGTGTATATGTGCATGTGTGAACACATGGGTGCATGTGTGAACACATGGGTGCATGTGTGCATGTGTGAACACATGTGTGCATGTGTGAACACATGGGTGCATATGTGCATGTGTGAACACATGGGTGCATGTGTGCATGCAAGTGGAATTTTCAATAAAAACTGTTGTCTAATTAACAAAGTCACCATTGATTATCTAAACCATTCACAATAATTATACTGCAAACAATTTTACTTACACTGTGATTTAAAACAGTCATATACCGGCTCTAGATTCTTGATAAAAACCCTGTCTGTTAGTACACTTTTGTGCACAATGAACTGGCCTCATGGCAAACAGAACTAGATACACAGAAACTGTGCAACATATTTCTCACCTGTTAAAATACAATCATTATAATTGGTTTTGTGTTAATTTGTGGAATAGTAACTATATTCAATTACATCTAAAAATAGTAGCAAGGAAATCTTACATCTTTGTAAGTCAACTTCATGCTGTAGTCCCAGTCAAACACATTTGGAATGGCATCGTACCGTACACCCAAATACCGACGAAGTCGCAAATCCCTGGAAAAAGTGTGCGATAATGTTGTGGTTAGAACATCCGTTTGGCAAGTTGGTGGTCTGATTTGGATATTTTATGCAAACACATCTCTCAACATTGGGGACTCTCAACATTGAGTGACACTGTGTGGAAGATGTCTAGATGTATAAAGTATTATGAGTTCATTAAATTCTAATAACAACAATATGTGATATTATATTATTTCTGAAGAAATTATATCAAGTAATAATTTACAGCGACTTTTGCACAAGAAATACTATTATGCACACTGAAACAGAAAAGCTGGCAGAGCCCTGCAGTATTTTGAGATGTGGATATCTCTGAAGTACATTTATTGGCTGTGAAAGTGTACAAGTAGGTGTAGTGACCTGTTTATTAGCTATCACAATAATGGACTCAAAGGGTGTACTAAGTTTACTCTTTTAAAGCAGACCACTTCTGTCATATACACAATGGACATTTGGTAGTGAATACTCACCAACATTTGTCGACGTCAAATGCTGCCTTGGTTTTGTCTGGCTGTCTCCAGAATTTGAAGATTGCTTCCAACATATCTCGCTCTTTGTACTATAAAGAATTTATAAGATATATTCAGAGTAGTTCTTTTATCTGTTGAAACTGACAACAAATTAGTCACATCAAGAACAAAGTTTAGTCATACATTGTAATAAGTAATCTCCATCTTTCATGCCTACGATATCTTTCATGTTATAAAATAAATTAATGGTATGTAAGATGCAATCAGAGGAGAAGAGAGATAGAAGAGGAGAGAGAGAAGAAGAGAGAATGTGTGTGTGTGTGTGTGTGTGTGTGTGTGTGTGTGTGTGTGTGTGTGTGTGTGTGTGTGTGTGTGTGTGTGTGTGTGTGTGTGTGTGTGTGGTGGGTGTGAGAGAGAAAGAGAAAGAGAAAGAGAGAGAGAGAGAGAAAGAGAGAGAGAAAGAGAGAGAGAGGGGGGAATCTTAACAGACAGATGACTTAATAAATTAACAGAATAAAATTGATTACAAAATATGAAATATAAAAAATATTGTAAAAAAAGGTTTAGTATGAATTTTACTTGATTCTCTATCCATTCATTTGTCTAAATCAAATCCTTGGATTTTAGAAGGAATAAAATGATAATGAGAAATAATCGCACATTGAAACTGAATGGTGTTTAACAAGATTTGGTATCAAACGGAAAACAAGAAAATGGATGGAACTTGATTAAAAAAAATAAGACAGATATTATGACAATATGTATTTCCTTATGTTGACTCACCTTCAGCAGTGACAAGTTAATCATTGGCATCTTCTTTTCTAAGTAATCACTGTCTGTCACCATTCTGAAACATATAACATCAATACATCATACATAACTATCTATCTATGTGTTGATGAGTGTGTGTTGTGAATATTTCAGCCACTTCCGACGGCCTTCATTAGCAGACTGATGTTATTGTTTTGTCACATGATCTAAGTCATGTGACATGATCTGGAGTATAACTGGTGGAAGTTCCTGGCTGACATCTCCATTCAGTGAGGGCTTCTCTCTCACGGCTTAGATCATGTGATGAACTTGTATCATCGGTCTGCTGATGAAGGCAATGAGAAGTGGTCAAAAAATGTCAGACCACACACCAATAGTTTCTTGAGAGCTAATTGTGTATGATAATAATAACAACCAAGAAACTGGATTTTCTATCCATTTGAGGACAAAAATTATGATTATGTTTTGTCAGATTATAAAATAGAATGTCATGCTTTTGTTATAATCATTTAATTTAGTTATTTTGAAAACTATCTTAAAGCAACACAACTAATATTTAATTGAGGATGTGGTTTAATTAATTTACATTTTCATTACTTCCTGTTGTTTACATGTACAATACTGTATGTATATATATATATATATATATATATATATATATATATATATATATAGACTGCCGCAGCTGAGGAACACAGCACCTCAGAAGGTGTCCGTCCTATATCACATTTCTTAGACAAAATAAAAGTATAAAAACACGCTCACGTACTTGATGAACTCTGTCGCCATCTTCTCCACATAGTCCATACATTGTCTTCGCACCAGACTGTTGCCAAACAATTCCAAATACAACTCTGTCTTCTCTACAAAAGTGCAATAAAATACTCTGATGTTGCTTCATTCAAATTCCGCATTCACTCATAGCACAGATGAATTTTTATTTTATTATACAAAATATGTCATATGGTAACATAAACACATAGCTTTCCTTTGAGGAAAATAATCTTAATTATGTAACCACATATGACTGTATCAATGATGGTTAGTTCCTGGGGGAAGTTTCCATTATAAGACCCTAAGACAAAAAGGCAAGCTGTTGTTTCCAACACAAGCATTAATGAACATTCAGGAACACTGTCTGTAGGTGACATAAATTTATGAGATAAAGTTAAGTTTACTGTATTACGTACCTTGTAATCCCATCCGAATCTGGGGTTCAAATGCGATAGCCAGAAACAGGAGATGTCTGGCGTACAGGTCGATATGGCTTTCCACAATGTAAAACTGCAGTGTAAAAATACAAACTACCTTTGTAGTAATAATAATAATTTATTGTCCATATATATATGCATCAAAGAAAGAACAGTACACACATGTACACAATAAAAATATTCATGAAAATTTGAAAGAATATTATTTATTTAAAGAAGTTTGTGAGCCAAAATTAGTTAGTTGTGAAATAAAGAATCTTCAAATCAAAATATTATCCATGAATAGTCAATACTCATCATATTTTGCTAATTATTTTTATATTAGAGTTAAATAACTGCTGTCTATTTGAGTGTATAAACATTATTGGGTTAATGTTAAAATGGGTTGATAATAATATTATGTTTTAATGTAATGATAACTGTTTACATTATATCTCGTTTATAAATTTACATTGATTTTTCTTTTGGGATGTCTTTTTGCAAAGGCTGTTGTCTTGAGCAGGTGTCTGCTGTCCCCGGCACCAATCACAAGTATGTTCAAGTCACCTGTAACAGATATACATCACAAAGTATCACAATTTATATTATGTTGGTTAAATTTAATCTGTAAGTATACATACATTTTATGCTAGAGTTAATATTTATTTATTTATTATTCTTGTTGCTGATATGTTTACATTTGAGTTGCATATAATAGAGACAATTTTTTTTTGAATATTGTACAATCATGGTGTGGAACTTATTATTGTGTAACTTGTCATAGAATAAACATCAGATCTGTAATATTATGTTATACAATTCTAAACTAATGTTAAATGTTACCATTTTCCTTGTTTTCCAGGTTAATTTCCCCCACTGCAGAGCTGATATCTGAAACAAAAGGCAGACAGTATACATAAAATATTTCAATTATATCATCTTCACTTATTAAAGATAACTTGAATCAGTCATATTACATTAAATATCTGTCATATCTAACTTAATAGGCAACTGTTACATCAGTACATACAAACAAATAAAATAAAATGCCCTACATATTCCAAAGGCTATCTGTGCATGTACTTCAATAATTGTAACTTTTGTTTTTGACGTGTGTACCTTTGTGAATTACCTTTTCTTAATGTGTGACAAAATAATACATACACACCGAGATAATTTGACGAGCTGAACAGATTCAAACATCATATGAGGTCTAATGAGCTTCAGAGACCACATGATGTCTAACATTCAGATCAACATTTCATAAACCCTGGACAAACTTGCCCGCAAGACACATGCTAAGAAAAGGGTCATGTTTTATCATACACATTGCAGTGTTCATTGGTAGAATCATATACTATGTAATATTTACTGTTACATTCTCGCTAGGATGTATAAACACAGACAAGGGGATAGATAACATTTCATTAGCCGTGTACAAAATGCTGTGAAGGTTTCAACATATAGCTGTCAATATTAAAAATTCATGCAAAAACAGCAACTGTTTACATTATATTAAGACAGTTTTACAGTGAAGATAATAAGAATACTGAAAATGAACTGGGTCAGGTGTTTATCGGGATGCTGCTCACAGACCATTTTCAGTGGTTGAGTTGCCAATTCCACTGCTTCTTTGCAAGTTTATGTGTTGTTCTTCTTGTGGAATTTGTTACAATGTTATTAAAATGACAACGCTGCTTTGCATGCAGGAGAATCTCTATTGCCATCAAATTATATAGATTAAAAAGAAAATATTTCAACATAAAAGACGATCTTGAGTATAAACAGTAAAACTGCTGTCAGTATTGCTGTAGGCAGTACGAAAGGTGGTTGGCATATCTTGGCAGCATTTGATTAGGCGATGTCTGAATTCCCAGCAATGAATCTTGTCATGAACGTCAATAAAAGAGTAGAATTCTCTACCCCCAAGCACTTGTGTCAAGCAATTAAATCACTAAACTCATTTCAAAATAATTTAATCCAATATTTTAGCAATTAAGTCAGACAATTGTGACAATTTGCAGTGCACATAGTAGGTTAACCTACCATGTGCACTGGCATAATGTGTCCACAGGACATTTTGCCAGTTTATAATATGTAATATTAATTGTTTGGGCACCTAGGCAGTATCACCACTTTCCACCAACATTGTTTTATATTGTATTTAAATTAGTGCAACATGTGTTTGTTAGATGATTGGACAAAATTTAGCTCGTGCTTTTAAAAGATTGCAGAACCCTGATTTAGATTCTTCTAGAACATAACTTCATAAGGACTGCTTCTGTAAATACGAGTACATCTAGTCATCTTGATTATGTATATACAGTATGACTTTTTTATTAGAGTATTTATAAAATACAATAACCAAATTACACTCTTAATAAAGATGGTGTCAACAGGGACAATAAAAACGAGAATACAATTATTATCTGATGGTTATCAAGCGTGGCTATGTTACATATATATCATTGGATTTGTCACCATAACTTGATAACAGTCACACGTGTTTCAACACTTGGTGCTAACCTGTATCTTGGAGATCCAAAGCCGGCGAAAATCCCCACCACGTGATGGAACCAAACGCATCTGTCATCTTGGATACCCAAATTTGAATTTCTCATGTAATTAAATAGTAATTGTTGTGTTTTAAAATGTTTGACAGGCCTCAGCTCGTCTCAACGACGGCCATTCGTAAACATAGATGCTCCGCAGAAACCATGAATTCGTCTTTGGAATGGTTATATATAATTTTACAAAAGTGTGAAATTCGTAGTAACTTATTCACAGATAAATATAATATGCTAACGAGGTTTTAATTAAAAAAAATCGCTAGATGATTTAGCACCACACGTGTGACAATTTACATTATATATATATCGATTGGATCCGATGCGGTTTCTCGTAGCAGAAAGCGCGTTGTATGGGAACATGATTAAACCCGAATAGTTTAAATTGTTGCCTACTAAGCAAGCTGACTTGACCTTTAGCAAAATATGTCAAATACACATAAAATGTAAGTTTTATCATATATAAATGTAATTAAATATTTCGGACACAAACCAGTAATTCCCTATTATCGCCCGAATCGTTCCGCTTGATTGGGCAGTACCCGTGAGCATTTTTTTTGAATTTTTTGAATTGAAATTTATTTTCAACAACAACAATTACTACATTATACAGACAGTGCATACAATACCATTTGTTAAAAAAAAAGGGTAAAGAAGTACAATACTTATCATGTTTACCCTTATAATTGCTTAATTACATACATAAAGCATCTGAACAGTGCAATAGAAGGTGCGACAACATTATTTACATGTATAACCATACAACATTTAATCGAGAAAAAGACATAATGATATTTATTGAAGAAGAAAAAACCTTTATAACATTAAACAATCTGAATGTTTAATTTAGTTATCTAATTTATGTTGGCAAAATAGTCTAGGACTCCAACACATAACTATTCAACAGTCTATCTGTATAACACTTTTTTAAATGATGATTTTTTTTTACAAATATTCAATGAATTATCGAGGGTGTTCCAAAGTTTAACCCCAGTAACAGAAATACACATACTTTTTAAGTTAGTACGTACATAGATTTGCTTGAACTTACATTTATGCCTGGATGAATATCGTGATTCATGTATTCCGAATAATTTGTGTACATTCATTGGTAATATATAACGATATGCCTTAAACATAATTATAGCAGTTTTTAGTTTTACAAGATCTGGTATTTTAAGAATATGTACATTGTAAAAGAGTAAGTTTGTTTGACTGAGGTGTAGTCTTGGAACTACCACTAACGTAACTTATACTACTTGACTTCTATCTAGACTTTAGTTCTAAGTGTTCAAATAAAATCTGACTGCCTTAGCATTAAAGCTACGGAGGCCTTAAAGCTAACACTGTGTCCCTACTTCATACTCGTGCTCAGTTACTCGGTCACTGTGTGCATATAACTAGGGACCGGCCAAAAATATATTTACCAAGTTTATGATGGTGCATGTCGATTGTATGTATAATAGGTAACTAGACACCGTTTAAATTTTTTTAATATCTTCATGTGGACAGTCAAAAACTATGGCCCTTTTAACTTTCAAAATATACCAAATTTGTGACCACTGCACAACCTGCTGTTACGTTCATATTCTCTCATCAAAATTAAATACCTCACCTAAAATTTTACAATTCACACATTGGCATTCTCTGTCATCTTGTGTCTCAGAAAAATGTGATTTCACTGTCATACGATTAATACCAGGCTCTTAAAGGGAGTTTCCCTGGGCCTCCCCTCATGAGTAGAAAAGGTTAATTTTAATGGACCTACCCACGCGCCCCTAGCGGATTTGCCGGTCCCTAACATAACACCTGAATACAATAATTTCTTTGAACAAGTCAAAAGTCATATTTCACATAAAAAAACAGTAGCATTTGTTTAAACCAGTTTTTTCTTCTTTTCGTCCAATGAATGAATCAAACAACCAACCGCTTCATAATCTTCGAGTAGACTGCTCAATAGGTGGTGGCTGGCTGCCTAATGTGAAGAAAATCAAACCAAACATTTCAATAAATTCAATTACTTTTATTGTTCAAATTTAAATAAAAAGTAGTGATTGATAAAGGCCTGTAAAATATAATGTGTACTTTGTGTAGAAAATAATAATTCCTGGAGCTATATTATATATATATATATATATATATATATATATATATCAACTGGGATGATGGCATATTATTTATAGAGTGGTTATTATGTTTTTGGTTATTATGTTGTGATTATATTATAGATTGGTCTGTGGTGACGTTGGTGGAAACTTTAAGCAACTTTTCACAAGAGTTGCCAGTGTGCAGAAAAAGGCTGGACCCTTTGAGGTAATAATTTATTTTAATTTTACAGGCGTTTTACTAATTTTAGGTGTTTACAGTACTAACTCGATGATACTAAATTTTGAAACTATTTAAATATTGACCCACATTCAGAAGTGGACAGCTCTGACAAAGTTATTCCAACATATTTTTTACATAAATCATGAGCTCTACTACACTGTACTGTTTACAAAATCAGAGCTCTGCCAATCTGCCCCATAACTCCAGCCATTTATAATCCTGTATGAAACCAAATTCTTACATCTACACTGTTCCATCACTAGTAATATATGACATCCTCATGCCCTAACTTTCTTTAAGTTAACAGAAAACATCTTTATCAGTTTCCTCATATACCTACCAAACATCAATCTGTTCTCCTCTAAATAAACTTCTTTCTCTGTGATGACTGACATACGCTAACTCGTGCAGTGTGAGTATGTGTCAGGTGGCTGAATTGTTTCCCACTGTGTATACTGTACATCATTTTATAGTTGTTGTTTATCTGTTTCCTCATTCAGAGCCTGTTTTGCGTGGGCGAATTCTTCGGAGATGACAACTCAGAATGGGAACCATATGCTTCAGGAGAGAAGAAAGGTTAATTTTAAAATACTATCTTAAAGGATGATTTCTTGTTTGCAGATTCCAATTTAGAAGTTTTGCGCTTTGTAAGAGTTCAAACTCCATACCTATCAATATGTTGTATCACTTCAAGCCCCGACATTAATAGTTAATTTAATACTGGCCGCCTTTTTGAAGCTGCTGGGCTAGTCTATGCCACCAGTTTTCATATTTTATTGTCCTGACAGATCAGTGGTTTCCATCAGGCTAACCACTTTTAATATTTCTGATAACCATCCCAATAGATCAATAAGAAATCAGTCAACCCCAAAACCGAACATTTATATTTTAATCAATGTTAATTTTCTTATATTTCTTTATGATACTCTCTAAATCAAGCCACGTTATTAGGGATGGATCCATTGACATTTGCTAGTTAATACTGTCATGGATGATACAAACTGAAGATTTATCAATAATAATACTCCATATAACTTGCTGTATTTAGTTGATGTTTCTATTTTTGAAAACAGTCAGTGATGTTATGTGAGAAACAAATAATGGTCCTTAAATAAAACATCATCGTATCGGTGTTATTCATTGTACGTATGTGGGACAATCAAATTGCTGGCCACTGTAATATTTACCTAATCAACCTGTCCAGCTAAGCCACATCACGTACTTCAGTGGGTAAATATTTCAACGGCCCATTTCATGGTAGTTCTACATACATGCAATGACACCAAAGCAATGATGTTTTTATTTAGAAGAAGGCATTCAGGTCTTTTAGAAGAGTCCATTACATTCTGGTTATATCATAGTAATGGTATAACCATGATCGATTGTTATTCAGCAGCATTTTATATTGTGTACTGTCTGTTATTACAACCATTATTAAGATTGTATTGCTTGGCATGCCTTTCAGTTCCCATCAGTACATATGTATTGGGGCCCACAAAAGCTTCCCATCTACGCTACTATGATGATAAAGATGGCTGTGATCTGTGTGAAAATGTCACATACTTAGGTATGTCTACTGCCTAGTGTATGATTGCAATGTTTCAGAGATTTTCTGTGAATGACAATTTGTAAATTTGTGTTTGACATTATACTTAAAAATTATCATTGCAATTAAAACATCCATAAAATAATAAGATAACTTCTTTTGCACCTAAATCCTTGGAAAACAAGCTCAGAGGCGCATCAATACAACAGGGTTAATGATCTCAGAATCAATATTAAACAGTTCAAATAGTCAATATATTGATTGATATGCTAGGGAGCTATGGTGGTAAAGTTGTAAGCAAAGAGTAAGCAATGAATGTAAATATAATGGGTGCTTATGACATCATACAATATGTATCTCTGTTGCTGATTTCTCTACTAAAATGTAATGCGTTAGTGGTTCCAGTGTAGTGTAATACTGAACTACTTGTGGGAAACATATTTACAACACGCATACAACATTACTTAAAATTAAACAACTGTGTTGCAATAATAATTTTCTTTATATTTATATTATATATATATGGAAGCTGTTTTGTGCATCCTCGGAAGAATAAAATGTTCAAACAAATGTAATTTGAGAAAACATTATTACCCGGTAGTTGTGAAATAAGACATTTTTTAACATTAAAAATTACAGGTTTGCTGATAGACCTTAAAATAACTTGGGGCATGTTGTAGGTCGCAAGGGGTTGTACGCCGCTGGCTCAGGGCTGCAGATTGCTTACCTGAGCGGGAGAGAATGTGAGGACACTGCTGATGATGCTCAGTTCAGCCCCAGTGACTTGGAGGCTCTCAAGGTCATCTGCAAGATGTCCGACTCTAAGTACAAGGGCGTGGACATCCTGCTGACCTCCCAGTGGCCGCGCGGAGTGGACAAGTATGGCACGTCTGTGGTAGGTTGGTAAATGAATGTATGTCATGTGATGAAGTGTTACTGACGCCAGGCAAAAAGTGTACCATTTTTTGTGTTTATCACAGAGGTCTTTAATGGTCCTTTTTGTGTTCCTGAGCAGCTGTAATTGTTTTGTAAATTCTAGGTCAAATCGTTACATTGTACGTATATATATATATATGCTTTAATTTGTGTTAGCATTATTTATTACATGTTGTACAATTTTGGGAAAATAAACTCGTCCGTCCATCCGTCCGTCTGATGACTTAAAATATAGAAATGCTAGTATTATAAATAGAAAGTGAATTTTAATGTGTTTTCTTTCACATTATATATATATATATATATATATATATATATATATATATATATATATATATATAATATATATATATATATATATATATATATTAATGAATTGTTCTCTCAGTTGTATTGTCCTTTTTAGCAGCTATGGCTGCCAGAGAGAATACATTTTATTATTATTTTAAATTATTTGATATACAACGTTGTTTTCTTGACACTACAATAAACTGTAGATCAACATTACTGACTGCTGCAGCTATATTTAGTCATGCATGTAACTATTATTTTAATATTGCATAGTGATATTTTGTGAGTTCAATTTTGGGTTAGCAGAATGAAGATAGTACAACAATATATATTATAATAGAACATAAATTACATAATTAATCTTTGTTATTTTGTTCTAGGAAGGGGTAAAAACCCTAGAAGTAGGGTCTTCAATTATAGCACAGATGGCCCTTGACCTACGACCTCGTTACCACTTCTCTGGTCTAGAAGGAGTGTTTTATGAACGCCAACCTTACCGGTAATATTATTCAGTTTAAGTACATCTTGAAATCATTGTTTAATAACATGAATAGGAGTCTTCATTTGTATGTGCTTGTTAACTATTGTTATGCTGATCTTATTTAACCCCCTGATTAGATTAGAGTAGAGCGCAGTGACTCAGGGGTAGAGATTCTGACTCTCGACTGAGTGATCAGTGCTATATGTACCAGACATATTAGGTTGGGCATTGTGAAATACAATTACGGGGTACTTTGAGTTCCTCATCACTAAAATGAACTGACATGTTACAAAACTCTGTGTGGAATATCTATGCAATGCTCAGACATGTCGCTCTCACACGTGCTGAATTTGGAGTATCAACAGTATATCATTTGTAATTATTTAGGAATTTTTGTTATGCTATGCATTTGTTTCGTTTAATAGTCGTCTTGTGTTAGTTCTGTTCTTCCTCACTAGGAACCACCTGATCTTGGGAGAGAAACCCAGACATGTCACTCGATTTGTTGCACTTGCCAATGTTGGAAATCCGCAGAAGAGAAAGGTACACTTTATTTATTTTCATATACATTTTAGCCTGGTGTTGATTTTTACATTAGTCTTAGTTTATTTTTATAGCAAAATAATAATAACTATGTAATCTTAATTATTTGGCAATGTCGTACATATATAACACCATTGATTTTATTCAAATGTAGTATTTTATTAATTAATTAAAAGGTCAAAACAATTATTAATGATACAATAGTTTGGCTTAGCTAATATACATGTTTGTAGGTATCTTAGTTTAAAGAACTGTTATATTTTCAACATAACTTAGTATATTTGTGTTTGATGCTGCTATAATATTAACTCCACACGAGGCCATGTTAGAAGTGCTTTTTCATGGCTCCTCTTATAGGTAGTTGATCCTTAGAGTGCTTAGGGTCACATTTTTCAGTGCAAGATATAACCCAAAGAAAACTTAACAGTTTACATCCATCAAGAACAACCCTGTATGTGGCACATGGGTGACTTGTCCAATATGTTCAGATACTTGTATAGATTTTTGTTGTTTTATAAAAAAATATCATTGGTTTTACTGTTATTGCAGTAGGATAAGAAATGTGTTATTTTCTACAGATGTCATGAAATGTTGCATATGTTACCACTCTTGAAGAATATTCAGCGTCACTAAATGGGTAATTTCAGTTTTTGTATGCATTCAACATTGTACCAATGAAACATCTCGATGAGAAAGAGCTGTGCAAACAACCACCAGATGTCACTGAGTGTCCGTTCAAATACAACGCATCAGTCTGCGAGTCAGGACAGGTTTGTGAATGTTTTAATTGATTCTGTGGATTAGTAATGTATTTGCCCCTAATCTAGATCAAGGAATGTTCAGCAGACTGGAAATTTATTATAAATAAGGTAATGTTTCTGACTTGTGGATTATGCAGCATTTAGATGTGTGCTTGCATGCACACACACCCACAAGCACAGACACAGACACAGACACAGACACAGACACAGACACAGACACAGACACACACACACACACACACACACACACACACACACACACACACACACACACACACACACACACACACACATGCATATACCATAATTGTGTAGTTATATTATTGTTATTGACTAAACTTTCATTCCTTCATACTCCACCTGTCTGTACACATGTGTACACTACACAAAAACACAAACACACAAATACCAATGCCTAGACTTGTTTTTATCATTATTCCATTTGAACCATTCATTAAGGATGAGACGTCGGCACAGTTCTTCTACGACTCGAAGGCTCTGCAGAAGAAGCAGAACAAGAGGCGGCCAGGAGACCAGGGCGGCGGCCAGGCAAAGAAACATGGTCAGTACATTGAAGGGCCTAACTGCGAAACTTAAAACCAAAAAATCTGTCATCTTCAGATATTTCTGCCTGTGTTCAAAGTCAGAAATAAAATCTGTTATATGTGCAATGTTAATTGATATTGCTGCTAACTCCAGCAATGAAAACAGTTTTAAATAGAGATATTGTGACAAAATTGTTAGACTAGAACAAGATGTTCTTGGAATGACAAACGTGACCTATTTGATGTTGTTTACAGCACAGCCACCAGGGCCATGCTGGTTTTGTCTCGGTAGTCCCGAAGTCGAAAAACATCTGGTAGTAAGCGTGGGAATTCAGGTGAGGAGCATCGTCTTAGCTATTGTTTTAATAATTATAAATCAGCTCTAAAAAATTTGAAATTACTTCATGATGCACATTTGCAATATTTTTTTCATTTTTGTTCATGAACGCAGGATTGTAGCTGGTTATGTATGGAATTTGCCAGAGGTGGGGGCTGTGTGAATACGGTTGTAATTTATACTGATCAGGGTCTCAGGTCTCAGGTTGTTTACTCCAAACAGCCCAAACTTGGACTAACGCAGGAGTTTGTAGTGCTTCTTGTGCACATGCGTTAGGTAGTATGTTTGTTTGTTATAGTTTGTTTGTTTGTTTGTTTGTTTGTTTGTTTGTTTGTTTGTTTCAGGGAAGTGTGATCCATGTCTGAGTCATTAGTGTATCAGTGGTATCCATAATACAGTTTGACAAACAGAAGAAATATGTTCCAAACATGTGCACTTATTGTGTTCGATGATTTTATATTTATTGTATAGTAACAGTTATAAGTTGATTTGAACTGCCCTGTCATCTTGCTACAGTTTGATGTCTAAACTTGTGTGTACTTACACTGCAGTGTTACGTGGCTCTGGCCAAAGGTGGCCTCATCCCGGAGCACGTCCTCATTGCTCCGATTGGTCACCACCAGTCCACAGTCACCGCTCCAGATGATGTCGTAGAGGAGATAGAACAGTATCCTTTGTCACTGACCGATGAGACAATACTTGATAGGGATGAGGGCTGCTGTATGCCAAGCACTGCTACATTCGTGTATTTCCTCTTTTGTTCGAATTGGTGAGATTTGGAACAACATGTTTTGCTGTAGAACTCTGTACATTGATGCTTACTGGTGAATGAGGATATGATTAGAAACACAACACTGTCTTCAAAGTAGTAGATCAAGTAAATTGGTGGTCTATTACCCAATGTAATGGTGAAAGTCAACACCATTGTATATAAAAATAAATTGTAATAATGAATTCCGAAATTTTCTATTCATTTTCACCAAGCATTTATAGGTGCACAAAGAGTGGTTCACGTTGTAAAATATAACAGATTATGCAAACTTTTGATAAGCATATATCGTAAAACTAAATTCTAGAATGTGAGTAATCACGTTGCATTGTATTGAATATATTGTTCATGGCTCCAAGACTGGTTTATTGTAGTATAATTTAACTTACTTTGAAGCTTAATTGTCGTACTCATCTTCTACAATTAAGCTAAATTTAAATTATACTACAATATGTTGCCGTGTATAATCTGTATTTTGTAAAGGTGTCTTCTACTTTAAATTTACCATAGGCTTTGGCTCTAAACGATACTGTTTTGTTCCATAGCAAGAGCTACAAATAGTATAGTGTAGTGGCATCTGTGTTGAACTTGTCGTCTTAACAGTAATCTAGATACAAGTCGTCTCTGAAAAAGTGCTTCAAGAGTCGCAACCAGGAGGTCGTATTCTTTGAGAGGAACTACAAGACTGCTCACTTACAAGTTCAGGTATGTTGCCCACAGTGAAAGAACTAAATTATAAACAGAAACATAGGACAGCTGGTTATAAATGTCAGTATTACAGGGGTCAAGATCAGTTATGCTTTTTAGTTCCACTTGCCTTGCCTGATACACATTATCTTGTAGATTGCTCAGAGTCACCAGTAGTCCAGTAATGATCACTATGTTATTTATATGGCAACTAATGTCTAGGTTGGGTCCGTAATACTGTTAATTTGCTTCTGGTTTTGTGTAGTCTTCTGAAGCTTACATAAAATTAGCCAAAAAAGGCTTGGAAGATTAGTGCCACTAGAAATGTACAAATACCACCTTCACATTATTTGTATTAGACATGTTCTCACTGTGGATGCTTCCTAGAGAAGCTGAGATGGTGTTCGATTGAACTGGTCTAGAAGGGAATAAAGTATAAAGCACTTGGTGCAATCCTGGGGATACAAAACTGCACTATATAAGAACTCACGTTCTGCAAGGTGTTTAAGAACTGTTGTATTGTAGCGTTGATCAGTGACAATTTTCGTTTTTTCTCAGGCGGTACCCATCCCATCCTCGCAAAAGGATGAAGTCAAAGAGACTTTTGTAGGTCTGGCCTTGTGTCAGAACATTGAGCTGGCAGAAATACCCAAACACTCGGTCCTAAAGCAGGTGAGTGACACTTCTGTGGAAGTCAGTAGAGACAGATTAGGATTTTCATACACCCAAGTAATTTAAATGCTGCATTTCACAAAATGTTTCTGTCTCGGGTGTACATTTGAATTTATTCTTTGTTATATTTCATGGTTGAATTTACAGTCTGAAATTTGACTTTGAAATTTTACTGACTCTTGACCATGTTTGTCTTGCAGATCGTGCCTTCTGGGGCTCCCTACTTCTACGCAGAAACACCCAATGGAGAGAGATTATTATATCGAATCTCCAAGGGCTTCCCACTTCAGTTTGGGAGGTAAGATCAGACAAAGGAATTGCACTATTCTTTTCTTCCTCATAGTTTAGGGGTGAAGTCAAGTTCCAGTTCTGTTTTTTCTTCGTGGTTCCAATCAGAAAATGACTATTCTGGTTCTGTAACTTGTTGCTTCAAATATACCGAGTTCAAATATACAGAGGTACTTCTTCGTAATAGCTTTAACATCTTGAAAAAAAATTACAATTTTTTTTAAATTAGATGGGAAGGTTGTGTCCCTGTTTTTTAACCTTATGTCTTTCTTGTGTTTGTTATGGCATTTGTAGATTCATGACAATTTGTTACTAATACACTTTGTTGTTTCACAGTTATCAGTACGATGCATCTGTTTCAGAGAGGCAATGGCGGACCAGACGTTGCTCAATATGCCCGAAAAGGTCGATTGGAGAAACTGTAAATCCAGCAAGCCTGAGGAGACTGAAATGGCTAACAACTTCAGGAAGATGTTCGAGAAATTTGATTTCAACTTGGAGTAATTTATAAATTTATCCAAGAAACTCAACACTGTCATTTTTGCTTGTAGAGCATGCTATACACACTGGATCGCAATGTTGTATGGTATTTTATTATAAAAGAAACATTAATTTTCAATGATTGTATTCGCATTGTGTTGATACATTGCTAGCAGCTTATTTTATGGTAGCTTAAGTCCGACAAGCAGCATATATCAGTCTGGTATCAAGTACTCATGTACTGCAATTTTATATAACGTCGTTTGACACAGTAATACTATATAATACAATAAATAATAATTATAATAGATGGCATTATGATGTCACCTCTTGGCATGGACATAGACAAGGTCATTCAGTGGTCGGTAATGTATATAATGTCACACATGTCTAACAGAACGCTTGATAGCCATCACGTAGCGACACATTGATGGCGCCGGTATCAAAAAGTATCAGTCATATAGCAGAAGATGACGCGATCTCACCGTGCACCAGACAAGGAACCGTCCACCTGAATTGACGTTGAGGTGACACAGTGACGTCACCACGGGTGTGATGGTTGATTCAAAGGCAGCTGTCAACGAGCATAGCGAAATTATCAAATGAATTGCATTCAACTACACTTGTGTTGTTCGCGTGACAGCGACATGTTTGCCACCTCTAACGGCAGTCACCATGAGCTCCATTTTGTATTTGTGTGATATGTATACATTTACATATTCACACAGAGAACTACTGCCCGCATGCCCATTCAAAACCAACCAATCCCTGTCTATAGCGGTCACTGAAATCGCAGCGTCCAGGTGGCGTATTTGGCCAGGTCCGACAATCCTTGCATCAGCTGTTCCTGGTTGCGTCGTATTTACTGTTGCCAGGTTACGACATGGTAGATATGTTCACATTATACAGCGTCGGACGTTGCCTGTGCGTTCAGTCGCCGACGCCAGGCTGTTATGAACCTGTAAATATCTGACTTGCGGATATGTATGAGGCTGTATACAGTTTATATATATATATATACGTGTATATATATATATATACATACGTGTATATATAATATGTATTTTAATATATATATTATATATACAAACAAATGTTCATATCATAAATGCTGCGTGTGCTGAAGTTCAGGCTATTGTTAAAACATATACAGTGTGTCTAATCCGTGGCCTTTGTCCGCCGTGCTACAGCCTAACGTCGGCTGGACGGTGATTAGAGTCCGCGTTGGAACTCTCCAAACTCGGGCAGTCTTGTCCTTTGACACGGTACACACGAAGGCGCGGTCGTAGGAGAAGCACATGCGCACGACCGTGTCCGTGTGTCCCCCATAGGTGGTGATTCTGTCGCCCGTGATGGCGTCCCACAGGAGAACGTTTGTTCCGCACGAAGACGCCAGCATGAGGCCGTCACTGGAGATGCATCCGCCGTAGTGGTTCTCGTCCAGGTCTCGGCGCCAGGAGTACCGCACCGAGATCTTCCCCGTGTGACTTTCTGCGACAAAAGATGCAATTAAGTTAAAGTTAATACAACTATGCTCACAAGCCATGGGTTGTTGATAGTCGCTAGGGTACCCTGGCATATTGTTTCCGCTAACCGTGGAAGTGAACGGAATAGAACTATAAAATTATAGCATTTAGCATTTGATTACGCCAGTAGCTACTGGGCAGCCGTTGGGACAGCGCAAATACCTGCCCCAATTTGAAGACGGATACGCGACTAGTGGTATTCCCAATATAATGACCCATTCGCTTCCTGAACATTGCATATAACACGGGTAGTGTGTGGCTGAAATCACACAAAATTGCATATTACCGGAGGCGACCACAGTTCTCGTGGGTGATTTCATTGACTGCGTTTAAAAGAAGAGTTTTGCAAAGTGATGCGCCAAGGGTACTGTAGGCTGGTAGTGAGGAGGGATTCTTAATGGCAGAAAACCTAAATGAATACTTTAGTTCGGTGTTTACCAGGGAAGATATTAGTACATTACCAGTACTAGAGACTAAGTTCGAAGGGAGAGAGTGTGACTATTTAGGACAACTAACTGTAACCCCAAAAATGGTAGCTATGAAAATAAGAGATATGAAGGATAATAAATCACCAGGAGTGGATGGGATTCCTCCCAAATTACTACTGGAAATTGTAGAACAAATTAGCATACCACTTGCAACAGTGTTCAATTTGGCATTAGAGGAAGGAGTGGTTCCGGTAGAATGGAAAGAAGCAAACATCATACCATTATTTAAAAAAGGATCAAGAAGCAAGTCAGAGAACTATAGACCAGTGAGTTTAACATCGGTGATTTGTAAACTATTAGAAAGACTAATTAAAGATCACTTGGTTGATTTTCTTGTTAAAAATAAATTGATAAACACATCTCAACATGGGTTTTTAAAAGCGAGGTCATGCTTAACAAATATGTTATGTTTTTTGGAAGATGTCACAAAGTGGGTAGATGAGGGATCACCAGTAGATATAATCTACTTAGATTTTAAAAAAGCCTTTGACAAAGTGCCACACCAAAGATTACTACTTAAACTAAAGGCCCATGGCATAGGAAATAGTATGATTAACTGGATAGAAAAATGGCTTATTGATAGAAGACAAAGAGTAGTAGTTGATGGGGAGGTTTCAAATTGGAAATCTGTTTTGAGTGGAGTACCGCAAGGATCAGTATTGGGACCTATTTTATTCTTAATATATATCAATGATTTGGATGATGACGTAACAAGCAAGGTGTTGAAGTTTGCGGACGACACAAAAGTGTTTAGGAAAATAAAAAGTGATGCAGATAGACAGCATTTACAAGATGATCTAAATAAGTTGATAGAATGGTCTGAGAAATGGCAAATGCTGTTTAACTTTGGAAAGTGTAAGTGCCTCCACACAGGACATGGGAATGAAAATGCACAATATACAATGGGTGGTACTGTACTAAATACTACTGTAAAGGAAAAGGACTTAGGTTTAACCATTAGTGCTGACATGAAGGTATCAGAGCAGTGTGGAATTGCAGCAGCGAAGGCAAACCAAATTCTTGGATTAATTAGGCGAAATATAGTATACAAAGAAAAAGAACTAATAATACCGCTTTATAAAACAATAGTTAGGCCTCATTTAGAATATTGTATACAAGCATGGAGGCCATATCGCAAGAAGGATATTGATATGCTAGAAAGAGTACAAAGGAGAGCAACAAAAATGATACAAAAACTCAGGAATATTAGTTATGAAATGCGTCTAAAGGAATGTGGTCTAACAACACTAGAAACCAGAAGATTGAGAGGAGATCAGATTGAGGTTTTTAAAATATTGAATGGGTATGAAAATATTGACAGAAATATTTTTTTCACGGTCAAGGAAGAGAGAAGGACTAGAGGACATGGAGTTGCATTAGCAAAGAAGCAGTGTAGACTAGATATTAGAAAATTTTCATTTTCCCAAAGAATAGTAAACGAATGGAACAAATTATCAGCTGATTGTGTAGGTGCTAGAAGTGTTAATATGTTTAAAAATAAAATTGACATATACCTAAGACGGGCAGGGTATACTTAGATAGATAGGTTGGACTCTCGATAAGCCAAACGGCTTCCTTGTCCACCTGCCATCTAGAGTTGATTCTCTAGGTGGCAATCTTGTTAAATCTTGTTAAATCTTGTTAATCAGTCATAGCGACCCCTGGCGTGGGATAATGGCGTAAACATTACAGGCAACAATGTGGTCATTGGCTCAGCATGTCGGACGATCGCAAATATACTATCGTTTTTGCAAGAAATTCTGGCAGACGTATCATCGTAAAAGCACGAATGAGCTAACAGAGAGCGTGCACAGATAAACTCTGCTCCTTTCTTTGATGCATTTAATCATATTCGATGAAGGTATTACTTCATCGGAGTATAGATAACCCTCCCTTCGTTGACACCATAGCCGGATACAACGGAATGCGGAGATTATAACCAAATGGAGCAAACTTTGAACTAAAACAAACACCGCCTAGACCTACAACAGGCATTCCTTAAAGTGTTGCACAAAAACATCCATTGCAGAATGGAACTTCCGGTGTCTACACCAGTGTAGTCTAGTCTCGCTTAACCGACTGTCGGTCGGCTGCGGAACTACGCCAAAAAGACAGTCTGACTCTGGTGACTTTGCCGGCTTTTGAATATTATCCGTGTGTAGCTAACAAATGCTGCCACCTCACGGATACTGGTTAATCCTGCCGTAATTCCTGTTTTATAAACAACTGCAAATTTGTATTTCTATTTATTTTTGTGTTAGTATAGGTTTAATTTTGAATAGTTTCTATAATACAGCATTATCTGATAAAAAATATCGTTATTTAATTTGTTATTTCAAATTCGGCCTGAGAACCAATCAGCCTTTCTACCCTAATTTGGGGTTACAACTGCAGCCCATTAATTACCCAGGCAGAGTTGAGGGGCTTAAAAGTGCTCCCACTTTACGGAGCCTGGGTAACCGAGCCCGATCGAGGCTAACACCAGTGCAGTAGTCACCTTTGTTGGCGAGCGTGAGTTTGTTGAGACTTCGCTGAGTGAAGATGTAGAGGTGCCAGGGCTGCCGGACACTGCCGGAGCCTCCCGGGGAGAAGCAGATGTCGTTCACCTGGTAGTTCTCCACGCACTCCGCCCACAGCGTCGTCAGCGTGCGCGCGCAGCAGATCACCACCATCTTTGTGTCGCAAATGGGTTCGACTTCCTGTGACCAATCGCTCTTTTATAAATACGGGTTTATTTAGGTTCCACGAAGGCAAGATAATTGAATCGATAAGGACCTGTATTTGTTTACCTTAGTTTGATCGTACGTCTTTTTGTTCATAATATCTACAGGAATGTGTTGTTTGATTGACTATGATACAATATTTATATACACGACGTCATATTTATATTATGCTGTGCACATAAAGTGTGCAGTTTGTGTACACGTGTCTGTATAGGTATATTGTGTTAGTTGCCATTACAATTGCCTTAACAACGCACAAGCAACCGATCTCATTTTCCTTTCGTCCAACTCTTTCGAAACTAAGCTCATCATTATGGTACCATTTTATCAATTTGTTTCTAGTTTGCCCTATGGCAAACACGACATGTTTCGTTACAACCTATCAGCATGGCGACGTAATACGGTTGCTGTGTGCTCCGTTTGGTAACATTTACCGCCTCCGTTGCGAGAACCAACTTTCGCCGTTCGTGAAAAATGGGTACTGGTGCTACGCCATACGAACCTTCGGTTGTCCGAAGCCAACGACGATCTTGGTGCTGTCGGGTGTGTACGTGATGGCCCTGATGCCGTACGTTCGTTCTTCGCACGAGCCTTCCACGTCCAGCCTGCGGTAAGTGGCCGAGAGACGATGAGCGGAGATGGCGGCCAGTTGCTGCATTGTCTTCAGCGCCAGGTGGTTGAACTCGTAGCATTGGCCGTTTGGACGCCGCGCGTACGACAGAAGCGCCTCCAAGTCCCACGTCTGCGCAGAACCGGAAACGGTGTCGGTAACAGTGTCAGGTCGATATATCGATCAATATCACTTCGCAAAAAGCGACAATATATCAAAACTGTCTTTGGTTTGGTTAGTCATAGCCATTTGTAATTTACCAACCTGAAATCAGTATTACATTAGACCCTACACCAAGTTGGCTTTACCTTAAAGTGGTAGTTTATAAAATATTATAGAATAACATATACTATTAATTGATACATTTCGTAACTGTTTAAATTGTGTTTAGTTACTTGAGTTACTGGGTACTTCAAATCCGCAGTTGCTATGTGCATACATTGCAAGAGAAAGCAAAAGTTCAGCTGCTTACAACGTTCTGTCTGTGATTTAGGATGGTTGTTTCTATTGAACAATATATTTGTGTGAATGCCTTTATTTTGGTATATAGCACGAATCGCGAGTTTTCCCCTACCTTGAGGGTTCCCCGGACACTGAGCACTTTGGTGCGCCATAGTGTAATTTGCGTCATTAGGAAGCAGCATCCGGTAGCAAAGAATTTCTGGTCAGGCGACACAGCCATTGCAGCGATTGGGTTGGGTAAATTGCACTGTAGACGAACAAGACAAAGATATTAGCAACAACCATTTTAATAATCCAATATAACAAAGCTTCAGGACTGGTCGATGAAGATGCAAATTAATTTCCACCCAGATAAATGTTATGTTCTGAACCTCGGACACGGCGGAGTTATGATAAAATAATAGAGTGAAGAAACATCAAATGCATGTAATATGAATTAGGCAGCAGCGCCTAGAACACACACACACACACACACACACACACACACACACACACACACACACACACACACACACACACACACACACACACACACACACACACACACACACACACACACACACACACTCACACTCACACACACACACACACACACACACACACACACACACACACACACGTGCACACACAATGATTCATGTTAATTATCGAATTGTCGCATATAAAACTGGTAACAGAAGAGGCCAGTGCAACGGAGAGGAGGAATACCAATATTAAATTGGAGAAACTGCTCTTGAACCGCCGAGAATGGCAGACGCTCGCGACAGTTGGAATCAACTCGACTTACCTGAAGTGTTGTGACCCGCTTGACCCTCACTTTCGACGGCGCCAACTTCACTCGCCACACATGCACGCGGCCGTTGTCACAGGCGGCCAGCACGAACAGCCTCTTGTTGTTGTCGCCCCGGCCCGGCGAGCCGCGCACGCACAGGAAGTTGGTGACGGGATTGCCACACGGCATCTCGACAATCAGTCGGCCCGTGTGCAGGTTCCACAGCAGCACCTGCGGGCGGACACGGATGGTGTTAGCAGCGGATGGCGGATACCGCTGTACTGAGAGTTAAGAAATCTCGTAATTCGGGATACGCGGTGCAGATATAGGCGTACGTCTGACTGGATGGACGAGTGTTATGATTACACGAATTCCGCTTCTATGAAAGGGTGTCCGAGTGATGTTTAAATATTGTAGTGGTGTGGGTTAACGCGTTTTTGTAACGTATTTCGTCTAGATATATGTAGTTGTTCGATGTTATCGGAGAATTGGCACCTCACAACTGGTTACACGCACACTCGCACGCTTGTACGCTCTCTCCGTCCCTCGCTCGCTCACTCACTCACCCATACACTCACTCAATCACTCACTCACTCATGTACTCACTCACTCACCCATACACTCACTCAACCACTCACTCACCCATACACTCACTCACCCATACACTCACTCACTCACTCACTCACTCACCCATACACTCAATCACTCACTCACCCATTCACTCAATCACTCACTCACTCATTCACTCACTCAATCACTCAATCACCCATTCACTCACACGCACGCGCACGCGCACGTACATACCCACTCATTCGCACACACACACATACACAAACAAACACACACACACACACACACACACACACACACACACACACACACACACACACACAATGTAAAACAGTCCGAATTGAACACAAACATTACCTATACATTAACACACATACGTTCACACGTGAACCCTTACTTCTCCACTGAGCGACGACGTCAGCACGTACGAGTAGGTGACGTGACACTGCGTGACGACGTCCCTGTGCCCCGCTAGCACGGAGACGCCCTGTGCCTCTCCCGCCGACAGCTCGTACCGGTAGCGCTGGGTGGCGGCCCGGCCTTCCCCCGGCCCCACGCCCGTGCCGGCCTGACAGACTAGAAACATCTCGTCCTTAATGTCGTCCATCTGCTGCATGCCGCTCGTGACGCCGAAACTCGCGCACACACACTCGTCCGGAGGTGTTGTCTGCTTCAGGTCCTCGTGGTGATTTGGATGCATAGTTCTCCGCTTGGCCAAGTGGCGGCGCTCTGGGCAAGCAAATAAAAATGTTAATATGAGGCAGCCATGTTATACGGTGTTCCTGTATTACAACACGCAATTCTATTAGCAATTTTTTTTCTTGAACACTTCAAGATCAAATAATTATACACACGTTCTACTATTAGTATTGCGCGCGTCGATTCGGTTAGCCGCAAGGCTAATACATGTCAAGGCGACCGTGAGCATTTTATTGTCAATGGCCTCCACCTCTGGCTGTGAACGTCCTCAAATGAACTGCTTATAAAGACACGCGTGGTTGGGTGAAATAAAATGCCATAGTGGCGAGAGAGAGAGAGAGAGAGAGAGAGAGAGAGAGAGAGAGAGAGAGAGAGAGAGAGAGAGAGAGAGAGAGAGAGAGAGAGAGAGAGAATACTCGAAGAGGAATGCCTAGAAAGAACAAGAACAATACTGAAGAACAAGAAGAAAATTGCATTTATTAATTTACCATGATTGTTCATATACACAGGCGTCCAAATGTGCTTACATGTGGTGATTCAATTTATACTGAAACATGTTCAACAACACACTTCTGTGACGAAAGAAAAGACGAATAGAAGACGACAGTAAACATGGCCAGCCTCACCCCTGACGACAGGGATGCCAAGAGGAGAACCACAACGATATCACTTACTGGAGCTCCTTCTGTCTCGTCGCCGTAACTTTGCCTCGAGGTGGTCAGCGCAGTAGGCAGCGACACTCTCCGGTTGGTCAGTCAGCACACCAATGGTCAGCTCGTTGACGAGCCGTAACACTTCAGGCTTCAGGTCGGAGCACTGGGTCATCTTGACCTTAGCTGACCGGTGTGACGTATCACGCAGCCGGACAACTGCAAGAACAACACGTGAGCACGTCACGTCAGCAGTATATATATAACCATAACCAGACGTTCAACTGGACACCGACGTCAGAGATTATTCCATGTAGCATTGAACTTCGTTTTACGATACTCTACTGCAGCCAAGTCCGTAGCAATAACGATTTGGAAACTACTTCTTCTTCCATTTAACCAACCAACTTCAACATTTTGAAGATCCTTATTGGCATTTGTAGGGGATGCGCCTCGGAATAGAAATATAAGAGATAGATGGTATAAAACACATTGGGTTTAAATAAAACGAATTTGACAAATGAAAGGAATATTTAAATATGGATGGGGAAGAAACGACGGGTGTTTTACGTTTCTGAAATGGGCAGCAACCGTAACCTTGAACCAGCCAAGACTGGGAGGTCCATTCCAGTTTCAATTTGGAATGGTCTTGAGAAAGAATGAACATTTCTTGTTGTCTGATTTAGAAATGGTACTTGGAAAGTCTTGCTGTGATAATGTTTAGATTTTCTGGTCGATGCTGTCAGTTTTAATTGCCCCTCCCATTCCGACGCCACTGGTTGGACGCATGTGCTACTGTTCCTGCATATTCTCAGTCAATGCTTTATAGGTTTGTCTGAGCTTATTTCGAGTTATATTTATACTTATGTCGTTCTGTCCTGTCTCGCATATAAGCCAAATTATATCACGCGCCGCACAATATCATTCATGCGTGACTGTACTAAACTTAACATTTTATTCTAGACACTAGCGATCCTAGAACTTGCTTGATTAAAACGCCAAAAGGTTCATGAAAACATAGGTCTACATGCACATCAAACCATAATAATTTTATAGCTAAAACGAGACAGACATATTTGCAAGTTAAAACAAATTGTCATAAAGTCAATACAAAATGTACGCGGCAATATAACTATAAATACAACTTCAGCAACGGTCGAGCGACGGAACATAACGCTTCGCAATAATAGCCGGCCATCACGACGCGTTTACGTCATCATTGCTTAACGACGAGAGGTTCTTAGTCCGCCAAGTATCACGCAAACGCGCTACAAAACGCACCGCTGAATACTTACATTCACAATGTCGGAACATGAACAAGCTTTATTGAATATGCATAGGCTTGCGTCTCGGTGGGATTTGCTCGACGTTATGCTGGCGCAAAGGGTAAAACGTTCGTTATTGTTACGATGAATACGGGGTTGCCAGGTAGCCGTAGTAGCCGACAGACTGCATTGTTGACGCGTAATAAATGCAAATCTCAGTTTTCTGCACACCGTTTTGTGGTGGCGGTCGCCAAGCAAAACAGCTCGCGACTACTTCAGTTTAAGCACAGCTAAAATTGGACTGTTATTTTATGTGTGGTAGTTTTTCACTTAATATTTTGGATCGTTGACCCTCAATATGGGATATTATGGAAATCAGACCGGATTAAAAAGTTCACGTTTTGTGTTTTATATTGGTATTCAGGACGGTTGTATTAATACGTTATATTTTTGGCACGAATGGGCTAATTGTAGACTTGCAGATACGAGGGCTTACAGACATGAGGGCGTAATGCGGACACATATATTTGCAAGAATAATATATATATATATATATATATATATATATATATATATATATATATATATATATATATATATATATATATATATATATATATGATGTATAATATATTATATATATGTATGTATAAATGAATGTAAATATATTTACATGTATATAATATATATTTATAATATATATTATATATATATATATTATATAGATAAATAGCATATATACGTACACACATATACATGCACACACACACACACACATACACACACACACACACACACACACACACACACACACATACACACACACACACACACATACACACACACACAAACACACACACACACACACACACATACACACTTAGATACACACATACATACATGCATACATACAACACACACACATGTACGCACGAACGCACACACATACACATATACACACACAGACACACCCACATGCACTCACGCACACACACTCGCTTACGCACACTCACATACATGCACACATGCGCGCGAACATACACACATGCGCACACATACGCGCACAAACACACACACGCGCACACACACACACACACACACACACACACACACACACACACACACACAATACAAATCTCCCTTCACAAGCTATTTGTGTGTAATTCTCGTAAACCTTAGCCTATTATGAACCATCGTGTCAGGCCATAGTGACAAAGATAAACAGTCATAAATAGGCCGGCATCGCACGACATCGTTCGGTGAATAATAACGAATTGAAAGGCCGCATTAGCAACACAGTTGGGAAAGGATCATTGTGGGGTTTAAAGGATAATAGTTCATTTTGGTAATGTTATTAATTAATATATAAATACATTTTGGTCCCATTTCTTCTTCGTCCACATTTATTTCGTTTACATCTTAATTTTATCCATTTCCACGTTGGTCCTTTGGTGAGTTAGACCCAGTTAGTCAAATCTCTGTTGTTGTGCACAATGGTATTATATGCAGCGTGTAGCGAGTGAGCTTGTTCTCTGTAAATCAGCCGGGTGTGGCCTACAGCGTTCTCCGTGAATACACACCGTGTATTGTCCTGTCTGCACCTTTCTTCATGCTCGTTTTCTAAACTAATACCCAAACACCAAACAAATATAGGCGTGTGTGTGTCTTGAGTGTCATATTTATATCCAGTAACACATTACTACATCGAATACAATGTAGCAACATGGCGTCTCTACCCGTCCAGTTACCGCCAATTGGAGGAGGAACAAACCGAAGCAGACCAACCTTTGGCTCTACTATATGTCTGATGGAAGACATGAGTGAGTGAGTGAGTGAGTGAGTGAGTGAGTGAGTGAGTGAGTGAGTGAGTCAGTCAGTCAGTCAGTCAGTAAAGCAGTGATAATGAACCAAGGGGCCTGGGGGCATGTGCCCCTAAATCGTTGAAGTGTATCCCCGTATACGTTCCACTAAGCTGAAATTACACGGCGACGATGGCGACGATAGAGAGTGTATGTCTCTGTTGAGTACAGTAGTGTGGGAAGCACAATTGC
>OZ024857.1:52164748-52220248 GCA_964017155.1 Oasisia sp. SBJ-2009
TATTTATTAGGTTTATATATCAGTTTTATGAATTTATCCTGCCGTTATAGTTCTCAAAAACGAATTGCTGTTTGGAGAGTGACAGCCGATTATGTACAGGTGGTCACTGTTTAAAAACTATTGAATAACCCGCGACACACATATGTTTGCAGAAGTATAAACGATGCTAGCTTCGAATGATAGACAGATGAGTAAAAATATAAATTCGTCGATTTCTATACACACTGTCGGTGCATACCTGCGGTGTTTATTGTGTTGATTAGCACGCCACACAAGGTGACAGTTACCTGGGTGGAAAGTACTGTTTTAATTATAATTTCAACCATACTCCAATCACGCACGCACGCACGCACGCATTCTTTAATCTCTAACTGACGAGTTCCGTTCCTTCTGTAACGTCATTTGGTGTTTCGTTCTGTCGACTGGATATGCGTCAACGCGACTCTGTTCACACTGAACAGAGTCGCGTTGACGCATATCCAGTCGACATATTCACGTGGGTTAGGACGGGGGAGGGGAGGACTCAAATCGTTGGGTGCTATGGCCGTCCCAAATTGAAGTGTCTGAACAGGGTAAGACTATCTCTATTCCTTTCAGCTTCAGCGGATTATGCCTCCCCCGTAATTATACATCCTTACAACGCCTCTGCACGTCGATAACAGTTCGCTTAGCGGAGACCTCGTCAAACGGTGAATATACGCCCTCAGTCAAAGCGCAGCACGTTTCGTTTGATGGCGAATTAATATCGCGATCGTTGCTAATACGCCGAAGAAAATACTCGTTCCGAAACGTCATCAATAAGCCGATTGACGGCGCGCGTCCAGCGGGAACCGTTGCCTGGCGCCGGGCATAACCAGACTCGCTGAACGAGATAGCTCCAAACCGGAAGCAATCTGTCGCGGCTGTGCGGTTTAATTGGGTCGAAAGTCAAAACTACTTCCGCTGTAGACAGGTCAAGCTGACGGAGGTTGACGCTAGGTACTTGTAGATGCCTGTGGAACGATCATGGGATGTGCCGATTGCGTTGCGCGGAGCAAGTCAAATTCGAAAGAAGCGCATTTAACATGTTCTAAACTGATAGAGTTCTAAGTAATGGTTTAATCTGGAAGAACGTATGTTGCTGACAACGTGAATCACATTGAACATCGTCGCGAAGGCATGGATTGATAGCTTGTCACTCTGTCTAGATTACCCGGACGTGAACCAGCACCGTAGGCTGACATTTAAGGTGGGCGAAGTCGTAGCAGAATTGTAATTACATTTCCTTTAACTCCCACAATGACATTGTCCCGAAACCAGTACTTGTTAAATATGTATTTGTCTAAATAGTTCAAATCAGCCTTAATACGCAAGGTTAGGCTACGTATAAACATCGCTTTAATGCTTAGCGTTGTTAAATATATGTCGATCATACTCCAACTCCCATTAGAAGAAATGGGATCCAGTGGACACCATGGAGCCAGTTGGAGGACCTGGACTTTGCGGATGACCTCGCTCTCCTCGCACACAGCCATCAACAGATGCTGGAAAAACAGAGCTGCTAAACACAGTATCAACACAGCTTGGAATCAACATCAACAGAAGCAAGACAAAGATTATGAAAGCCAACACAAAGAACAACAACCCCATTACATTGAACGGAGAGCCACTGGAAGAGACAGACTCATTCACATACCTGGGCCGTATAATAAACAAAAATGGAGGCACAGAAGAAGACGTCAAAGCAATGATACAGCAAGCAAGAGTTGCATTCATCATGTTGAGAACAATTTGGGGAGCAAAACAAATCAAAGTTAACACCAAACTGAGAATATTCAATTCATATGTTAAGGCAGTTTTACTCTATGGATCGGAGACATGGCGAAGTACACAAAAGATACCAAATGAATACAGACCTTCATCAACAGATGACTGTGCAGAATTCTACACCTGAAGTTGACATACAAGGTACCCAACATTACACTCTGGAAAATGACCAACCAACTACCCATAGAAAAAGAAATAAACAAGATAAAATGGAGGTTGATAGGACATACACTCAGGAAACCACCAGAAACAATCACCCGTCAGCCATCACATGGAACTCCCCAGGGAAGAGGAGGAGAGGTAGGCCACGAAACACCTGGCAGAGAGACACGGAAATAGAATTAAAGGAGATGGGATACACCAGGAGAGAAATGGAGAGGATAGCCACTGACAGAAAACGGTGGCGTTCCTTGGTCGATGACCTATGCTCCCAGCGAGCGAAAAGGCATAAGTAAGCAAGCAAGCAAGCAAGCAAGCAAGCAAGCAAGCAAGCAAGCAAGCAAGCAAGCAAGCAAGCAAGCAAGCAAGCAAGCAAGCAAGCAAGCAAGCAAGCAAGCAAGCAAGCAAGCAAGCAAGCAAGCAAGCAAGCAAGCAAGCAAGCAAGCAAGCAAGCAAGCAAGCAAGCAAGCAAGCAAGCAAGCAAGCAAGCAAGCAAGCAAGCAAGCAAGCAAGCAAGCAAGCAAGCAAGCAAGCAAGCAAGCAAGCAAGCAAGCAAGCAAGCAAGCAAGCAAGCAAGCAAGCAAGCAAGCAAGCAAGCAAGCAAGCAAGCAAGCAAGCAAGCAAGTAATATTACAACTCGCTCAGCCAACGCCAGCATCTTACTTCATCAATGCCTGTTTATATCTCCGAATAGGCCTACACGTTAAACACTAAGAATGGCCCAGAGTGTGCCAAATTTCATAAAGTTTACTTTACCTCCAACACTGTTAGCCGTTTACTGCGAACCATGAGCATGTCCCTTGGGAAGAAATAATTTATTTCCAACCACAACAATTATGAATTACACATCACAGCGATGGTGGAAAGGGGTGAGCAGAACTGCTCATATATATATATATATATATATATATATATATATATATATATATATATATATATATATACATATATATATATATATATATATATATATATATATATATATATATATATATATATATATATATATATATATATATACATATATATATATCGTGTCCGATGATGACATCAGTCGAGAAAAAACAGCGATCTAAAATAAGGATGTGCATATTATTATACATTGTTATTTCATTTCAAATAGTTAAATGTAAGTTATTGAACAACTTTGTTATCATATATGGAAGTATTTATACAATTTACCTGAGTCAATACATATACCGTTTTACCACAGGCTTCAATAATCTGTATAATGCTTTACTAGCAGTATGCTGTTTAGTCGACATTTCAACAGCTGCTCTGTTGGTCAACCTTGACATTTCTCTTAGTGATGTTTCTCTGTAAATAAAATAAAAATATATACCAGTCACCATAAAGCATCATAATAATTAGCATGGGGAAGCTTAGCCTCGGTTACCCAGACTCCGTGAGGTGGCAGCACTTTTAAGCCCCTCAACTTCGCCTGGGATAAATGTGGGTCTGCATTTTCGTGCCGCCAGGGCGGCCTTATCCCAGATTAGGGAAGAGACGCTGATTGGCTCTCAGGCCAACTATGAAATAAAAATTAAAATAACGATACACTTTTACAAGATAATGATATCCTATGAAAAGTGTTCAACATTGAACTTATATTAACACAAAAATAAGTAAACATTCAAATTTACAGTTGTTTATCAAATAAGAATTACGGCAGGATTAACCAGTATCCGTTAGATGGCAGCATTGTTTAGCCCCACACGAATAACACACAAATTAAATAAGGATACCTTAGATTATGTGTCCCTGAACTCAAATCCGTGGGATGGCAATGCACCATCCTTGGGCAACTCGTGGGAACTACGAAAATCCAAGATGGCTGCCGTGATCCTGATAAATTACAAAATGTGTTTATCTTTACACTACATCATGCTAGGAACATAATTTTTGTATGTACTCGCATGCTTTGAGGTACGAGGAATTCACTGGAACCGTTTATAATAATGTCCGACTATGTCCACGTGACCAAAATTCAAAATGCCCGCCATTTCCACCAACTATTGCCAAAATCGAGTATAATTTTATTGCCTTTTGCTATATAAATATAATATTTTCTTTTGTCCATTCCTATATTTTACCATATCAGGACTTAAAAGGAGGTATTTCAACTGATGTCCGCCCAAGAAAACCGGGTAATATTCAAAATGGCGTAATTTTAGCCAAATAGATGCAAGAACCACGATTTTGTGCCTATTCCTACGTTTTAGCATACGGGCAAGAACATAGTACTGGTATATACTTGTACTACCTTAATTATATGTGAAATATATACATGCAATGTAGCAACATATGAGGAATTTAATGTAAGCATTTTCTATGGTCACGTGACAGAAAATCAAGATGGCCGCCATTTCAACCGAAAATAGCTCGAAGATTTATTTACAATTCATCTTCAGCATTGAACATTCATCATGACTGAGTTCCAGGAAGGCTAATAGTTGTACCTTCATGTATGTGTATATTAGTACACCTGACAAGAAGCACAACAAGTTTGGGAAATGACACAAAATGGTACAATAATTTAAAAGTATAACATCAGAAGTACTGAATTATATAATTGCAGATACCCACTGAAAACTTGTTTGCAATGGCAAGTTTTCATTTGGGCATTGACACAGTATACATTATAAACCATTGGTATTTAAACGATAAATCATTCCTATTACGTACTCATAGAACATTTTATTCCCCATTCTCTCTTGCTCCCCTCTTCCTCCGTACTATCACCTTCATCCTCATTATCATGTCTAACTTCATTCTCATCATGTTTGGTGAAAGGATTGAAGCACATGGCTTCGCCAACACAATAACAGTATGGCGTGAAAGACAATCCTGCAGAAAGACAAGTACATGCATGACAAGCTTTTTCGACAGCTTTGCATTGGCATTTGATGACGTCCATGAGGGCAGGAGGAGCTGCTGGTCCTCTTGCAATGCGTGGAGTTGGCACACACCCTGCACCACTGACCTAGTCCCACCCGTAAGCAGCGATGTCAACAGCAGGCGGAGTCTGCTGGTTTGCTGCTTCCAGAGCATTACTGGATAGTGTGCTCGCAGGATGTGATATGCCAAATTAGCGTTTGTCGGTGGAAGCGTTTTGACACATACAGCTACAATGCGCTACATGCAATTTATATGAAAATGTCAGGATCTTCTTATTAAATATTCATCTAACTACTATTCAAACTTCGGAAAACTTCCTCGACGTGCTACGAGTATAAAATTATCCGAACATAGCGCATATTCACTAATCAGGTCTCAGAAAATATGATTTCACCGTCACACGATTAATACGAGGCTCGGAAAAGAATTTTCCCTAGGCCTTCCCTCATGAGCAGAACAACTTAGTGGACACAAATTGCAGCCGACCTACCGACACTTTTCTTTGTCTTTAGTTTAATTACGACCCTGGGTGACATGGCATTTGTAATAAACGTTCTACTTTTGTCAAGGAGACATGATTTATCAACAGGATGGGCACCACCTTCCACGCAAAAAAATACGGGACGGACTTCTAATCCCATAGGGCGTGCAAGTCTCGCGCGCGAAAACGAGGCTGGGACTATTGGGGGCAGGAAGTCCATATTCCCCATGTAAACGTATAGGACTTCGTTTTGTTTTTGGTTGTAATAATCGAACTGTTCCATTCTAATTATTTCAGTTATACTGTCCGAAGGATTATTACAAGCAGAAGCAGAGGAACACTTTGCCGGTGACAATGATCACGGAAATCATGAATTTTAATCGATTGTTATGGTGGTTGGCATGGCATCTTCGGTTTGGCGATCTTGACTAATAATGAAAAGTGTCATTTTTCGAGCAGTACAACCTGTTTGGGGCAAACGTACACATGTGTTATGATTATGTGTATTTAGACAACTTGTCAGATATAAACTTGTGCTTATCGAAACCACAACGTATAGCAATATAAAATGCAAACCCCGCAAAAGACACAGACGGCCTAAAATTGTGGGGAGTGTCTATTATCTACACTACGCAAATCGCTATATATCTGTGATAGTGGGGTAAACTCAATATTAAATCGGGCATTTAAGATAAGAAAGGTATAACACAAGATATTTATGACCTGATTTTCCGAGTATTCATCAGTCGGAATTTACAACTGTCATCCATCGAATATTATTCTTAATGTCCAGTCCCAATCAGCTCCAGTCGCGCGGAGTCTCGCCATGTATCGTGACCCACTTGCACGCCCTATTATAAAAGATGCTACATTTATCTCATAACTTGAATCAGACTACATTTGCATTTTCCATAGGCGACCATTATAACGTTTCCTTCATTTCCTACTAATCTTGAGGAGATCTGGTATTGAACATTTCACAGCATATTTACTCTCCATAGACAGAGGTTCAGTGGAAAATTCGTGAACTTTTAATATCTCAGGCTCCCACAAACTTCTTTCAAACCTGACACCCCTCCATTTCTGCTTGAACCACCCACGGATTGTCCCCGATTACATCACCAAGCAAAATGACCACGGTATTAATACGCAGAAATGCACCGACTGACAGCTGTCATAATTTGACAGCTCTGATGCCACGCTGCACAGAAACATCATTTCTACTCACTCCACCCTACATATATGTCCACAGAAATTCAGACAACATGCATAATGCTGTTTGTATAGGGTACTCTTTGGGTAATGGCGGACGTGCACCTTATTGTAGTCTTACATCAGTAGCTCTGGTTGGAAGCGCAAACGTGCTGCCACCTAACGTCGCCTGAGTAGGCTACCCACGTATACTCCGGTTATCGCTAGGTGGAACCACTTCTATTAGCGCATTTGACTAGAAGTAGAAAGCGCAACAATAGTTATGGTGAATTTGTCATCCTTAGAAGCTTAAATACTATTAATAACTATTGTTGGATAATAGTACCAAGACATAATCGTCAAACTAAACCGATGTAAGATTGTTTTATTGTTTCCACTCCTACCATATCACGCGCGCTGTATTCTGTTCGTCACTCGTGCATATAATGTGGTCGGCGATAATATGCTGTATACAATTCGAGAATTACTCGCATTGTAATCATCGTATACAAAGCAGGAAGCTCTTCTTTCTATTTTCTCAAGTGTGTTTATATCTTTTTTACAAATGTAGATCCCTACTGTGCAGCCGTATTCAATAATGGGTCTGACGAGAGAGATATAAGCTATTTCTCTTAGAAACTGTAGACAATTTTAAATATTTCAGATTTATTTTATTTATATTATTCTTAATAATGATAGAGAGGCATTGCCAATTTGCCATTGGCTTTGTTACACGTTTGGGAGATGTTTGCTGACGAGGATAGGTTGTATGTGATATCTTAATGTGTCGACTTGTTTTAGTATATATGATTGCCAAGTGAATGTGATCTAGTTAAGGTATTTTAAGTTCTGGCAGTTCGCATGATATTGCACTTTGTTGCCTTAAAATGTATACCCCAGTCTTTTCCCAACTGGCAGTCACAATTGCAGTGCATAATTTCCCCATGCAGTAGTGAGGGGCTCTACATGCTACCTAATGGTGCCTGGGTAATCTAGGCTATGCGAGTTTTATTATTTGTATCTGAATAAATTCCCTAAGTAGTTGACATTTTTAAAGATTTTCAAATACTTTTTAAAGTATATTAAACTGATTACTTTCTTCACTGCAAATCACCTTTCACCAAACCAGTTCTTTTCAACCTTTAAAATACCCATTGAATGCAAATTTAATGGGTCTTTCCCACAATAGTACTTATTATTGAAGAAGACATTTGACACCAGATGTCCTCCAAGCTCTGGTTAGGACAATATCCCCTTTGCTATTTAGTCTGGCACCAGCCTATTCTGGTTTCCAGGCTGTCTATCAAGTTGAGCCGTCACACTTCCACAAAAGATCCTAGCAGTCATTAACATTGTCTCTTCTGTAGGCAACTTATACATTTTATTGTGGACCTCCTGGTGTAACTGCAAACAACAGATCCTGTACCTCTGAGTCAGTTAACAATATAAGATGCCCTGGCAATGGTCTGCCTATCTTTGTATGAGCACAACACTAATTATGCCTATAAACTAGATGTCTCGACATACAACTTGCTTTTCTTTGACCTATAAAGTTACATATCCTGAAAATGAAAAGTATTTGAAATAATCTCCAAACTATTTGTATTTTAAATACTTTTGCATATAAAAAGTATTTGTCTTTGAATCCTTTATGAATATTTGTATTTAAATATGTCTGTCCCCCAAATTGTCTTTATTGTCTTATTTTCCGAAGGATAATTACAAGTAGAAGCAATGCTACACTTTCCCGGTAAAATGATCACATAAATCATGCATATGTAACCAATTATTATGGTGTGTGATACATGTATGCATTTGCCCTAAAACAGTTTCTCCTGTGCAAATGAAGTAGCCGCCAATGCCATGGCAACCACCACAAAAATCAATTCAAATGCATGATTTCCATTATTATACTTACCTGCAATTCATGGCAAATGATATTACAAACACACTTTGGGGACAGTCTGATTATTACAACCAAAAACAAAAGAAAGTCCTATCTTTTAAACGTGGGGTAAAATGCGTCACTGCCTGAGCCTCGTTTTCGAGAGCGAGACTTACACGGCGTATTACACTTGTCTGCTAGGTGAATTAGTGGGACATAGAAGTTACAACTATGCTGGCTAATTAAATAAACTTATTGCTTGGATTTTAGTTTAATAACAAACATTCCCATGTCATGGGACGTTTTTAATTTGGCAAATTACATTGTATAGGGCTGTATAGTTATGTATGTGGTATTTTTATTTCTTGAGGAGTTGTATGTTTAGCACCTTTTGTAGTACACCCAAGGGTAAAGTGTGGGTAAATGTTTCAGTGACATTTTTGCCCATACTTTTTCACAGTTAACTCAGTTGATGTGTTAATGTTTAACCTGAGACAGAATGTTTACATAATTATCAGTTAGATTATGTAGAAAGATACATTCATAAATTTTCTTTTATACATAGTACGTCTCAGTTTGTCTTTATGTTTGATTAGGCAAGTTATAATTGACTAGGACTAATTTGGTACTAAACTAATTTAAACCAGTCAATTGGTAATCTGGTTACCAATTATTATATTTATCAGAAACATTATTATTTTAGACTACCAACTGAATCAAGGTTTCATGAAATCTATTCTTTTATATTAAAATACCAAAACACACATGGCCCAATCTATGCTGTTAATTTCAATGCAATGCCGCAATATATGTACACAGACCCGACCATAGAAATTTAATTGGGTCTGTAAGCTGAATCTGACCCCACCCTTGGGCAGGACTGGGGTCAATTCCATTCAAACCCAATTCCCGCTCCAATTCATTGCAATACTTTCTATTCAATTCAGTTTTCTTTCCAATTCCAACTACAATCATTCAATTCCAATTCCCACTCCAATAACAAAAGTTAACTATAGAATCATACGATTAATATATATGCAGGGGGTGATATAGCATATTGTATATTGGTATGTTTATATAATTATATAATCACTATTTCAGCTAGGAAAAAGTTACAGGAAATAAGGTCATAAAATACTTTTGTTGAAACACTAGATCAGCACATTAAAATGGTTTTGACTCACTGACACGTAGCAATTTTAAGCGTACAGAAATAAGATAAACAATTAACCCAAAATACAAACCGAATGAGTAGCTAGGAAGAACATATCAAAACCAATTAGTGCCTAATTACTTGGTTAAATCTAATTATATTTTATTTTTACAACGTTTATATAAATGATGGTTGTCACATTCTGGTTATGATCTACATGTGTTGCCACTCTTCATGGGGCTTATGTTTGCATTGGTAATCTTTGGACTTTAACTTGTTACACTTTGAACTGTTTGGATATATCCTGGCTTCACTTGTGGGAAAGGGAAAGTGTGATTGTTATCTGGGAAATGTCAATGGTTTTTTAAGCAGTTCCCAGTTAGCACTCTTCCGCACAAGGCAGTAGGATATGCTCAATTGACTACCCGTCCATCAGTTTCATCCACTGGTTAACTTTTCCTGAACAATAATACTCCCACCTGTCTGTCTGTAAAATATCCTGCACAGCATCACAACAATATCAGATGCTCAATTCCTTTTCATTCAATTACAATTTAATTCGGTTCAAGATCTTTCAATTCCAATTCCAGAATTGAATTGGAATTCAATTGATCAGTTCCATTTTTTTAAATGACCCCAGCCCTACCATTGGGGCAAGGGCACCAATCTGTGTGTCATGTGATACGTCATTAGTAATAGTCAGATTAGTTCCATTATCAAAAGACTGATGCTATATCTGAGTGTTCACAGTTCACTACATATCTGATTCTATTGATAAGTGTCTCATGTATCCATATCTAATTATATCGCTATAGAAGTGTCCTCTATGTGTCGAATCAAATCAGTAACTAGGCTAGCGCTGTGCCTAGAATCTGTTTAGCCAATTTGGCCAAAGTTCAGAATTTGTTTAGCCAAATGAGATTCTCTTTAGCCATTTGTTTAGATCAAATAAATTACCCGGTTTAAAAATGCAAAACAAAACATAATATAATAAAAAATTCTATACAATATCCACAAGAAAAAAATGTATTTTAATTAACTAAACATTTATATATTTAGCTAAACATATATAACGCAAACAAAGATCCAGTATAATTTAACAGAACATTGTTTAGCCATAAAATGAAAGCTGAACAACTATTGGGAATTTTGCAAAATATAAAGAAACAGCACATAACACATACTATTAATGTAATAAAATTTACATTACTCTTGCTGCCTCGCAGTGATTCAAACAGTGTACTGATAATAATTATTACCTATCTTAAAACATCATTTGACTGCACAGTAATTGAATACAGTAATTCACCAAATTAGTTAACTGTGGCCGACTGTAATCCTGGGCTGGGTGACGCAGGCTATATTTGATAAAACACGTTTTTGACATGCATCTTTCTATCTGTAATGTTTCTGGTGGTGAAACTTGTCAAACATACATGAATTACAATCTATATAGGCATTTTATTGAATAGTTACCAGATGGCACATTGATTAATCATTGACAATGCCATGGCCCGTGTGACGGCGTCGGCGATACTGACTACTGAGCGATAATATGGAACCTGTCAGGTACAGCGTTGTACTAGTCTCAAACTTGTAATTAGTGCCATCAGGCAGGTCCCTATTGTCTAGTAAACACAATTCTTGATTGAATTAAGCCCCCTATTGTCTGTGAGCATGGCTAAGTGGAGGGATTAGCGACCTATTGTTTACCCAGTGGGTCACGTTACACCGACTGGTTATTTGGGTCAGTTGAATGTGCGATCTTTTAGGCAACTTCAACAGACCTGGGTGTTGAATAATGCAGTCATGTATTGCTGATAACATCAATAATAGTGACAGATATAAAGTTTCGCCAATTTGGCGAAGAGGTTTAATTTATTTTCGCCAAATGGCAAATAGAAAACCATTTCGCCTATGCCGCAAATGGCGATCGACAGCGCTAGCCTAGAGTAAGTGTCCTGTAAGTGTCTGATTGTGTCACAATGTGTCCTCTACGTGTCTGATTGTGTCAATAAATGTCCTCTACATGTCATCAGGTAATACTAAAATAATAATGTTTATTTATAAAGCGCCGTATATCCAGAAAACTTTCTGCTCAGAGGCGCGTACATACAACATTTGTAACATATAAATGTATAAAATATGATTAATCAATTAAAAAGTCAAGTTGTTTAAATGATAATAAATAATTAATTAAATATAATTTCTAAAACTCATAGTGTATAAGCTAAACTTATCAGCAATAAATATATAAAATAAATAAGTAACTAAAAATGCATATATATATTATATATTAATAAGATATTAAAACAATACACTAAAATAGTTTGGGAAACTATTATTACGGTTAAAATAAATTCATTGTGACAAAAAAACCTACAAGTAATTTATAAATGCTGCTTTAAAAAGATGTGTCTTTAATTCAACTTAAAAAGTTCTAATGAGTCTATATGACGCAGACTGTCTGGCAGGTCGTAATGTACATAAGCAGCGTCTACATTATATTTTCTGTTTGTTTCAGGACAGTGACCTTGAATATGAATGACAACGACACGTATCAAGTTCTGCTGCTGTCACCGATTCGGCGACAACGATATAAGACACTGAGTGAAGTGACACATTATTATCACCTTTGTGACGTCAACTCCCCGTAGCGGGGACACCATCCGAGTGTGTCATCAAGTCCCCTGTGATGGACACACCATTCAAGAGTGACATCAACTCGTCCGTGGTCGGTACGCCATTGACGTCAACTCACTGTAATGTTGACATCATTCGAGTGTGACATCAACTTACCATTTGAGTTTCACGTGAACTCCCCATAGTATTGACACAATTCTAGTGTGTTATCTACTCCCCGTGGTCAGGACATCATGCGAGTGTGACATCAACTCCTCAGAGTGGGACACCATTCAAGTGTGACAGTTGAACTGCCGCATTCCCAGACACTGATCATTTACTTCTACACTATAGGAAAACACTGTAAATGATATTCCTGAAGGAATCACTTCTCTCAGCATGGATATAAATGTGTGCCGTCGAGAAAATAAGAAACAGTTTAAATGCAATACGTGTGGGATATATTGTTTAGATAAGAGTAACCTGATAATACATGTTCGCACTCACGCTGGGGAGAAACCCTACAAATGTGATACCTGTGGTGCACAATTCTCAGTAAACGGTACTTTGAAGACACATGTCCGTATCCACACTGGGGAGAAACCCTACAAATGTTATACCTGTGGTGCACAATTCTCAATAAGAGGTAATTTGAAGAGACATGTTCGTATCCACACTGGGGAGAAACCCTACAAATGTGATACCTGTGGAGCACAATTCTCACTTAGTGGTAGTTTGAAGAAACATGTCCGTATCCACACTGGAGAGAAACCCTACAAATGTGATACTTGTGGTGCACAGTTCTCAGAAAGGGGTTCTTTGAAGAAACATGTCCGTATCCACACTGGGGAGAAACCCTACAAATGTGATACCTGTGGTGCACAGTTCTCACAAAATTATGATTTGAAGATACATATCCGTATCCACACTGGGGAGAAACCCTACAAATGTGATACCTGTGGTGTACAATTCTCAGTAAGAGGTAATTTGAAGACACATGTCCGTAGCCACACTGGGGAGAAACCCTACAAATGTGATACCTGTGATGCACAATTCTCAATAAGAGGTCATTTGAAGACACATGTCCGTATCCACACTGGGGAGAAACCCTACAAATGTGATACATGTGGTGCACAGTTCTCACTTAGTGGTAATTTGAAGAAACATGTCCGTATCCACACTGGGGAGAAACCCTACAAATGTGATACCTGTGGTGCACAGTTCTCAGAAAGGGCTTCTTTGAAGAAACATGTCCGTATCCACACTGGGGAGAAACCCTACAAATGTGATACCTGTGGTGCACAGTTCTCAGAAAGGGGTTCTTTGAAGAAACATATCCGTAGCCACACTGGGGAGAAACCCTACAAATGTGATATCTGTGGTGCACAATTCGCAGTAACAGGTCAATTGAAGATGCATGTTCGTATCCACACTGGGGAGAAACCCTACACATGTGATACCTGTGGTGCACAATTCTCAGAAAGTGGTCGTTTGAAGAGACATGTCCGTATCCACTCTGGGTAGAAACCCTACAAATGTGATACATGTGGTGCACAATTCTCACAAAATGGTCATTTCAACATACATATTCGTAGCCACACTGGGGAGAAACCCTATAAATGTGATACATGTGGTGCACAATTCTCAGAAAGTGGTCATTTGAAGACACATGTCCGTATCCACACTGGGGAGAAACCCTATAAATGTGATACCTGTGGTGCACAATTCTCAGTAAGAGGTAGTGTGAAGGCACATGTCCGTATCCACACTGGGGAGAAACCCTACAAATGTGATACCTGTGGTGCACAATTTTCACAAAATGCTCATTTGAAGAAACATATCCGTATCCACACTGGGGAGAAACCCTATAAATGTGATACCTGTAGTGCACAATTCTCAGGAAGTGGTCATTTGAAGTCGCATGTTCGTATACACACTGAGGAGAAAACCTACAAATGTGATACATGAGGTGCATAATTCTCAGAAATTTGTACTTTGAAGAAGCATGTCGATATCCTCACTGGGGAGAAACCCTACAAATGTGATACACGAGGTGCAAATGTGATACCTGTGCTACACAGTTACCAGAAAAGGTACTTTGAAGAAACATGTCCATATCCACACTGGGAGAAACCCTATGATACCTGTGGTGCAAATTTCTCAACAAATGGTAGTTTAAAGAGACATCGGTAATGCCAATGGATAGAGAGACTAGAGACCCTACAAATGTGACACCAGTGGTGCAAAATTGAAAGTTAGTTGCTGATGTTACTGGTGGAGACTGCTTGTGCTGGGATGTCGACCTCTAGGTATTTTATGTGGACACATCACGGCAAATGTAGTGAACTTCCGTCATTTAATCACGGACACCGTCTGCACATATTATGTGTGGTCTTTATTGTCAGTTAACAACATATCAGACAGACAGAGGCAGTTTCAGAATCAGCCAAATTAGGAATTATATTGACAGCTCCATGATTCAATGTGTCCATTCTTGAATTAACAGCGTTGTATGTAATCAACAATAAATGTCATTTATTTTAAAGTTACCTCTTTATCGATTGTCAAACAACAGTTCAATGTTACTTTAATTATATCGCTATAGAAGTGTCCTCTATGTGTCGAATCAAATCAGTAACTAGGCTAGCGCTGTGCCTAAAATCTGTTTAGCCAATTTGGCCAAAGTTCAGAATTTGTTTAGCCAAATGAGATTCTCTTTAGCCATTTGTTTAGATCAAATAAATTACCCGGTTTAAAAATGCAAAACAAAACATAATAAAAAATTCTATACAATATCCACAAGAAAAAAATGTAAGATATACACAGGTGTATTAACACATATAGATGTGTTATATAGTGTGTTATAGAGTTTTTGTACATCAGACCACATTCCGATATGTATTGATGTTTCCCTGGAGCTAGTGCCTCACGTTGAGGGTTTATCAACCCACGAGTGTAAAATAATCAGCTGGGATAGAGTTAGTGATGAATGTATTAATAGTTATGCTGAGGCAACAAAGTGTAACCTGAACAATGTTAATATTCCACACGATGCTATTATATGTAATAATGTAAACTGTACAGATGATGCACATATATCTGCGATCAATTTATTTTATGATAATATTATTGAATCTATGAAAAATGCAAATGATGAACTGGTTAGTCAGCAGGGTAGGACAAAACCATACGAATGTAGACCTGGCTGGAATGACCATGCCAGAGATCTCCATACTGCTGCCAGAGAATGCTTCATTATGTGGATTGATGCTGGTAGACCAAAACATGGTCCTGTGTTTGATCTACTGAAGACATCTAGGGCAAGGTTTAAATATGCAATACGTTTTCTTAAAAATCATGAATGCCAACTTAGAAAGGATTCATTGGCAAAAAAGCTGTCGCAGCGTCGGCCAGATGACTTTTGGAAAGAGATACGCCAGGTAAACAACTGTAATATACCTTTACCTAATAGTATTGAGGATGTTACTGGTATTGATGAAATAACTGAATTATGGCGGTCTCATTTTAAACAGCTTTTTAATTGTATTAGGGATATAGACATTCAACAGATCAAATGTGATGCCAAATATACAAATGACATAGTTGTGGAAATTAGCGAAGTTGAAAATGCTATTAAATGCCTGGATATAAATAAGACTTGTGGTATGGATGGTATATATGCTGAACACCTTAAACATTGTGATAAGCGCATTGTGCCTTTACTTGCCATGTGTATAACTGGATTTTTTGTACATGGATTTTTACCTAGTTCTTTGTTATCTGTTGTGCTGGTTCCTATTATCAAAGATAAATGTGGCAAGATTAACAGCAAGGACAATTACAGACCTATTGCATTAGCTAGTATTGTGTCAAAAATTGTTGAAAACATATTGTTAGACAGAATGTCAGTTACGCTGTCAACAATGCCCAATCAGTTTGGATTTAAGAAAAAACACGGGACAGACTTGTGTATTTATGTTATTGACAGGCATAGGAGTCTAAATGGGTCTATGTTTACATGTTTCTTAGATGCTTCTAAAGCCTTTGACAGAGTGAAACATTCTATCTTATTTCAAAAGTTGATTGACAAGGGAGTACCTGGATATATTGTTAGACTGCTGATATATTGGTATTCGAACCAGACTATGTGTATAAGATGGTCAGGCAAATTGTCGGAACATTTTGGTGTTACAAATGGTGTCAGGCAAGGTGGTATACTCTCACCATACATTTTTAATGTATATATGAATGATTTAACCATAGCTTTCAACAAATGTAACACAGGGTGTGTAATAGGTAGTACAACCATCAACCATCTTATGTATGCTGATGATTTGGTAATTCTTTCCCCATCTGTATCAGGACTGTCTGAACTGATGCAGGTATGTGGACTCTATGGTTTAAATCATGACATCAAGTACAATTCCAAGAAAAGTGCTGTGTTAATATTTAAAAGTAAATATATGAAAATGTTTGATGTTCCATCATTTAAGATTAATGGTGAAACAATCCAGGAAGTGGATAATGTGAAATATTTGGGTCACTTTATTTCTAATACATTACGTGATGACAAAGATATTTTACGCCAATGCCGACAACTATATGCTAGGGGTAATATGCTATTGCGGAAATTTTACATGTATTCCACTGACGTGAAGCTGACTTTGCTTAGAACTTTCTGCTCTCCCATGTATACTGCTCAGCTGTGGTGGAATTACACAGTAGCAAGTATACATAAACTTCATGTGGCTTACAATAATGTGTTTCGCTTACTGCTAAATCAGCCTAAATATTGCAGTGCCTCCACCATGTTTGTAGAATACCATGCACCAGATAATAAAGCTGTAATTAGAAACCTTGTATATAAATTCATGCGGAGACTTGATGCCTCTTATAATAAGTTGGTAATTGCAATTATCAACAGTGATATAAAATGGCAATCCAGGATAAGAAGACATTGGATAAAAATGTTGTATATACATAATAGTTTTTGACTGAATACCATTGTGCAATGTTTTTTTCTATTTACCATGTGCAATACCTTTATATATTTTTTAGTCACTTGTATTTGTTAATGTTTATGTGGACATCTGTATGACAGTCTGAAATAAAGATATTGAATTAAAAAAAAAATTGAGAACAAAGATATGCCCACCTGAAACTTATCGTGTTAGTCATATCACTTATCCGGTTATAATAGACATATTACATGTATAACATCAAAATTACTTTGAATTTAATTACAGTCAATGCAGATGTTTTTCTACAGTGTAGATGTAAATACTAAATTCGGGTATTTCGAAATCGTGATGATATTGCATGTTCAATTCCTCACCTGGTGGGGCATGATCAGATCACCTGGTCGCTAGGTGGCAGCAGGATCTGGCGAGAAAATCAAAAAGTATTCGAGGAGAAAGGACACGTTATTATTATAAATTTGCATAGCTGCTATACACTCATGGCACGGCATGATCTATACACATCTATTGCTTTATTCGATTATTAACATATAATTCGAAATAACTCAGAGACATGTCACTTCCTTATTTGAGGCAACTCCTAATACTACCATTCCCGTCTGTCAGCAGCTGTGCTTTTAGTCTCCAGAAGGAAAGGGCCGTCCATTTCAAGTGTCATACTCTTCCTCTGACGACCACGGCGACGTCTGCCCACCAGGGTGTCGTGATAATTGCCCAAGCCATAACCATTTCTTTTTCTTGACAATTCCCAATGAAGGTTCCTGCGAGCACAACAGGGATATGACAACTTGTCCCACATATATATTCATTGTATAAACTATCGCCAGAGCTGCTGTGGCAATAAGGATTTTTTTCGCCCTTATTGCCAGAGCAGCTCTGGCAATAAAGGCGGAAACAATTCTTATTGCCAGAGCAGAAATCGATTGATCATAATGTGCATGCGCGTCTGGTTGGCGATATGTTTAGCGAACACATGTCGACATAGTGATTGTTTCGGTGCGCGGACAAAACCCCCTCGGGCAAAACCCCCTCGGACAAAACCCCCTCCATACATAACTCCCTTTAGGCATAAGCCATTTCCGGACAAACGCCCCTCGGACAAAACCCCCTCATCAGTGATACTAGACTGAAGAATGATTAAATATTTTTATTTCTATTGCAATCATCAACCTTCTAGTTGCATTTATCAGAGTGTTTATTTCGGTCAGTTTATTTCCACCGGTGGTCATTTCCACGGAATGGTATGGCCGACTAGAGGGTAACTTGCTTTCACCATTTTCTGAAGCCACATTCACAAACATAACTTGGTTATAGTAACAGTGGTTACCAAGTTGCCCAGAGCTACAGACTGCCAGGCAGGCGAAAGACAAAACTCAGACTAGAAGCTAACTTGCTTGAATAGCACCTTTTTATGCCAATAATTATAAAATATTTGGTGTGTATTTAATTTGTTTATACATACCAAATTATATATATATATATATATATATATATATATATATATATATATATATATATATATATATATATATATATATATATATATATATATATATATACACACATATTATATAGTATGCACAAACATACAAGCCAAGTTAAGTTTAATTATATTGATAATTCTTGAGGCAAGTACAGTGTATCTATGATGAGGGGGTTTTGTCCGAGGCGTTTTTGTCCGGAAGGAGCTTATGTACTGATGAAGTTATGTATAGAGGGGGTTTTATCCAAGGGGTTTTGTCCTAGGGGGTTTTGTCCAAGGGGGTTTTGTCCGGAGTAGGTTTTGTCCTACCTTCGATTGTTTCAGATACACATGACGCCTTGGTATCGTTTTTTGACTGATTTAGGCGATCGTAGCGGGGAAACTGCGATCATATCGATCCGCAGAGCTGCTATGGCAATAAGGGCGAAAAAAATTCTGCCAGAGCAGAAACCAATGTGCCCCTAGCGGATGTTCAGTGCAAATCTCAGAGCAGCTCTGGCAATAAGAAAAGTAAAATTTCTTATTGCCAGAGCAGAAATCGAATGATGGTAATGTATATCACTATATGGCATCGCCAGTTTGGCGATCTTGACTAAAAATGAAAAGTGCCATTTTTCGCGTAGTACAACCTGTTTGGGGCAAACGTATACATGTGTTATGATTATGTGCATTTAGACAACTTCTCAGATATAAGTGCTCATCCAAACCACAAAGTATAGCAATGTAAACTGCAAATCCCGCAAAAGACACACACGGCCTAAAATGGTGGGGAGTGTAGACCTATTATCTGCACTACGCAAATCGCTATATATCTATGATAGTGGGGTAAACTCAATATTAAATCGAGCATTTAAGATAAGAAAGGTATAACACAAGATATTTATGACCTGATTTTCCTAGTATTCATCAGTCGGAATTTACAACTGTCATCCATCGAATATTATTCTTAATGTCTAGTCCCAATCAGATCCAGTCGCGCGGAGTCTCGCCATGTATCGTGACCCACTTGCAAGCCCTATTATAAAAGATGCTACATTTATCTCATAACTAGAGTCAGACTACATTTGCATTTGCGATCTGAGGTTCAGTGGAAAATTCGTGAACTTTTAATACCTCAGGCTCCCACAAACTTCTTTCAAACCTGACACCCCTCCATTTCTGTTTGAACCACCCACGGATTGTCCCCGATTACATCACCAAGGTCTGATGCCACGCTGCACAAAAACATAATTTCTACTCACTCCACACTACACATATGTCCACAGACATTCAGGCAAACTGCATAGTGCTGTTTTTATAGGGTACTCTTTGGTCTTTGGGTAATGGCGGACGTGCACCTTATTGTGGTCTTACATCAGTAGCTCTGGTTGGAGGCGCAAACGTGCTGCCACCTAACGTCGCCTGAGTAGGCTAGCCCTGTATACTCCGGTTATCGCCAGGTGGAACCACTTCTATTAGCGCATTTGGGTTTGACTAGAAGGCGCACGACCACGCACGACCACGCACGACCACGCACGACAACGCACGACCACGCACGACCACGTAATATATGGTGTTGGTAGATAATTTGGTCATTGATTGTATATGTATGGTTTGAGTGAGCACTACTAAAAAAATTGAACCTGTACATCACCCAGGAATTACACAATTTGGGTATTTTATGCGATCACCTGAACGAGTATTTTCTAATGGCACAGTAGCGCTACCTAGTGAATGACATTACAACTATAAGATTAAATAAGGGCAAGTGCCAAAAGTGCTAAGTAACGGTAAACTAACGTATCGGAAATGTTCTGTTAAGTTAATCATTCCAACAAAAACATACAAGCTATATATATTTATTCTTGATATGTTACATTACCATTTCTGCGCACTTTTTGCAAAATAGGCACATTTTTAGTTGCTTAATTCCACGTAACATAATTATTGTTTTTATATTCCACGTTTCAATAAAATAATACATGAAATTATTGTGCCATGTTGGAAACGTTTTTGTGAACCATTTGACTTGCTGTTTATAATTTGAAGACCAGATTGAAAAAACATAAATATTACTATCAACATTAATTTTAGTTTGAGGTAATGTTTATGACATCTGATTTTTTTCCTACTATATATATATATATATATATATATATATATATATATATATATATATATATATATATATATATATATATATATATATATATATATAAAATACACTGCATATGTATTAATATTATATACACACATACATGTGTATGTGTACAATATTAATCATCTCACTTATGAACAGTACAGACTGCAGATTAAATTATGTACAGCAAATTGCAATGCCTTATATAATATTAAAGGAAATAAAGGAAATAAAAGCACATTGTTTGATTCCATATTATATTCCACGCTACGATATATTGAAAAATTTCCATCAACCCAAAATATAAAACTATAAATTCCACGTTTCATGCTAAATGCCACTGGACTTGTCCAAATATACATATTTCTGCTGTCATAGAAATTATTTATTTGCACACAAAAAACTAAAATATTATAATTGTGTGTAACAATGATGTATAATGTCTAAATTACCACTATGCAGACAAATCTCAATTTCGTTTCTCATATAAATATTATTACTGCAATCAATGACATTTAGAAAACAAAAATTTGTTTACTATTTTTGAGTAAATTCACCACTAAAACAGTGGTGAATTTACTCAAAAATAGTAAACAAATTATCATCAATGGCTTTAGAACTTAGTAAAATAGATTCCTGACATTTTGATATTGTACTTTAAATCTAGGTAATGTTGGAAATAACTGTTGAGGTACCTTCAGACATTTTTTCAATAGGCACAACTGACACCAAGGCATTATGCAATATCGTAATCATGTAACAATGTGCCAGTCATCAGTGGATGGATCAAGGTGCTATAGGAATTTGAAGGAGGATAGGTAGCTTTATAGAGATAGGTTTTCAAATGCTGGCAGAACGAAACTATATTTCCTTCTAATTCTAATATAATAAGGAATGTAAAGAGGGTTACTACTGATTGATTGTAGCTGTCTGGAAATTCTCGCTAGAGCGAGCATCGAACATGCTGGTTGCGTTGATGAGATGGTTTGATAGGCTACTGTACAAATCTTTAAAATAATATGATAGTGCACAACGAGCCAATACCATGATTTCAAAGCGGCACTGAGTGAAACGAGGAGAATGTTTGACATGTTGAAGTTTTGCTATATAATTTTTTTGCAGTATTGTAAAGGATGGAATTGCAGCAGTCAATTCTGCTGCTTACTAGAGCTGTTGCAATGGTTTTGGCAATGGAAAGTGAGATATACTGGCGAAGATTGCCCATATGGTAAAAACAGCAGTGCCATGTTTTTAATGTAATTTATGTTGTTTGAAATTGAAGTTTTCATCAAACGTTACTCTGACATTTAGCATTGAGGTGGCTGATGTGATACTCAGACTCAAAATATGTGTCCGGGAAAAGCCCCCAAGTTTTCTCTGCTGCATTCCCCGGGGTACCAACAACGAGAAATTCAGTCTTATCTGCATTAAGCTTCAATTTACTGTTTTTCATCCAGACAGTCCCTGAACTGACTTAGGGAGCAACATGTGTCTGGTGTGGCCCAAGAAATGTATAGATTTGTGTGTCATCTGCTTTAAGGCTTTAACCTTCACTGTACATACTCTCACTTCTATTTCGTTTCTTTCTTTTTGTTCTACCCCTGGCACTGGTGGCAGACAAAGATTAATCTGCACCTGGCAGAAGTATGTTGTCCACAGGTTTTATGTTAACCACATACAAATTATTAGGTCAAACTGACAAACATAAAATACCTAAAGAACCATGATGTTAGAAAGACTTCCAGGTCCCTATGAAAATGGATAATACATTAAGCAAAGAGAAAACGTATTTTTTTCTTTAAAAAAGGACTCGCTGTATGTAGGCACATCCCTATGAAAATATGAAACATCAATTATGTTCTTATAAATAAAAAACAGTAAACCTTGATCATTAAAAACATCCTTTTTCTGAATACATTTTGTAGCAGAAACTTAAAATTGCAAAACATAAAATACACACATATTCAACTAATAAATAATAATTATAACAGGAATAATTTGTATAACAAGTAGAACAGGGAACCATTGCTTTTCCATTTGAGAAAGCACTCCAGCCAGCTGCCTGTTAAATTTGACCTGGCACTGTTAGGTAATTAGGATTAAATGTCAGTCTGAAGCAAGTCTGTTTATACATGCTGGCTTTATGGTGAGACCCCCTGGGAATATTGGCCAGCATTTAGTGGCACAGTGATGCTAGAATGGGTAAATAATTATCCTGCCTTCTGGATAAGGAAGAAAATCCGCAATCTGTCCCAGTCATCTCATGTGCCCAGATGTTCCCAAACTGGGCTACACCTACCCCCAGGGGTATGCTAGAGGTTACATAGAGGTTAGGAGATGGCTTGGCTGAAAACAAATATGTTGTAGGTCTTTGTTCTGCTGTCTGTGTAAATGTAAACTTATCTAACCCTATAGTTATTATAAAACAGTTGCATTGATCCGTCACGTGGGAATTACATGTAGAATTATCTAGCTGTTCTAAAAATGGCTATACAAATTATTGTTATTTATGTGATATCTAGACCACACCAATGGCCAAACTCCAAAGAAACACTTATTTTGTATTTAGCCCAAACAAATTTAGTCTATTTTCTCACTGTAATTTTTGTATTCATTCAGCATTTATATAGCATTATTGTATTAGGCATAAATAGTATGCGTCAAAATAAAATCTCTGCTCTGAAGCTCTTACAAATTGTACAAGTATCAGAAAAATGCATTACAATGAACTTAATCTAGTAATAATAGAATAATAAAACAACATTACATTGAAGATTGTTTGTGTGGTTTTAATCATTATGTGCTTTATGATGGACTACAAATAGAGATATCTGCTATGGTTATTGTAATACTTAATTAACTTCATTGCTTCATCTAATTTAGAAAGACTGGTATTGCTTTGTGTGCCGAACAGAACCTGGCGGCTACCATATAGAAACAAGCATCGGATGCCACACCAAAATAAGTGTCTACAACTTCTTTGACCTCGACACTGTGGTATCGCGTTGATGCCCGTGTTTCCTCAACATCACATGTACTAGTTACTGACATCAGGTGGAAATGCAGGGTGAAGTCCCAAACAAAAATTGGTGTAGGTAATGACTGTGATTAAACATAGATACATAGTATTGACTTTTTATACTTGTGTTGATCCAAGTTAAAAATCAGCCAAGAGACTCGGAAATCTTTTGGATTATATAGTGAATGAATGACATGTGTGTTGGTGAAACATATAGTCAAGTGCTGCCAAGCCTTTTCACAATAATCACCCAATTGGCATTTCCTCTTACTATATTTGTATATGATGCCAAATTGTGTGAGAACGTCGACACAGTGGGCATTGGTGGTTTTTAGTCAAAAGGGAGTTATCTACATCCACTCCACTCAGCCAGCTCAGTAATCAGAATGCAGTTGATATCAATAATGTGCATATTTTATTTTATAGTTGTTCAGAATATTAGTTTTATATGTCTGTCACATACAGGTGACAATATTCCAGTCACACTATTTTAAAGATAATCAAACCTGGGCCCACTGCCAATGGCAGTGGCCATAGCCACCAATATCCATGTTGGCCTAAGACCACATTTGCATTTTCCATAGGCGACCATTATAACGTTTCCTTCATTTCCTATTAATCTTGATCAGCTCTCTTATTGACAATTTCACAGCATGTTTGCCCTCCACAGACAGAGGTTCAGTGGAAAATTCGTGAACTTTTAATACCTCAGGCTCCCACAAAGTTCATTCAAACCTTACACCCCTCCATTTCTGCTTGAGCCACCCACGGATTGCCCCTGATTACATCACCAAGCAAAATGACAAATGTATTAATACGCAGAAATGCACCTAATGACAGCTGTCGTAATTTGACAGCTCTGATGTCACGCTGCACAAAAACGTCATTTATAATCACTCCACACTATATATGTGCTCACAGAAATCCAGACAACGTGCATAATGCTGCTTTTATAAGGTACTCTGCGGTCGCACGGGGAATGGCGGATGTGCACATTTTGGTGGTCTTACGCCAAATAGATTGGCCGAAAACGTCAAAAGTTCACAAAAATTAGTAATACATCAAGAATGACATATATAGCTAGATTAACTGTCTAGGGAAATTGACACCATCTCGATAATAATTATAATATGCGTCTTCAAAAGTTGCACCCCTCCCAGATAAATAGCACCGTGCGTGGGTTGAAACACGTTTATTCAGAAACCGATACTAGATCAGACGTTTGCCTGAAACTAATGGCACTGTACACAACAAACAGTCCACCACAGTCTCTTAACGATCTGACAGTAACATATAGAGAATATTGAAGATATATATTTTTTGACAATTTTTTTTTTAATGTTGTAAATTTCACCATAAAAATGCAAAAATCATATTTTTGAACAGCATTTTTTCGGACACGCAAAGTGCTAAATTTCACGAATTTCTGTATATCATAATGCTCACCAACTTTGCTTAATTGTATGATGCAATTATGAACTGTGCGTCGTATATGTACGTCCCCAGGAGGGCTCAGAATCACAGGCCAGTTTCTCATAAATGTTCGCAGTATTGAAAGGCCAGGCAGCGTCTTTCGATGGTAATTTCAATTAAATTGTATGTAGAACGCTGAAATGTGGGACATACATTCAGGAATATACACGTTACATGATGGAAGCATATTCGTGATACACAGTAGAACGTATATCTTGCGTCAAACAAATTATCACCCTACCCCCCTTGCAATAAGCCGCACTTTACTCGGGCGCAACCCTTTATATTAGACAGAGACACTTCCATAACCATCACACGTCGTTTATTATGCCACAAATTATTTCGCTGGTGTACATACACTATTGAACACATCAGATACAGCTGGTACATTAGTTACTGTCAGAAAAAAATGTTGGCCAGTGACACCATAGACACGTGGCAACTGTTGAATAGACAGTTGCGCCACCCTCTGCCGCAACTTGATCGCTGTAAACGCATTCATTGTGGTAATAATGTTGTTACTAAAACATATCCACATTGCTTTTAGTGCATTAAAGAGCATCTTAGATGTTGACAATTCGGATAGAACATACAAATTACCAGTGATTTATATAGTTTCTTATCAGACTATATATCACTTATGTATGTGATTAGTTTAAGCTGACATGTCATATGCAAATATCTGTATAATTCGGCTATGTTACAGCTGAAAAGTGCAAGACTGTCGACAGGGATGGTGTGTTAGTTATTGTAGACAATTTCAACATACTGACGCTTCTGTTAGGTGCCCAATTTTAGTTTGTATGAGCATCAATGAACCTATTCGGATTACGGCAGTCGGGGCAGCTAATACACAAGTATCATTTCCCAGCCAGTCCGGGCAGACACAGGCAAAATGTGGACATGCAGATTTTTGGGAGGCCCTGGGGTGCCCTTAGAAATATCAGTAGCATTTATCATAACATGTATACACACTATAAAAACAACATTGTACACTCTTTCAATGAAAACACATAATTAATTTTAAAAAGCATGTTGAATTTAAAATACAAGATAGTAAAAATGGCCCAAAAGGACCTGATTTCCTTTGGACTTGTGATTTTGGTGAATAGTAGTGGCTTTACAACATGGAGTGTCAATAAAAAAATTGAGAAAATATTACATGTGTGTACTACATTTTTCTTCTAAAATTAATTCCATATAACCTCCCCCAGTAGGTAAAGATAAATTATATAAGAATATTTTGTGCAGTTCTGCAGAATTCTGTATAATGTTTCCTATAAAAATAATTACTTCACAAGTCTTGGGCCCTTTTTAATGCAATAACAGATTCAAGCTGCAAAAAAAATAGTTAGCAAATACCAGTGATGTCAATGTAATTTTATTCTGAAGTTAGAGAATATAAGATCAGTCGTTATGCAGATGCAAAGTAGAAAACTAGCAAAGTGGTAATCAAATAAAGTTATAGGTTATATTATAATGTAAAACCGTAGTATAACAGAATATAAGTATAACCAATACAACCGATTTTACAGTTGATAAATATCCAATTTATACATGTAGATAAACACAAATAAAAAAGATAGTTAAAATAATTAATAAGTTGTATAAGTTATAAAAAGATTAGTAAATATATGTCCAAGACATGATATAAACCTTCACTCTACTGTACTGCCACTTGTCAGCAAATTCTCAGTCAAAGTCGAAATTACAGAAGTTCTAAATTATATGGGTATTTCTTTGAAAAAAAGTACACTAAATGTAAAATAACATATAAATTGTATGTTTGACCAGAATTGGTAATTTCACGGAACATTTATTTGATACATTTTCGCCGGTACTTTCCATTTTTGACACTTACCCTAAGTATTTATCTTTGTAGTTATAACGTCATTCACCAGGTAGCGCTGCTATGGCAAAAGTGGGTTCGTTTGGAATATCGCGCAAAATGCCCAAATTGCATCACTCTTAGTTACAATACGCATTCTATGTTTTACATAATGCACATATATACCACATAGATGTAATTAATCGTCATAGTATCCACCGATATAACCTATTTCGTGGTCGTGCGTGGTCGTTCGTGGTCGTGCGTGGTCATGCGTGGTCGTGCGCCTTCTAGTCATACCGGCGCATTTGACTAGAAGTAGAAAGCGCAACAATAGTTCTGGTGAATTTGTCATCCTTAGAAGCTTAAATACTATTAATAACTATTATTGGATAATAGTACCAAGGCACCATCGTCAAACTAAACCGATGTAAACAATTTTTTTATTGTTTCCACTCCTGCCATATCACGCACGCTGTATTCTGTTCGTCACTCGTGTATATAATGTAGTAGGCGATAATATGCTGTAATGCTGTATACATTCGAGAATTACTCATTGTAATCATCGTATGCAAAGCAGGAAGCTCTTCTTTCTATTTTCTCAAGTGTGTTTATATCTTTTTACAAATGTAGATCCGCTACTGTGCAGCCGTATTCAATAATGGGTCTGACGAGAGAGATATAAGCTATTTCTCTTAGAAACTGTAGACAATTTTGAATATTTCAGATTTATTTTATTTATATTATTCTTAATAATGATAGAGAGGCATTGCCAATTTGCCATTGGCTTTGTTACACGTTTGGGAGATGTTTGCTGACGAGGATAGGTTGTATGTGATATCTTAATGTGTCGACTTGTTTTAGTATATATGATTGCCAAGTGAATGTGATCTAGTTAAGGTATTTTAAATTCTGGCAGTTCACATTATATTGCACTTTGTTGCATTAAAATGCCTACCCCAGTCTTTTCCCAACTGGCAGTCACAATTGCAGAGCATAATTTCCCCAGGTAGTAGTGAAGGGCTCTACATGCTGCTACCTAATGGAGCCTGGCTAATCGAGGCTACGTGAGTTTGAATTTAACATATTAGTAACTTAATAAATTCCCTAAGCATTTGACATTTTCTAAAATTTTCAAATACTTTTTCAAGTACATTAAACTGATTACTTTATTCACTGCAAATCACCAACGAGTACATTTGACACCAGGTGTCCACCAAGCTCTGGTTTGGTCAATATCCCCTTTGCTATTTAGTCTGGCACCAGTCTATTCTGGTTTCCAGGCTGTCTATCAAGTTGAGCCGTCACACTTCATCAAAAGATCCTAGCAGTCATTAACATTGTCTCTTCTGAGGGCAACTTATACATTTGATTGTGGACCTCCTGGTGTAACTGAGCAGACAACAGATCCTGTACCTCAGAGTCAGTTGTCCCTGTGATGTAGTTAACAATATCAGATGCCCTGGCAATGGTCTGGCTATCTTTGTATGAGCACAACACTAATTATGCCTATAAACTAGATGTCTCGATATACGACTTCCTTTTCTTTGACCTATAAAGTTACATATCCTGAAAATGAAAAGTATTTGAAAAGTATTTGAAATAATTTCCTATTTCCTATTTTTACTAAACTATTTGTATTTTAGATACTTTTGCATGTAAAAAGTATTTGTCTTTGAATCCTTTATGAATATTTGTATTTAAATATGTCTGTCCCCCAAATTGTCTTTATAGTCTTATTTTCCGAAGGATAATTACAAGTAGAAGCAATGCTACACTTTCCCGGTAAAATGATCACATAAATCATGCATATGTAACCAATTATTATGGTGTGTGATACATGTATGCATTTGCCCTAAAACAGTTTCTCCTGTGCAAATGAAGTAGCCGCCAATGCCATGGCAACCACCACAAAAATCAATTCAAATGCATGATTTCCATTATTATACTTACCTGCAATTCATGGCAAATGATATTACAAACACACTTTGGGGACAGTCTGATTATTACAACCAAAAACAAAAGAAAGTCCTATCTTTTAAACGTGGGGTAAAATGCGTCACTGCCTGAGCCTCGTTTTCGAGAGCGAGACTTACACGGCGTATTACACTTGTCTGCTAGGTGAATTAGTGTGATATAGAAGTTAGAACTATGCTGGCTAATTAAATAAACTTATTGCTTGGATTTTAGTTTAATAACAAACATTCCCATGTCATGGGACGTTTTTAATTTGGCAAATTACATTGCATAGTTATGTATGCGGTATTTTTATTTCTTGAGAAGTTGTATGTTTAGCACCTTTTGTAGTACACCCAAGGGTAAAGTGTGGGTAAATGTTTCAGTGACATTTTTGCCCATACTTTTTCACAGTTAACTCAGTTGGTGTGTTAATGTTTAACCTGAGACAGAATGTTTACATAATTATCAGTTAGATTATGTAGAAAGATACATTCATAAATTTTCTTTTATACATAGTACGTCTCAGTTTGTCTTTATGTTTGATTAGGCAAGTTATAATTGACTAGGACTAATTTGGTACTAAACTAATTTAAACCAGTCAATTGGTAATCTGGTTACCAGTTATTATATTTATCAGAAACATTATTATTTTAGACTACCAACTGAATCAAGGTTTCATGAAATCTATTCTTTTATATTAAAATACCAAAACACACATGGCCCAATCTATGCTGTTAATTTCAATGCAATGCCGCAATATATGTACACAGACCCGACCATAGAAATTTAATTGGGTCTGTAAGCTGAATCTGACCCCACCCTTGGGCAGGACTGGGGTCAATTCCATTCAAACCCAATTCCCGCTCCAATTCATTGCAATACTTTCTATTCAATTCAGTTTTCTTTCCAATTCCATCTACAATCATTCAATTCCAATTCCCACTCCAATAACAAAAGTTAACTATAGAATCATACGATTAATATATATGCAGGGGGTGATATAGCATATTGTATATTGGTATGTTTATATAATTATATAATCACTATTTCAGCTAGGAAAAAGTTACAGGAAATAAGGTCATAAAATACTTTTGTTGAAACACTAGATCAGCACATTAAAATGGTTTTGACTCACTGACACGTAGCAATTTTAAGCGTACAGAAATAAGATAAACAATTAACCCAAAATACAAACCGAATGAGTAGCTAGGAAGAACATATCAAAACCAATTAGTGCCTAATTACTTGGTGAAATCTAATTATATTTTTTAATTTTACAACGTTTATATAAATGATGGTTGTCACATTCTGGCTATGATCTACATGTGTTGCCACTCTTCATGGGGCTTATGTTTGCATTGGTAATCTTTGGACTTTAACTTGTTACACTTTGAACTGTTTGGATATATCCTGGCTTCACTTGTGGGAAAGTGTGATTGTTATCTGGGAAATGTCAATGGTTTTTTAAGCAGTTCCCAGTTAGCACTCTTCCGCACAAGGTAGTAGGATGTGCTCAATTGACTACCCGTCCATCAGTTTCATCCATTGGTTAACTTTTCCTGAACAATAATACTCCCACCTGTCTGTCTGTAAAATATCCTGCACAGCATCACAACAATATCAGATACTCAATTCCTTTTCATTCAATTACAATTTAATTCGGTTCAAGATCTTTCAATTCCAATTCCAGAATTGAATTGCAATTCAATTGATCAGTTCCATTTTTTTAACTGACCCCAGCCCTACCATTGGGGCAAGGGCACCAATCTGTGTGTCATGTGATACATCATTAGTAATAGTCAGATTAGTTCCATTATCAAAAGACTGATGCTATATCTGAGTGTTCACAGTTCACTACATATCTGATTCTATTGATAAGTGTCTCATGTATCCGTATCTAATTATATCGCTATAGAAGTGTCCTCTATGTGTCGAATCAAATCAGTAACTAGGCTAGCGCTGTGCCTAAAATCTGTTTAGCCAATTTGGCTAAAGTTCAGAATTTGTTTAGCCAAATGAGATTCTCTTTAGCCATTTGTTTAGATCAAATAAATTACCCGGTTTAAAAATGCAAAACAAAACATAATATAATAAAAAATTCTATACAATATCCACAAGAAAAAAATGTATTTTAATTAACTAAACATTTATATATTTAGCTAAACATATATAACGCAAACAAAGATCCAGTATAATTTAACAGAACATTGTTTAGCCATAAAATGAAAGCTGAACAACTATTGGGAATTTTGCAAAATATAAAGAAACAGCACCTAACACATACTATTAATGTAATAAAATTTACATTACAGGTGTGTATAACATAAATTGAAAGATACACTTTTATAACAAGGCAAAATAATTCAGAACCACCTATTCTACTCTTGCTGCCTCGCAGTGATTCAAACAGTGTACTGATAATAATTATTACCTATCTTAAAACATCATTTGACTGCACAGTAATTGAATACAGTAATTCACCAAATTAGTTAACTGTGGCCGACTGTAATCCTGGCCTGGGTGACGCAGGCTATATTTGATAAAACACGTTTTTGACATGCATCTTTCTATCTGTAATGTTTCTGGTTGTGAAACATGTCAAACATACATGAATTACAATCTATATAGGCAGGTATTGCAGTACCTCAGGCATTGCAATACCTCAGGGAGTTTGACGCCCCTGCCATGCAGAGTTGTAAACCACTGCCTTGTGGTATAGGTTCTTGTCAGAACCGAAGGCTAAGGGAGCAAACCCTAAACAGAAAACCATGTCACTGTGGCAGCATCAAGGGCGGTTGGTGTATGGAACTCCCAACATCTCTCGACCAGCCACTGCAGGGACAAATAGTTTGCGCCTGTCTTGACATGTTCTTGCCGGTGTGAGACCTCTATTTGTTCCCCGAGAGAGTGTCGCTAGTAACTTGCAAAAGCCAGCGGTACTTCAAAAGTTTTTGCTAGCAGCTTCCATGAAATGTACAACTGCACGAAACATGATACCGGATCGGCCGTCGCCCGGGTTACCAAGGACCGCGCTGCTCGACCTCATCTTCCGTCGACAGTGGAAAATCAGCTAGGAAGAAGAAGACAAAGAAGACAACTACTGACAATTGGACAATGGAACGTCAGGACTCTCCTCGACCGAGAAGGAGCTAACCGACCAGAAAGACGTACGGCACTAGTAGCAATGGAACTTGCCAAATACAACATCGACATCGCCGCCCTATGTGAAACAAGGTTCTCAGAGTCTGGTAGTCTCGACGACTTGGAATACTCTTTCTTCTGGAGTGGCAAACCCGAAGGAGAAAGAAGGGAGGCCGGAGTGGGCTTTGCTATCAAAAAGGATATCATCACAAAGCTGACAGAAATGCCACGGCCAGTAAGTGACAGAATCATGACGATGAGACTACCTCTGAGCAAGGACAACTTTGCTACAATTATCAACGTGTATGCTCCGACAATGACAAACCCAGACGAAAACAAGGAGGCCTTCTACAACCAGCTCACAAGTGTGCTCAGGGGCATCCCTCATACCGATAAGCTACTGCTGATAGGAGACTTCAATGCGAGGATAGGAAGAGACAATGACAAGTGGCCCTTGGTCATGGGCAAACATGGGATTGGGAAATGCAACTCCAATGGCGAACTTCTACTGGCTCTGTGCTCTGAGTTCGAACTGATAGTGACGAACACCATGTTCAAGCAGAAGGATGAACGCAAGACCACCTGGATGCATCCTCGTTCCAAACACTGGCATATGATCGACTTCATCATCACGAGGTGTCGGGATAAGATGGACATCCACAGCACCCGAGCCATGCGTGGAGCAAACTGCTGGACCGATCACCAGATGCTGAGATCAAAAGTGGCTTTCAGAATACGACAAAAGCACAACAGGCAAGGGACAAATAAGCCGACCAAGCTCAACACTGCAAAACTAAGTACCATCAGCCATAGGGAGAGTTTTGAGCAGGAGATGGACAGTGCTCTCGCCCATTGGGAGGAGAAGGAAAACTCAACACCAGACGAGGAATGGGCAGCTCTGCAGCAGGTTGTGTACAACACAGCCAAGACATATCTTGGCAAGCCGGACAGAAAACACCAGGACTGGTTCGACCCCAACGACCAGGAGCTACAGACTCTTATGAACAGAAGAGATCAAGCCCACCAGAGAGTGTTGCAAACCAGGAGTACTAGATCCACCACTGCAGCATACAAAGATGCCTGCAGACTGCTACAAAAACACACCCGTGCACTGAAGTCGGACTGGTGGGAAAGGAAAGCAGTGGAGCTGCAGAGAGCTGCCGACAGTAACAACATGAAGGGCTTCTACAATGGACTGAAGGAAGTGTGGGGACCCAAAAAGAAGGGACCTGTTCAACTAAAATCAACAGACGGAATGGAAACCTTCTCTGACAGCAAGAGAGTTGTGGCAAGATGGAGTGAACACTTCCAGAAGCTACTCAACGTCCCTGGCGACATAGATCACGAAGCTCTGGACAACATCCCGCAGCGCATTACCAAGACAAGCCTTGATGAGATTCCAACTATGGATGAGATGGCTAGAGCAATCGCCAGCCTGAAAGATGGCAAAGCACCTGGAGGAGATGGAATTCCTGCAGAAGTATGGAAGCATGGAGGAGACAATCTGTTCAGCAGACTGCACCAACTAATCACCAATGCCTGGGAGATGGGTTCTGTACCACAAGCATGGAAGGATGCAAGCATTATAACCATCTACAAGAAAGGTGATCGAACAGACTGTGGGAACTATAGAGGAATCTCTCTTCTTTCCATAGCAGGCAAGATCTTCGCCAGGATCCTCCTCAACAGACTATCTACCCACCTAACACCAGAGGTAGTTCCGGAGACACAATGTGGCTTCAGAGGTAACCGGAGCACCGTGGATATGATATTTTGTCTCCGACAACTACAAGAAAAGTGCATTGAGCAGGACCGACCACTGTACATGGTATTTGTCGACTTCAGTAAGGCGTTCGATACAGTTGGGAGGACCGGACTATGGCAGCTACTGAAGAAGTATGGCTGCCCAGAGAAGTTCACAACAATGATCGAGGCACTACATACCGGAATGATGGCGACTGTTAATGTTGGAGGGGAAGTCTCGGAATCGTTCAGGGTCACAAATGGGGTCAAGCAAGGCTGTGTACTGGCGCCCACGCTCTTTTCCATCTTCCTATCAGCAATGCTCGACAATGCTTTCCGAGACATGGGGGATGGCATCTACATACAGTCCAGACAGAGCGCTGACCTATTCAATGTCGCACACTTCAGAGCGAAGACCAAGACTACACGGATACTGATGAGGGAGCTGCTATTCGCAGATGACAGTGCACTGGTTGCACACTCTGCTGAAGAGATCCAGAAAATAGTGGATGCTTTTTCCAATGCGTCAAAGAAGTTCGGCCTGAAGATTAACATCAAGAAGACCGAGGTGCTGTACCAACCCAACTCTACAAGAACCCGAGAGGAGGATATCATGGTTGATGGAAACAAGCTGAACTCTGTTATGGAATTCACCTACCTCGGAAGCACTATATCAAGTGACGGATGCATTGACGATGAAATACAGAGGAGGATGGCCAAGGCTAGTGCATCTTTCGGCCGACTACGCCAGAGACTCTGGAACAACCACCATGTGTCCATGCGGGTTAAAGGCAAGATATACCGTGCAATTGTGCTGTCCACCCTCCTATACGGAGCCGAGGCCTGGACAGTGTACAGACGACAGGTGAAAAAGTTGCATGCCTTCATGATGCGACATCTGCGTTCGATCATGAGGATAACCTGGATGGACAAAGTGACAAACAAGGAAATACTCGAACGGACAGGGCTGCCATCTATGGAAGATCTTCTGATCAGAAAGAATCTCCGGTGGACTGGACACCTCATGAGGATGTCATCAGACAGGCTACCGAAGCAGGTTCTCTACTCCCAACTGTGTTCTGGTCACAGAAAGAGAGGGCGCCCTCGTCTCCGGTTCAAAGATACCATCAAGAGAAACCTGAAGCTGAGAGACATAAAGATCGACTCCTGGACATCACTCTCACAGCAGAGAGACAAATGGAGAGCAAGAGTCAAGTGATGGAAGCAGTCTTTGTCGCTTCGCGACCGACAGCATGATGATAGGCATTTTATTGAATAGTTACCAGATGGCACATTGATTAATCATTGACAATGCCATGGCCCATGACATGTGAGTGTGACGGCGATACTGAGCGATAATATGAAACCTGTCAGGTACAGCGTTGTACTAGTCTCAAACTTGTAATTAGTGCCATCAGGCAGGTCCCTATTGTCTAGTAAACACAATTCTTGATTGAATTAAGCCCCCATATTGTCTGTGAGCATGGCTAAGTGGAGGGATTAGCGACCTATTGTTTACCCAGTGGGTCACGTTACACCGACTGGTTATTTGGGTCAGTAGGGCCCGTAAGTGTGTCACGATACACGGCGAGACTCCGCGCGATTGGAGCTGATTTGGGGACTGGTCATTAGAATAATATTCGATGGATGACAGTTGTAACTTCCGACTGATGAATATTAGGAAAATAAGGACATAAATATCTTGTATTATACCTTTCTTATCTTAAATGTCCGATTTAATATTGAGTTTACCACATTATCATAGACATAGCGATTTATGTAGTGCAGATAATAGACACTCCCCACAAATTTTAGCCGGATGTTTTTTTTACGGATTTTGCATTTTACATAGCTGTACGTTGTGGTTTCGATAAGCACTTATATCTGACAAATTGTCTAAATGCACATAATCATAACACATGTATACGTTTGATCCAAACAGGTTGTACTGTGCGAAAAATGGCACTTTTCATTATTAGTCAAGATCACCTAACGCAAGTACTTGCCGCTGTTGCCATGGCAACCACCATTATAATCGATCGATCGATCGTGATCATTGTCACCGGCAAAGTGTTCCACTGCTTTTGCTTGTAATAATCTTTCGGATTGTATAACTGAAATTGTTAGACTGGAACAATTGGATTATTAAAACCAAAAACAAAACGAAGTCCTATACGTTAACATGGAGAACATGGACCTACTGCCCCCAGCCTCGTTTTCGCGCGCGAGACTTACACGCCCTGTTGAATGTGCGATCTTTTAGGCAACTTCAACAGACCTGGGTGTTGAATAATGCAGTCATGTATTGCTGATAACATCAATAATAGTGACAGATATAAAGTTTCGCCAATTTGGCGAAGAGGTTTAATTTATTTTCGCCAAATAAAAAACCGTTTCGCCTATGCCGCAAATGGCGATTGACAGCGCTAGCCTAGACTAGAGACCAGTAGAGTAAGTGTCCTGTAAGTGTCTGATTGTGTCTGATTGTGTCAATAAATGTCCTCTACATGTCATCAGGTAATACTAAAATAATAAATAATAATGTTTATTTATAAAGCGCCGTATATCCAGAAAACTTTCTGCTCAGAGGCGCGTACATACAACATTTGTAACATAAATGTATAAAATATGATTAATCAATTAAAAAGTCAAGTTGTTTAAATGATAATAAATAATTAATTAAATATAATTTCTAAAACTCATAGTGTATCAGCTAAACTTATCAGCAATAAATATATAAAATAAATAAGTAACTAAAAATGTATATATATATTATATATTAATAAGATATTAAAACAATACACTAAAATAGTTTGGGAAACTATTATTACGGTTAAAATAAATTCATTGTGACAAAAAAACCTACAAGTAATTTATAAATGCTGCTTTAAAAAGATGTGTCTTTAATTCAACTTAAAAAGTTCTAATGAGTCTATATGACGCAGACTGTCGTAATGTACATAAGCAGCGTCTACATTATATTTTCTGTTTGTTTCAGGACAGTGACCTTGAATATGAATGACAACGACACGTATCAAGTTCTGCTGCTGTCACCGATTCGGCGACAACGATATAAGACATTGAGGGAAGTGACACATTATCACCTTTGTGACGTCAACTCCCCGAAGCGGGGACACCATCCGAGTGTGTCATCAAGTCCCCTGTGATGGACACACCATTCAAGAGTGACATCAACTCGTCCGTGGTCGGTACGCCATTGACGTTAACTCACTGTAATGTTGACATCATTCGAGTGTGACATCAACTTACCATTTGAGGTTCACATGAACTCCCCATAGTATTGACACAATTCGAGTGTGACATCTACTCCCCGTGGTCAGGACATCATGCGAGTGTGACATCAACTCCTCAGAGTGGGACACCATTCAAGGGGGACAGTTGAACTGCCGCATTCCCAGACACTGATCATTTACTTCTACTCTATAGGAAAACACTGTAAATGATATTCCTGAAGGAATCACTTCTCTCAGCATGGATATAAATGTGTGCCGTCGAGAAAATAAGAAACAGTTTAAATGCAATACGTGTGGGATATATTGTTTAGATAAGAGTAACCTGATAATACATGTTCGCACTCACACTGGGGAGAAACCATATGAATGTGAAGTCTGCGGTGCACAATTCTCAGTAAAAGGTACTTTGAATACACATGTCCGTATCCACACTGGGGAGAAACCGTACAAATGTGATACCTGTGGTGCACAATTCTCAGTAAGAGGTACTTTGAAGACACATGTTCGTATCCACACTGGGGAGAAACCCTACAAATGTGATACCTGTGGAGCACAATTCTCACTTAGTAGTAGTTTGAAGAATCATGTCCGCATCCACACTGGGGAGAAACCCTACAAATGTGATACCTGCGGAGCACAATTCTCACTTAGTAGTAGTTTGAAGAATCATGTCCACATCCACACTGGGGAGAAACCCTACAAATGTGATACCTGTGGTGCACAGTTCTCACAAAGGGGTTCTTTGAAGAAACATGTCCATATCCACACTGGGGAGAAACCCTACAAATGTGATACCTGTGGTGCACAGTTCTCACAAAATGATGATTTGAAGATACATATCCGTAGCCACACTGGGGAGAAACCCTACAAATGTGATACCTGTGGAGCACAATTCTCACTTAGTGGTAGTTTGAAGAAACATGTCCGTATCCACACTGGGGAGAAACCCTACAAATGTGATACTTGTGGTGCACAGTTCTCAGAAAGGGGTTCTTTGAAGAAACATTTCCGTATCCACACTGGGGAGAAACCCTACAAATGTGATACCTGTGGTGCACAGTTCTCACAAAATTATGATTTGAAGATACATATCCGTATCCACACTGGGGAGAAACCCTACAAATGTGATACCTGTGGTGCACAATTCTCAGTAAGAGGTAATTTGAAGACACATGTCGGTATCCACACTGGGGAGAAACCCTACAAATGTGATACCTGTGATGCACAATTCTCAATAAGAGGTCATTTGAAGACACATGTCCGTATCCACACTGGGGAGAAACCCTACAAATGTGATACCTGCGGAGCACAATTCTCACTTAGTATTAGTTTGAAGAATCATGTCCGCATCCACACTGGGGAGAAACCCTACAAATGTGATACCTGTGGTGCACAGTTCTCACAAAGGGGTTCTTTGAAGAAACATGTCCATATCCACACTGGGGAGAAACCCTACAAATGTGATACCTGTGGTGCACAGTTCTCACAAAATGATGATTTGAAGATACATATCCGTAGCCACACTGGGGAGAAACCCTACAAATGTGATACCTGTGGAGCACAATTCTCACTTAGTGGTAGTTTGAAGAAACATGTCCGTATCCACACTGGGGAGAAACCCTACAAATGTGATACTTGTGGTGCACAGTTCTCAGAAAGGGGTTCTTTGAAGAAACATTTCCGTATCCACACTGGGGAGAAACCCTACAAATGTGATACCTGTGATGCACAGTTCTCACAAAATTATGATTTGAAGATACATATCCGTATCCACACTGGGGAGAAACCCTACAAATTTGATACCTGTGGTGCACAATTCTCAGTAAGAGGTAATTTGAAGACACATGTCGGTATCCACACTGGGGAGAAACCCTACAAATGTGATACCTGTGATGCACAATTCTCAATAAGAGGTCATTTGAAGACACATGTCCGTATCCACACTGGGGAGAAACCCTACAAATGTGATACATGTGGAGCACAGTTCTCACTTAGTGGTAATTTGAAGAAACATGTCCGTATCCACACTGGGGAGAAACCCTGCAAATGTGATACATGTGGTGCACATTTCTCACAAAATGATGATTTGAAGATACATATCCGTAGCCAAACTGGGGAGAAACCCTACAAATGTGATATCTGTGGTGCACAATTCGCAGTAACAGGTCATTTGAAGATGCATGTTCGTATCCACACTGGGGAGAAACCCTACACATGTGATACCTGTGGTGCACAATTCTCAGAAAGTGGTCTTTTGAAGAGACATGTCCGTATCCACTCTGGGGAGAAACCCTACAAATGTGATACATGTGGTGCACAATTCTCACAAAATGGTCATTTCAAGATACATATTCGTAGCCACACTGGGGAGAAACCCTATAAATGTGATACATGTGGTGCACAATTCTCAGAAAGTGGTCATTTGAAGACACATGTCCGTATCCGCACTGGGGAGAAACCCTATAAATGTGATACCTGTGGTGCACAATTCTCAGTAAGAGGTAGTTTGAAGGCACATGTCCGTATCCACACTGGGGAGAAACCCTACAAATGTGATACCTGTGGAGCACAATTCTCACTGAGTAGTAGTTTGAAGAATCATGTCCGCATCCACACTGGGGAGAAACCCTACAAATGTGATACTTGCGGAGCACAATTCTCACTTAGTAGTAGTTTGAAGAATCATGTCCGCATCCACACTGGGGAGAAACCCTACAAATGTGATACCTGTGGTGCACAGTTCTCACAAAGGGGTTCTTTGAAGAAACATGTCCATATCCACACTGGGGAGAAACCCTACAAATGTGATACCTGTGGTGCACAGTTCTCACAAAATGATGATTTGAAGATACATATCCGTAGCCACACTGGGGAGAAACCCTACAAATGTGATACCTGTGGAGCACAATTCTCACTTAGTGGTAGTTTGAAGAAACATGTCCGTATCCACACTGGGGAGAAACCCTACAAATGTGATACTTGTGGTGCACAGTTCTCAGAAAGGGGTTCTTTGAAGAAACATTTCCGTATCCACACTGGGGAGAAACCCTACAAATGTGATACCTGTGGTGCACAGTTCTCACAAAATTATGATTTGAAGATACATATCCGTATCCACACTGGGGAGAAACCCTACAAATGTGATACCTGTGGTGCACAATTCTCAGTAAGAGGTAATTTGAAGACACATGTCGGTATCCACACTGGGGAGAAACCCTACAAATGTGATACCTGTGATGCACAATTCTCAATAAGAGGTCATTTGAAGACACATGTCCGTATCCACACTGGGGAGAAACCCTACAAATGTGATACCTGCGGAGCACAATTCTCACTTAGTATTAGTTTGAAGAATCATGTCCGCATCCACACTGGGGAGAAACCCTACAAATGTGATACCTGTGGTGCACAGTTCTCACAAAGGGGTTCTTTGAAGAAACATGTCCATATCCACACTGTGGAGAAACCCTACAAATGTGATACCTGTGGTGCACAGTTCTCACAAAATGATGATTTGAAGATACATATCCGTAGCCACACTGGGGAGAAACCCTACAAATGTGATACCTGTGGAGCACAATTCTCACTTAGTGGTAGTTTGAAGAAATATGTCCGTATCCACACTGGGGAGAAACCCTACAAATGTGATACTTGTGGTGCACAGTTCTCAGAAAGGGGTTCTTTGAAGAAACATTTCCGTATCCACACTGGGGAGAAACCCTACAAATGTGATACCTGTGATGCACAGTTCTCACAAAATTATGATTTGAAGATACATATCCGTATCCACACTGGGGAGAAACCCTACAAATTTGATACCTGTGGTGCACAATTCTCAGTAAGAGGTAATTTGAAGACACATGTCGGTATCCACACTGGGGAGAAACCCTACAAATGTGATACCTGTGATGCACAATTCTCAATAAGAGGTCATTTGAAGACACATGTCCGTATCCACACTGGGGAGAAACCCTACAAATGTGATACATGTGGAGCACAGTTCTCACTTAGTGGTAATTTGAAGAAACATGTCCGTATCCACACTGGGGAGAAACCCTGCAAATGTGATACATGTGGTGCACATTTCTCACAAAATGATGATTTGAAGATACATATCCGTAGCCAAACTGGGGAGAAACCCTACAAATGTGATATCTGTGGTGCACAATTCGCAGTAACAGGTCATTTGAAGATGCATGTTCGTATCCACACTGGGGAGAAACCCTACACATGTGATACCTGTGGTGCACAATTCTCAGAAAGTGGTCTTTTGAAGAGACATGTCCGTATCCACTCTGGGGAGAAACCCTACAAATGTGATACATGTGGTGCACAATTCTCACAAAATGGTCATTTCAAGATACATATTCGTAGCCACACTGGGGAGAAACCCTATAAATGTGATACATGTGGTGCACAATTCTCAGAAAGTGGTCATTTGAAGACACATGTCCGTATCCGCACTGGGGAGAAACCCTATAAATGTGATACCTGTGGTGCACAATTCTCAGTAAGAGGTAGTTTGAAGGCACATGTCCGTATCCACACTGGGGAGAAACCCTACAAATGTGATACCTGTGGAGCACAATTCTCACTTAGTAGTAGTTTGAAGAATCATGTCCGCATCCACACTGGGGAGAAACCCTACAAATGTGATACCTGCGGAGCACAATTCTCACTTAGTAGTAGTTTGAAGAATCATGTCCGCATCCACACTGGGGAGAAACCCTACAAATGTGATACCTGTGGTGCACAGTTCTCACAAAGGGGTTCTTTGAAGAAACATGTCCATATCCACACTGGGGAGAAACCCTACAAATGTGATACCTGTGGTGCACAGTTCTCACAAAATGATGATTTGAAGATACATATCCGTAGCCACACTGGGGAGAAACCCTACAAATGTGATACCTGTGGAGCACAATTCTCACTTAGTGGTAGTTTGAAGAAACATGTCCGTATCCACACTGGGGAGAAACCCTACAAATGTGATACTTGTGGTGCACAGTTCTCAGAAAGGGGTTCTTTGAAGAAACATTTCCGTATCCACACTGGGGAGAAACCCTACAAATGTGATACCTGTGGTGCACAGTTCTCACAAAATTATGATTTGAAGATACATATCCGTATCCACACTGGGGAGAAACCCTACAAATGTGATACCTGTGGTGCACAATTCTCAGTAAGAGGTAATTTGAAGACACATGTCGGTATCCACACTGGGGAGAAACCCTACAAATGTGATACCTGTGATGCACAATTCTCAATAAGAGGTCATTTGAAGACACATGTCCGTATCCACACTGGGGAGAAACCCTACAAATGTGATACCTGCGGAGCACAATTCTCACTTAGTATTAGTTTGAAGAATCATGTCCGCATCCACACTGGGGAGAAACCCTACAAATGTGATACCTGTGGTGCACAGTTCTCACAAAGGGGTTCTTTGAAGAAACATGTCCATATCCACACTGTGGAGAAACCCTACAAATGTGATACCTGTGGTGCACAGTTCTCACAAAATGATGATTTGAAGATACATATCCGTAGCCACACTGGGGAGAAACCCTACAAATGTGATACCTGTGGAGCACAATTCTCACTTAATGGTAGTTTGAAGAAATATGTCCGTATCCACACTGGGGAGAAACCCTACAAATGTGATACTTGTGGTGCACAGTTCTCAGAAAGGGGTTCTTTGAAGAAACATTTCCGTATCCACACTGGGGAGAAACCCTACAAATGTGATACCTGTGATGCACAGTTCTCACAAAATTATGATTTGAAGATACATATCCGTATCCACACTGGGGAGAAACCCTACAAATGTGATACCTGTGGTGCACAATTCTCAGTAAGAGGTAATTTGAAGACACATGTCGGTATCCACACTGGGGAGAAACCCTACAAATGTGATACCTGTGATGCACAATTCTCAATAAGAGGTCATTTGAAGACACATGTCCGTATCCACACTGGGGAGAAACCCTACAAATGTGATACATGTGGAGCACAGTTCTCACTTAGTGGTAATTTGAAGAAACATGTCCGTATCCACACTGGGGAGAAACCCTGCAAATGTGATACATGTGGTGCACATTTCTCACAAAATGATGATTTGAAGATACATATCCGTAGCCAAACTGGGGAGAAACCCTACAAATGTGATATCTGTGGTGCACAATTCGCAGTAACAGGTCATTTGAAGATGCATGTTCGTATCCACACTGGGGAGAAACCCTACACATGTGATACCTGTGGTGCACAATTCTCACAAAATGGTCATTTCAAGATACATATTCGTAGCCACACTGGGGAGAAACCCTATAAATGTGATACATGTGGTGCACAATTCTCAGAAAGTGGTCATTTGAAGACACATGTCCGTATCCACACTGGGGAGAAACCCTATAAATGTGATACCTGTGGTGCACAATTCTCAGTAAGAGGTAGTTTGAAGGCACATGTCCGTATCCACACTGGGGAGAAACCCTACAAATGTGATACCTGTGGAGCACAGTTCTCACATAGTGGTAGTTTGAAGTCACATGTTCGTATTCACACTGGGGAGAAACCCTACAAATGTGATACCTGTGGTGCACAATTCTCAATAAGAGGTCATTTGAAGACACATGTTCGTATCCACACTGGGGAGAAACCCTACAAATGTGATACCTGTGGAGCACAATTCTCACTTAGTAGTAGTTTGAAGAATCATGTCCGCATCCACACTGGGGAGAAACCCTACAAATGTGATACCTGTGGTGCACAGTTCTCACAAAGGGGTTCTTTGAAGAAACATGTCCATATCCACACTGGGGAGAAACCCTACAAATGTGATACCTGTGGTGCACAGTTCTCACAAAATGATGATTTGAAGATACATATCCGTAGCCACACTGGGGAGAAACCCTACAAATGTGATACCTGTGGAGCACAATTCTCACTTAGTGGTAGTTTGAAGAAACATGTCCGTATCCACACTGGGGAGAAACCCTACAAATGTGATACTTGTGGTGCACAGTTCTCAGAAAGGGGTTCTTTGAAGAAACATTTCCGTATCCACACTGGGGAGAAACCCTACAAATGTGATACCTGTGGTGCACAATTCTCAGTAAGAGGTAATTTGAAGACACATGTCGGTATCCACACTGGGGAGAAACCCTACAAATGTGATACCTGTGATGCACAATTCTCAATAAGAGGTCATTTGAAGACACATGTCCGTATCCACACTGGGGAGAAACCCTACAAATGTGATACATGTGGAGCACAGTTCTCACTTAGTGGTAATTTGAAGAAACATGTCCGTATCCACACTGGGGAGAAACCCTGCAAATGTGATACATGTGGTGCACATTTCTCACAAAATGATGATTTGAAGATACATATCCGTAGCCACACTGGGGAGAAACCCTACAAATGTGATATCTGTGGTGCACAATTCGCAGTAACAGGTCATTTGAAGATGCATGTTCGTATCCACACTGGGGAGAAACCCTACACATGTGATACCTGTGGTGCACAATTCTCAGAAAGTGGTCTTTTGAAGAGACATGTCCGTATCCACTCTGGGGAGAAACCCTACAAATGTGATACATGTGGTGCACAATTCTCACAAAATGGTCATTTCAAGATACATATTCGTAGCCACACTGGGGAGAAACCCTATAAATGTGATACATGTGGTGCACAATTCTCAGAAAGTGGTCATTTGAAGACACATGTCCGTATCCGCACTGGGGAGAAACCCTATAAATGTGATACCTGTGGTGCACAATTCTCAGTAAGAGGTAGTTTGAAGGCACATGTCCGTATCCACACTGGGGAGAAACCCTACAAATGTGATACCTGTGGAGCACAGTTCTCACATATTGGTAGTTTGAAGTCACATGTTCGTATCCACACTGGGGAGAAACCCTACAAATGTGATACCTGTGGTGCACAATTCTCACAAACTGCTCATTTGAAGAAACATATCCGTATCCACACTGGGGAGAAACCCTATAAATGTGTTACCTGTAGTGCACAATTCTCAGGAAGTTGTCATTTGAAGTCGCATGTTCGTATACACACTGAGGAGAAAACCTACAAATGTGATACATGAGGTGCATAATTCTCAGAAATGTGTACTTTGAAGAAGCATGTCAATATCCTCACTGGGGAGAAACCCTATAAATGTGATACACGAGGTGCAAATGTGATACCTGTGCTACACAGTTACCAGAAAAGGTACTTTGAAGAAACATGTCCATATCCACACTGGGAGAAACCCTATGATACCTGTGGTGCAAAGTTCTCAACAAATGGTAGTTTAAAGAGACATCGGTAATGCCAATGGATAGAGAGACTAGAGACCCTACAAATGTGACACCAGTGGTGCAAAATTGAAAGTTAGTTGCTGATGTTACTGGTGGAGACTGCTTGTGCTGGGATGTCGATCTCTAGGTATTTTATGTGGACACATCACGGCAAATGTAGTGAACTTCCGTCATTTAATCACGGACACTGTCTGCAAATATTATGTGTGGTCTTTATTGTCAGTTAACAACATGTCAGACAGACAGAGGCAGTTTCAGAATCAGCCAAATTAGGAATTATATTGACAGCTCCATGATTCAATGTGTCCATTCTTGAATTAACAGCGTTGTATATAATCAACAATAAATGTTATTTATTTTAAAGTTACTTATCGATTGTCAAACAACAGGTCAATGTTACTTTAATTTGCATAAGATATACACAGGTGTATAACATCAAAATTACTCTGAATTTAATTACAGTCAATGCAGATGTTTTTCTACAGTGTAGATGTAAATTCTAAATTCGGGTATTTCGAAATCGTGATGACATTGCATGTTCATTTCCTCGCCTGGTGAGACATGATCAGATCACCTGGTCGCTAGGTGGCAGCAGGATCAGGCGAGAAAATCAAAAAGTATTCGAGGAGAAAGGACACGTTATTATTATAAATTTGCATAGCTATACTCTCATGGCACGGCATGATCTATACATATCTATTGCTTTATTCGATTATTAACATATAATTCGAAATAAGTCGGACACGTGTCACATCCTTATTTAAGGCAACTCGTAATAGTGCCATTCCTGTCTGTCAGCAGCTGAGCTTTTAGTCTCCGGCATGGAAAGGGCCGTCCATTTCAAGATGTTCATTATACTCTTCCTCTGACGCCCATGGCGGCGTCTGCCCACCAGGGTGTCGTGATAATTGTAATGCTCCACATTACATAACTCAGAGACATGTCACAGACACTTACTTATTTAAAGCAACTCGTAATACTACCATTCCTGTCTGTCAGCAGCTGTGCTTTTAGTCTCCGGAAGGAAAGGGCCGTCCATTTCAAGTGTCATACTCTTCCTCTGACGTCCACGGCGGCGTCCACCAGTGTGTCGTGACAATTGCCCAAACCATAACCATTTCTTTTTCTTGACAATTGCCAATGAAGATTCCTGCGAGCACAACAGGGATATGACAACTTGTCCCACATATATATTCGTTGTATAAACTATCGCCAGAGCTGCTCTTGCAATAAGGATTTTTTTCGCCCTTATTGCCAGAGCAGCTCTGGCAATAAGGGCGGAAATTTTTTTTTTGCCAGAGCAGAAATCTATTGATCATAATGTGCATGCGCGTCTGGTTGGCGATATGTTTAGCGAACACATGTCGACATAGTGATTGTTTCGGTGCGCGGACAAAACCCCCTCCGGACAAAACCCCCTCGGACAAAACCCCCTCCATACATAACTCCCTCTAGGCATAAGCCATTTCCGGACAAACCCCTCTCGGACAAAACCCCCTCATCATTGATACTAGACTCAAGAATGATTAACTATTTTTATTGCAATCATCAACTTTCTAGTTGCATTTATCAGAGTGTTTATTTCGGTCAGTTTATTTCCACCGGTGGTCATTTCCACGGAATGGTATGGCCGACTAGAGGGTAACTTGCTTTCACCATTTTCTGAAGCCACATTCACAAACATAACTTGGTTATAGTAACAGTGGTTACCAAGTTGCCCAGAGCTACAGACTGCCAGGAAGGCGAAAGACAAACTCAGACTAGAAGCTAACTTGCTTGAATAGCACCTTTTTATGCCAATAATTATAAAATATTTGGTGTGTATTTAATTTGTTTATACATACCAAATTATATATATATATATGTATGTATATATATATATATATATATATATATATATATATATATATATATATATATATATATATATATATATATATATATATATATATATATATATATATATATATATACATATTATATAGTATGCACAAACATACAAGCCAAGTTAAGTTTAATTATATTGATAATTCTTGAGGCAAGTACAGTGTATCTATGATGAGGGGGTTTTGTCCGATGGGTTTTTGTCCGGAAGGAGCTTATGTACTGATGAAGTTATGTATGGAGGGGGTTTTGTCCAAGGGGTTTTGTCCGAGGCGGTTTTGTCCAAGGGGGTTTTGTCCGGAGGGGGTTTTGTCCTACCTTCGATTGTTTCAGATACACATGACGCCTTGGTATCGTTTTTTTGACTGATTTAGGCGATCGTAGCGGGGAATCTGCGATAATATCGATCCGCAGAGCTGCTCTGGCAATAAGGGCGAACAAAATTCTGCCAGAGCAGAAACCAATGCGCCCCTAGCGGATTTTCAGTGCAAATCTCAGAGCAGCTCTGGCAATAAGAAAAGAAAAATGTCTTATTGCCAGAGCAGAAATCGAATGATGGTAATGTATATCACTATATGGCATCGCCGGTTTGGCGATCTTGACTAAAAATGAAAAGTGCAATTTTTCGCGCAGTACAACCTGTTTGGGGCAAACGTATACATGTGTTATGATTATGTGCATTTAGACAACTTCTCAGATATAAGTGCTCATCCAAACCACAAAGTATAGCAATGTAAACTGCAAATCCCGTAAAAGACACACACGGCCTAAAATGGTGGGGAGTGTAGACCTATTATCTGCACTACGCAAATCGCTATATATCTATGATAGTGGGGTAAACTCAATATTAAATCGAGCATTTAAGATAAGAAAGGTATAACACAAGATATTTATGACCTGATTTTCCTAGTATTCATCAGTCGGAATTTACAACTGTCATCCATCGAATATTATTCTTAATGTCCAGTCCCAATCAGATCCAGTCGCGCGGAATCTCGCCATGTATCGTGACCCACTTGCAAGCCCTATTATAAAAGATGCTACATTTATCTCATAACTAGAGTCAGACTACATTTGCATTTTCCATAGGCGACCATTTTAACGTTTCCTTCATTTCCTACTAATCTTGAGATCTGGTATTGACAATTTCACAGCATATTTACCCTCCATAGACAGAGGTACAGTGGAAAATTCGTGAACTTTTAATACCTCAGGCTCCCACAAACTTCTTTCAAACCTGACACCCCTCCATTTCTGCTTGAACCACCCACGGATTGTCCCCGATTACATCACCAAGCTCTGATGCCACGCTGCACAAAAACATAATTTCTACTCACTCCACACTACACATATGTCCACAGACATTCAGGCAACCTGCATAGTGCTGTTTTATAGGGTACTCTTTGGGTAATGGCGGACGTGCACCTTATTGTGGTCTTACATCAGTAGCTCTGGTTGGAGGCGCAAACGTGCTGCCACCTAACGTCGTCTGGGTAGGCTAGCCCTGTATACTCCGGTTATCACCAGGTGGAACCACTTCTATTAGTGCAGCTGACTAGAAGTAGAAAGCGCAACAATAGTTATGGTGAATTTGTCATCCTTAGAAGCTTAAATACTATTAATAACTATTATTGGATAATAGTACCAAGGCATCATCGTCAAACTAAACCGATGTAATTTTTTTTATTGTTTCCACTCCTGCCATATCACGCACGCTGTATTCTGTTCGTCACTCGTGTATATAATGTAGTAGGCGATAATATGCTGTAATGCTGTATACAATTCGAGAATTACTCATTGTAATCATCGTATGCAAAGCAGGAAGCTCTTCTTTCTATTTTCTCAAGTGTGTTTATATCTTTTTACAAATGTAGATCCGCTACTGTGCAGCCGTATTCAATAATGGGTCTGACGAGAGAGATATAAGCTATTTCTCTTAGAAACTGTAGACAATTTTGAATATTTCAGATTTATTTTATTTATATTATTCTTAATAATGATAGAGAGGCATTGCCAATTTGCCATTGGCTTTATTACACGTTTGGGAGATGTTTGCTGACGAGGATAGGTTGTATGTGATATCTTAATGTGTCGACTTGTTTTAGTATATATGATTGCCAAGTGAATGTGATCTGGTTTTAAGTTCTGGCAGTTCACATTATAATGCACTTTGTTGCATTAAAATGCCTACACCAGTCTTTTCCCAACTGGCAGTCACAATTGCAGAGCATAATTTCCCCAGGTAGTAGTGGAGGGCTCTACATGCTGCTACCTAATGGAGCCTGGCTAATCGAGGCTACGTGAGTTTGAATTTAACATATTAGTAACTTAATAAATTCCCTAAGTATTTGACATTTTCTAAAATTTTCAAATACTTTTTCAAGTACATTAAACTGATTACTTTATTCACTGCAAATCACTGACGAGTACATTTGACACCAGGTGTCCACCAAGCTCTGGTTTGGTCAATATCCCCTTTGCTATTTAGTCCGGCACCAGCCTATTCTGGTTTCCAGGCTGTCTATCAAGTTGAGCCGTCACACTTCCACAAAAGATCCTAGCAGTCATTAACATTGTCTCTTCTGAGGGCAACTTATACATTGTATTATGGACCTCCTGGTGTAACTGCAAACAGCAGATTCTGTACCTCAGAGTCAGTTAACAATATAAGATGCCCTGGCAATGGTCTGCCTATCTTTGTATGAGCACAACACTAATTATGCCTATAAACCAGATGTCTCGATATACGACTTCCTTTTCTTTGACCTATAAAGTTACATATCCTGAAAATGAAAAGTATTTGATAACTATTTGAAATAATTTCCAAACTATTTGTATTTTAAATACTTTTGCATATAAAAAGTATTTGTCTTTGAATCCTTAAGGAATATTTGTATTTACATATGTCTGTCCCCCAAATTGTCTTTATAGTCTTATTTTCCGAAGGATAATTACAAGTAGAAGCAATGCCACACTTTCCTTGTAAAAGGATCACAGTTATCATGCACATTTAATCAATGATTATGGTGTGTGATACATGTATGCATTTGCCGCAAAACAGTTTGTACTGTGCAAATTACTTGTCGACATTGGAAAACACAAGTGAAGTAGCTGCCAATGCGATGGCAACCACCACAAAAATCAATTCAAATGCATGATTTCCATTATTATACTTACCTGCAATTCCTGGCAAATGATATTACAAACACACTTTGGGGACAGTCCAATTATTACAACCAAAAACAAAATAAAGTCCTATCTTTTAAACGTGGAGTAAAATGCGTCACTGCCTGAGCCTCATTTTCGAGAGCGAGACTTACACGGCGTATTACACTTGTCTGCTAGGTGAATTAGTGGGACATAGAAGTTACAACTATGCTGGCTAATTAAACAAATTTATTGCTTGAGTTTTAGTTTAATAACAAATATTCCCATGTCATGGGATGTTATAAATTTGGCAAATTACATTGTATAGCGCTGTATAGTTATGTATGCGGTATTTTTATTTCTTGAGAAGTTGTATGTTTAGCACCTTTTGTAGTACACCCAAGGGTAAAGTGTGGGTAAATGTTTCAGTGACATTTTTGCCCATACTTTTTCACAGTTAACTCAGTTGATGTGTTAATGTTTAACCTGAGACAGAATGTTTACATAATTATCAGTTAGATTATGTATAAAGATACATTCATAAATTTTCTTTTATACATAGTACGTCTCAGTTTGTCTTTATGTTTAATTAGGCAAGTTATAATTGACTAGGACTAATTTGGTACTAAACTAATTTAAGCCAGTCAATTGGTAATCTGGTTACCAATTATTATATTCATCAGAAAAATTATTATTTTAGACTACCAACTGAATCAAGGTTTCATGAAATCTATTCTTTTATATTAAAATACCAAAACACACATGGCCCAATCTATGCTGTTAATTTCAATGCAATGCCGCAATATATGTACACAGACCCAACCATAGAAATTTAATTGGGTCTGTAAGCTGAATCTGACCCCACCCTTGGGCAGGACTGGGGTCAATTCCATTCAAACCCAATTCCCGCTCCAATTCATTGCAATACTTTCTATTCAATTCAGTTTTCTTTCCAATTCCATCTACAATCATTCAATTCCAATTCCCACTCCAATAACAAAATTTAACTATAGAATCATACGATTAATATATATGCATGGGTGATATAGCATATTGTGTATTGGTATGTTTATATAATTATATAATCACTACTTCAGCTAGGAAAAAGTTGGAATTGAATTGGAATTGAATTGATCAGTTCCATTTTTTTAAATGACCCCAGCCCTACCATTGGGGCAAGGGCACCAATCTGTGTGTCATGTGATACGTCATTAGTAATAGTCAGATTAGTTCCATTATCAAATGACTGAAGCTATATCTAAGTGTTCACGGTTCACTACATATCTGATTCTATTGATAAGTGTCTCATGTATCCGTATCTAATTGTATCGCTATTGAAGTGTCCTCTATGTGACGAATCAAATCAGTAAGTGTCCTGGATACATGTCTGATTGTGTCACAGTGTGTCCTCTACGTGTCTGATTGTGTCACAGTGTGTCCTCTACATGTCTGATTGTGTCACAATGTGTCCTCTACCTGTCTGATTGTGTCAATAAATGTCCTCTACATGTCATCAGGTAATAATAAAATAATAACTAATAATGTTTTATTTATAAAGCGCCGTATATCCAGAAAACTTTCTGCTCAGAGACACGTACATACAACATTTGTAACATATAAATGTATAAAATATGATTAATCAATTAAAAAGTCAAGTTGTTTAAATGATAATAAATAATTCATTAAATATAATTTCTAAGATTCATAGTGTACAAGCTAAACTGATCAGCAATAAATATATAAAATAAATAAGTAACTAAAAATGCATATATATTATATATTAATAAGATATTAAAACAATACACTAAAATAGTGTGGGAAACTATTATTACGGTTAAAATAAATTCACTGTGACAAAAAACCTACAAGTAATTTATAAATGCTGCTTTAAAAAGATGTGTCTTTAATTCGACTTAAACAGTTCTAATGAGTATATATGATGCAGACTGTCGTAATGTACATAAGCAGCGTCTACATTATATTTTCTGTTTGTTTCAGGACAGTGACCTTGAATATGAATGCTTATTCGTGTCAAAAGTGTCAACATTGAAGTGAACTGCCTTCCTACTGTCGTTCATTGACAACGACACATATCAAGTTCTGCTGCTGTCACCGATTCGGCGACAACGATATAAGACACTGAGTGAAGTGACACATTATCACCTTTGTGACGTCAACACCCCGTAGCGGGGACACCATCCGAGTGTGTCATCAAGTCCCCTGTGATGGACACACCATTCAAGAGTGACATCAACTCGTCCGTGGTCGGTACGCCATTGACATCAACTCACTGTAATGTTGACATCATTCGAGTGTGACATCAACTTACCATTTGAGTTTCACGTGAACTCCCCATAGTATTGACACCTTTCCGGTGTGACATCTACTCCCCGTGGTCAGTACATCATGCGAGTGTGACATCAACTCCTCAAAGTGGGACACCATTCAAGTGTGACAGTTGAACTGCAGCATTCACAGGCACTGATCATTTACTTATGCACTATAGGAAAACACTACAAATGATATTCCTGAAGGAATCACTTCTCTCAGCATGGATATAAATATGTGTCCTCGTTCAAATAAGAAACAGTTTAAATGCAATACGTGTGGGATATATTGTTTAAATAAGAGTAAACTGATAATACATGTACGCACTCACCCTGGGGAGAAACCATACGAATGTGATGTCTGTGGTGCAAAATTTGCAACAAATGATAACTTGAAGACACATGTGAAACCCTACAAATGTGATACTTGTGGTGCACAATTCTCATTACGAGGTAATTTGAAGAGACATGTCCGTATCCACACTGGGGAGAAACCCTACAAATGTGATACCTGTGGAGCACAATTCTCACGTAGTGGTAGTTTGAAGGCACATGTTCGTATCCATACTGGTGAGAAACCCTACAAATGTGATACCTGTGGTGCACAATTATCAGAAAGTGGTCGTTTGAAGGCTCATATCCGTATTCACACTGGGGAGAAACCCTACAAATGTGATACCTGTGGAGTAAAATTTTCAGTTAGAGGTGATTTGAATACACATGTCCGTATCCACACTGGGGAGAAACCCTACAAATGTGATACCTGTGGTGCACAATTCTCAGAAAGTGGTTATTTGAAGACACATGTCCGTATCCACACTGGGGAGAAACCCTACAAATGTGATATCTGTGGAGCACGATTCACACAAAGAGGTCATTTGAAGACACATATCCGTAGCCATACTGGAGAGAAAACGTATAAATGTGATATCTGTTATGCACGATTCTCACAAAATGGTCATTTGAAGATACATATCCGTAGTCACACTGGGGAGAAACCCTATAAATGTGATACCTGTGGTGCACAATTCTCAGGAAGGGGTTCTTTGAAGACACATGACCGTATCCACACTGGGGAAAAACCCTACAAATGTGATACCTGTGGTGCACAGTTCTCACAAAGAGGTGATTTGAAGACACATATCCGTAGCCATACTGGGGAGAAACCCTATAAATGTGATACCTGTGGTGCACAATTCTCAGTAAGAGGTAATTTGAAGAAACATATCCGTGTCCACACTGGGGAGAAACCCTACAAATGTGATACCTGTGGTGCACAATTCTCGGAAAGTGGTAATTTGAAGACACATGTCCATATCCACACTGGGGAGAAACCCTACAAATGTGATACCTGTGGTGCACAATTCTCAGCAAGTGGTCATTTGAAGACACATGTCCACCGCCACACTGGGGAGAAACCCTATATATGTGATACATGTGGTGCACAATTCTCAGAAACGGGTACTTTGAAGAAACATATCCGTATCCACACTGGGGAGAAACCCTACAAATGTGATGCCTGTGATGCACAATTCTCACAAAATGGTAATTTGAAGAAACATATCCGTAGCCACACTGGGGAGAAACCCCAAAAATGTTGAAGACACATGTCCATATCCACACTAGGGAAAAACCCTACAAATGTGATACCTGTGGTGCACAATTCTAAGAAAGGGTTACTTTGAAGAAACGTGACCGTATCCACACTGGGGAGAAACCCTATTAATGTGGTACATGTGGTGCAAAGTTCTCAACAAATGGTAGTTTAAAGAGACATCTCTGTATCCCAACTGGGTAGAGACCCTACAAATGTGATACCAGTGGTGCAAAATGCTCAGTTAGTTGTTGATGTTACTGGTAGAGACTGCTTGTGCTGCGATGTCGACCTGTAGGTATTTTATGTGGGCACAACACGGCAAATGTAGTGAACATTTAATCACGGACATCGTCTGCACATTTTAAGTGTGATCTTTGTTGTCATTAACAACATGTCAGACAGACTGAGGCGGTTTCAGAATCAGCCAAATTAGGAATTATATTGACAGCTCCATGATTCACTGTGACATTCTTGAATTAACAGCGTTATATATAATCAACAATAAACGTCATTTATTTTAAAGGTTCTGCTTTATCTATTGGCAAACAACAATTCAGTGTTACTTTAATTTGCATAAAATGTACACAGGTGTATTAACACAAACATATATCCACCTGAAACTTATCGTGGTAGTAATATAAATTAGCCGGTTACATAGACATATTACATTTATAACATCAAAATTACTCTGAAATTAATTAGTAAATTTAATTCAATTTAATTAGTAAATGGTCAATGCAGATGTTTTAATACAGTGTAGATGTAGTTTCTAAATTCGGATTTTCCAACTTGTGATGACATGGCATGTTCATTTCTGACCACCAGTGTGTCATGATAATTGCCCAAACCATAACATTTTCTTTTTCTGGACAATTGCCAATGAAGGTTCCTGCGAGCACAACAGGGATATGACAACTTACACACATATATTCGTTGTATAAAATGTATCGCCCAATTACGTGTAGCCAGACCTTTGAATTGGGAGGCCACCCAACAACTAAATAAACTCTCCCTCTCCCTCTCCCTCTCCC
>OZ024857.1:52220448-52237948 GCA_964017155.1 Oasisia sp. SBJ-2009
TTGGGACAGATGGGGGGCAAGGAGACAGGTCAGGAGGAGAAACTGTGGATTCCCGACCGTCCATGTACCGCACATTTGCATACATCGGATTGACATCTCGTAGCTCTTTTTGGTCCACAAGAGGATCATTTTTGCTTGTTCGGACGAATCTCCAGAGCAGGACGGGTCCTGGGGAATGCAGCCATGAGGGCATCGATGTGCCATAGGATGAGCGACGCTGGAAGCTGAAGAATCTGTCATGCGGGGTTGTTTTTGTCGATGTGGAGAGGAGCGATCGGATGGAATGCAGCGTATCTAGAAGGACAACCTCCCATTGGGAGTCAGGCAGATTCTTGGACTTGAAAGAAAGACGGACAGTTTTCTAGATGATACCATTGTATCTTTCCACCTGCCGGTTACCAATAGGGTGGTAGGGTATGGATTTGCTTGTTGCTATGCCTCGTTGAGAGAGGTATTCCTTGAGTTCTTTTGAAAGAAATGATGTCCCACGGTCAGAGTGAATGTAGCTAGGCATGCCGCACAGCGTATATATTTGGTCTAGGCATTTGATCACCGTTGACGAGTGCATGTTCGGGCATGGAAATGCAAAAGGGAAACGTGAATACTCATCCACCACTGTGAGTATGTATGCATTCCGTTATGTTGTAGGCAGCGGCCCTTTGAAGTCAATACTGAGACACTCCATTGGCTGAGTAGACGTTATCAGTGTTCCAGGAGTTGGACGATAGAACTGTGGTGTTAGCTCAGCACAGATTCTGCATGCGGAACAAGTTTTCTTCTGTTGAAAATGTCATGTTCTTTGACCTCACAAAGTGTAACATTCGAGTTACACCTGGGTGACCCAACCCATTGTGGATCTCTGAGAGCCTTGATGTTGACATAGAAGCAATGAATGCACGTGTGAATGAATCCGGTGCCACGTGGTCCTTGCCTGGTCGATACTTCACTGTGTAGCTGAATGAAGCCAGTTCCAGTCGCCAGGATTGGATCTTGTTCTTACTTTTTGAACGTTTTCTGTTGTCAACCATGAAGGCCACTGAGCGTTGATCTGTCACTAGAGTGAAATGGCGACCAGCAAGGAAATGGCGCCATTTACGAATAGCTTTGACGATGGCTGTTGCTTCCTTTTCAACGGGTGGGTAATGAAGTTCACTACCTTGGAGTGTTCTTGACATGAATGCAACAGGTTGTCCTCATTGGTTTAGTGTTACGGAGACACAAACCTCTGATGCATCACATTCAACCACAAACGGTTGGCTTTCATCAATGGATTGGAGTGTAGCTCTTTCAAGTTCCTTCTTCAGTAGGTCAAAGGCAGGTAGGGCAGATCCATCCAGTGGGAAGGATGTAGCATTCACAAGAGGCTGTATCTTGTCAGGGAAGTTTGGTATCCACTTCGCATAGTCAGCAAACATGCCCACCACTACGGAGTGAGCCGACATTTGTTGGAGGAGGATAGTCCTGGAGGGGGCGAAGTCGTTCCTTATCTGGTTTGATGAAACCATCACCCACACAGTAGCCAAGTATGTTGATAGATGCCTTAGATTCCACAAGACTTGGTTTCATTGAGGGTAAGACTTCTCCGCTGAATTGCTTCATGGAACTTCTTCACATTTTCAACACGTTCCTGTTGGTTTCGCCCTGCTACTGTAATGTTGTCCAGATATGGGAAGGTGTCCTTGAGTCCTTCCTCGTCGACCATCTTGTCCATCGCTCTCTGGAACACGGCAACTCCGTTGGTCACACCAAAAAGTATACGACAGAACTGGTAGAGACTCCCATTGGGTTCAAAACCTGTGTACTTCCGAGCAGATTCTTTTATTGGCACCTGGTGATAGGCCGTTTTGAGGTCAAATGTGGAGTACACTTTGTAGGCTGCCAGATCGTGTACCATATCGCCAATTCGAGGAAGAGGGTAAGCATCAAGGTCTGTGTATTGATTGATGGTCTCAGAATAGTCTATGCAAAGCCTCTTTTTGTGCCGATCCAATGGGTATGACGCCACAACCACTTGTGCACGCCAAGGCGACGAACTGATCTCAACAATACCCTCGGAGAGAAGCTTAGAAACCTCTTGTTGAATGATATGCTGGTCATCCTTGCTGAAACGCCTGGATTTACTGGCCGTAGGCTTGCAGTCAGGAAGTAGATTTGAGAAGAGAGATGGCTCGTCGATTGTAGCTGCAGAGAGGGCACACACTGGTGCTGAGTTTGGAATAATCAACTCAGGTTTACTTCCTCCAAATTCAATGGCGACCCTCTCGTGTTCGTTCGTGGCCGACGAGGATGTCACTACAAAGGTCTTTGAGAACACCAAGGCGTGTGCATGTGTAGACATGTTGATTGAGGTCGATGTCTGCAAAGACGTGTGTCTTCAAAGAGGTGAGAGCCATGGAAATATCTTGTTTCGACGGATGAATCTTCAGCTTCAGTTGTTCGGCAACCGTTTGATTTATGAAGCTATCAGAGCTTCCCGTGTCGATGAGTGCTGACAGAGTATTTCCATTGACAAATACATTCACAGAAGCCTGTCATAGGCTGTTTGGACACACATCTGTGATTGCGCAAATCGCAGGTGAGAACACTGCAGCCGTTGTAGTTGCATGGGCTTTCGACATGCATACCTTTCCAAAATGTACCTTTTCCCCACATTTTCTACAGTAGCATCACGTGCCGGGCAACTTCTTCTATTGTGAATGGAATCACCGCAGAAGTAGCATTTCTTCTTATGCGCATATGTTGCAGCAAGAGAGTGGTCCTTCGGCATTGTGATTTCAGTAAGCTGATCTGACGGAGAACTTGATACCGCTGTAGTTACAGGAATGCATGGCATGGCGTATGCTTCAGAGTTCTTCTGTGCCAAGTCCAAGGAGTTTGCTTGATCAAAGGCCGTCTTGAGGTCAAGTCTAGTGTTCTCCAGGAGACGTTGCCGAATTAGTGGAGATGCTATTCCATTGATGAAGGAATCACGGACCAGTTCCTCTCGGTATTGTTCAGCAGTAAAATTGTTGAGATTGCAGTCCTTGCTGAGTTTCCGAAGTTCTTGGAGGAATTCAGTGAGAGTTTCACCTGGTTTTTGTCTTCTGGTTGCAAGTAGGTGACTAGCAAATATCTCATTCGGAGTTTTGATGTACAGCTGTGTTAGAGTCTCTATTGCAGCATCGTAGTCTGCACAATCCTCGATGTAGTTATACACGTTGTGTGATACATAGTTGACGAAAGTTCTGAACTTGTTTGGAGCATTTTCACCACATTCATCGATGAAATTCCTGAAGGTCCTGTGCCAGTGCTTCCATTCTTTGGCAGCTGAGGGAGAGTTCGGGTCCAGGTCGAGTCGAGTTGGTTTCAGGAGAGTGTCCACATTGACTGTCTAATTACGTTGAATAAATTGTTGTAACCTTCGATATTAGGCTTTATTCAACTTAAATGTCAGGTAGACATCACGAGAGGCCTGGAAAAAAAATGAAAGAAATGTCACACATAATTTGTAAATTAAATGTTCATGTCATTCTTCCTTCCTAGAAGAAATGTCACTGAACAGTTGTAACTTATAGTTTTACGTCAAATATTACACAAACCGATGTTCTGATTAAAAAGTTGTTGAACTTTGTTGTTCATTCCGATCTTATTATATGGATTATGCTGTTTCTATGTGATCGGCCACAGCACGATAAACTGAACGGTCTTCTGTGCAGAGATCACGAAATCGTAGTAAACACCGGAGCTCCACAAGGATGCGTCCTTCCGCAATTCTGTGTTCAATATATATGAACGACATATCGTCTAACAACTAATTTCTTACCCTGATTAAATATGCAGATGACATAGTCCTTGTAGGCCGTCTTAAAGATGAACACTCTCTTGCCGAATATTTCCTTCAAATCGATGCGTTATGTTTTCAGTTTGAGTCCAGCTTTCTTAAAGTTAATACAACTAAAACTAAAGAGTTAATGTTTGGAGGGGAAGGGCTAGTCCACCACCAAAACCGATATTCATAGATAATTAAGAAGTACAAATAGTGAAGAAGCTTCAAGTACGAAGGTACATTACTTGATGAAAGTTTATCATTCTGTGATCATGTTGATTATGTTTACATGGATTGTACAATGGGGTTGAATTAAGGCATTATATGTTTGTTTTGATGTGCACGATTGTAGCATTGGCTTTATTTTATTAATTATTGCTAATAACTGGGTAATTGTCTCGGGATTTTATATTTATATGATGTTAATGTGTGATATTTCAGCATTAATGTGGCACAAGAAATGTTTCAAAATTCATAACACCTGAAGTATTAAATTGTTCATGATGAAACGTCTACAGCCTTTTGCTATATATGTATGCTTCATCATAAAATAATTCAGCGGAATGGGAGATTACGTGTTTTTGCTAGGTCAGGTCAAACCATTTTATTTAAATATGTTTCAAATGTTTTTATCTTTGGGTAATTCTAATGGCTTTAAAATTACACCAACAACACATCTGTAGGCCATCTAGAAGTGAAGTTATGACACCTGGAAATGTGTCAGGTATCTAGATGCGGTCAAAGTTTGAAGACCTATAAGCACACCAAATTTAATCAAAATCGAAGACGGTCATGTAAATGTCACCCTGTTTTTTATTGCATGAGTTAACATTAATTGAATATCCCCTGGGTTATATTGCTTAAATTATTACGTACACATTAAATAATATCAAGCTGTCAAAATTTGAGGTGTACCGATGTGACAAACTACTGACACGTCTACGGGGACTGTCAATGTTAAAACAGTGTATACGTATGTTTTACTAATATAGTGTACTATTTTTTGTCTCGGTCACACCAGTATTTATATATTATACTCTTTGCGTGTGAGATTAACTAGTCCAACACTTTCATTTGTCTATAGTTTATAATTGCGACCCTGGGTGACATGGCATTTGTAATCAACGTACTACCTTGGTCAAGCAGATATGATTTCTCAATAGTGCTGCCTCCTTCCACGCAACAAAATATTGGACGGACTTCTAATCCCAGTATAAAAGATGCTACATGCATTATTTTAATGGCGGACGTGCACCTTATTGTTGTCTTACATCAGTAGCTCTGGTTGGAGGCGCAAACGTGCTGCCACCTAACGTCGCCTGAGTAGACTAGCCCTGTATACTCTAGCCTCGGTTACCCAGACTCCGTGAGGTGGCAGCACTTTTAAGCCCCCTCAACTCCGCCTGGGACAGTATATGAGATTCTACATCCGGGCAGCCTTACCCCAGATTAGGGTAGAGACGCTGATTGGCTCTCAGGCCAACTAGGAAATAAAAATTTAAATAACGATATAGTTTTACAAGATAATAATATCATATGAAAAGTATTCGCCATTGAACCTATATTAACACAAAAGTAAGTAAAAATACAAATTTACCGTTGTTTATAAAATAAGAATTACGGCAGGATTAACCACTATCCGTGAGGTGGCAGCATTGTCTAGCCCGACACGCATAGCATACAAATTAAATAAGGAAACCTTTTGATCAAATAATGCTGTATTATAAAAACTATTCAAAATTAAACTTATATTAACACAAAATAAATAGAAATACAAATTTGCAGTTGATTATAAAATATATATTACGGCAGTGTCCGTGAGGTGGCAGTATTGTATAGATCACGCGCGGATACCAAACAAAAGCGGTTAATGTGGCCAGACTGTCTTTTCGGCGTAGTTCCGCAGCCGACCGACAGTTGGTTAAGCGAGACTATGTATACTCCGGTTATCACTTCTATTAGCGCAGCTGACTAGAAGTAGAAAGGGCAACAATCGTTATGGTAAATTTGTCATCATTAGAGGCTTAAATACTATTAATAACTATTGTTGGATAATAGTACCAAGGCATCATCGTCAAACTAAACCGATGGTGGCGTGACGCTCGAACACTTGTGTGGTCCAGACTGAGAGGTGCGACTTCTACCGTGACACGTAGACAATGGGGAAGACTCGATCGACCTCACACCATGACGAATCAGACGTCGACGCAATTGTCAGCGATGCGTTGGCAAAGCAACAAGTCTCATTTGAGAAAATGTTGGACGTGCAACAGAAGGCTTTCCAAGCCTGCCTCCAATCATTCGTGGAGGCCAACAACAAACGCGTCGACGAGCTCGTGCGGGAGCATGCGAGAGAGGTCGCGGACCTACGCATGAGCCTGCAATACACGCAGCGAGAGGTGGACGAGATAAAGACGACCATCCACACCCAGAGCGACCGACTGTGTAACACCACTAGAGATGTCGAACAGGTATCATGCGCGCAACGTGAGACGGAAGACGGCCTCGACTACGTGGAAAACCAAACAAGACGAAACAATCTGCGGATCGACGGGGTCGCCGAAATCGCCGCCGAAAATTGGACTGACACCGAGGCAGTCCTGAGGAAGTCCTTCGCCACAGCGTTGAAACTGCCTGAAGCTCAAGCGAACGCTATTCGCATTGAGCGTGCGCACCGAACGGGACCCAACTCCACCGGCCGACCGAGGACCATCGTCGTCAGATTCGAGGCGTACAAGGACCGAGATTGCATCCTGCAAGCCGCTCGCAAGGAGAAACCGCGTGGCGTCTTCGTGAACGAAGACCTATCGCACCGCGTGATGCAGAGGAGAAAGGAACTAATGCCGAAGTTGAGGGAAGCGCGTGCAAATGGAAAGATCGCGTACCTAGTGTACGATCGTCTCGTTGTGAAAGACCGTGCGGACAGATCGTGACTTCCTTCAAGAACAATCAGCGGGTAAAAAAAAAAAATTATCAAACAACGAACTGATTAATGTCAGTATATAATACCACGCTCAGTGACTGTAACTACGTATTTCCTTTTAATAGTGTCAGCAATGACGACAATGTATTTGGCAATAATAATGCTAGTGAAAACTGTTGCACCAACATAAATATAGATTATGGTTCTTCGTTGGATAATAACTTTGAATCTTTTCAGTATACGGAATATAGTAACAGCGATTACGATAGAGATTTAGATCCGGTAAATAACCTTTACAACCGGGTATTGCCATCATGCAAATACTATGATGATCTACAATTTAACGTGATAACCAAAAACAATACAAACGGACTGTCAATGATACATTTTAATGCGCGTAGTCTCAATGCAAACTTTCATAGCATCATACATACTTTGCAAACACTTAACATAACTTTTGATATAATTGCAATATCAGAAACATGGACAGAACCAAATGTAACCACAGAATATGATTTACCACACTATCAGGTCTTTCACAAGGCACGACATTACAAAAAAGGCGGAGGTGTTGCCTTATATGTAAATGATAGAATTGACTGTACTCTTATTGAAAGCAAATCAGTTGTCGTTGAAAATATGTTTGAATGTGTTACGGTAGAATTGAATATGAGAAAGATGAAAAATGTAATTGTCAGTTGCATTTATAGAACTCCAGGAGCCAATGTAGGCGCTTTCTGTGAAGCCTTAGACAATATTCTCAGTGATATTAAATCAAAAAAGACTATGTATATATGTGGGGATTTCAATATTGATATATTGAAGCATAATACGCACAACTATACAAGGACATTCTTAGATTATATGTACAGTTTTGGACTTTATCCTTTAATAACTAAGCCAAGTAGAATCACCGATATTACTGCTACGCTCATAGATAATATTTTCACGAACGAATTGCAGTTTCAAGTAAATAGTGGCTTATTGATTACTGATATCAGTGATCATATACCGGTTTTTGCTATTTGTAGTAATCAATTTGTAGGCAGGTGTGCAACTCCTTCACAGTATAGAAGAATTATAAACACCAGTACAACTGATAAACTTATAGATGAATTAAATCAACGTACTTGGCCAAATGTGACAGGCACATTAGATGTGAATTTGTCTTATAACAATTTTGTATGTGAACTTCAAGATCTATTGAACAAACATTGCCCTGTAAAACGTGTTAAAAACACAGAAAATCGTTATTCAAATAATCCATGGCTAACCAATGGACTAAAAAATGCATGCAAAAAGAAACATCGGCTATACAAAATGTTCCTGTCGTGTAGGACATTAGCCGCAGAAACCAGATATAAAACGTACAAAAATAAACTTACCTCAATACTTAGATTATCTAAGAAAACATACTATAGTAAATTGTTAGTTGAACACCGTAATAACATTGCAGAAACATGGACAATTCTGAGAACACTAATTGGCAAACATCTTAAACATTCCAGCTATCCCAATCATTTCATTGTAGAAGGAAGCAAGATTGATAACAAAACAGAGATAGCTAATGTATTTAATAATTTTTTTACAACTATTGGACCTGATTTAGCGAATAACATAATAACACCCACTAATACATCTGTATATGATTACTTAACTTCTAGAAATAAGAAAAGTATGTTTCTTTCACCAATTGATGAATGTGAAGTCATATCTGTTGTAAACGGTTGTAAAAGCAAAACATCCACTGACTGCGATGACATCGATTTTAGACTCATTAAAAGTGTAATTACATATATTGTAAAGCCAATAACACATATATTTAACTTGAAAAATGAAAATCGCCAAGGTCATACCACTTTTTAAGTCGGGAAGCAAAAATGATTTCAATAATTATAGACCTATTTCCCTGCTCCCACAATTATCTAAAATCCTGGAAAAGCTGTATAGTAACAGACTAAACACATTTACAAAAACGTGCGACATATTGAATCCTTGTCAGTATGGCGACCAGCGATAGCGACCAGCCAGGTCTTAGAGGAGTCTCCTGACCCTACTTTTATTATTATTTATACGCATTATTACCATGTTTGCTAGAATTTTCATGTTTGTATTATTCAGATTATATATGTATGACATGGATAACGTGTATGTATGTATTGTGTTGACAAAATGGTCCAAAAAAAATGGGTTCAGGGAAAAAATGTCCACTACACATGCTCTTGTAAAAGTAGTGTCTGAAATTACAAATTCCTTAAATAAACGAAAACACTCTATTGGTGTATTCATCGACCTACAAAAGGCTTTTGATACAGTAGACCACCAACTGTTATGTACGAAACTGGAATTCTATGGTATCCGCGGAGTTGCTTACCAATGGATAAGGAGTTATTTATCAAACAGAACGCAGTACGTTAGTTATGAAGGACATAAATCCGAACTTTTACCAATACAGTGTGGTGTTCCTCAAGGATCTATCTTAGGTCCGCTATTGTTTACAATATATGTTAACGATATGTGTAATGTGTCGAAGCTACTGAAGTTTATTTTATTCGCCGACGACACAAATATATTTCATAGTCATAATAAATTACCAGATTTAGTAAGTGAACTAAATACGGAGCTTCATAAGATGTACACGTGGTTTTGTGTAAACAAACTGTCATTAAATATTGCTAAAACGAATTATATATTATTTGGCAGATATACCCATCAACAAGATGTTGCTATCATTATCAATAATGTTACTATACAGAGAGTTCAAGCCACTAAATTTCTAGGCGTCTTAATTGATGAATCGTTAAACTGGAAGAACCACATTAACATGGTGAAATCCAAGCTATCGAAAGTAGCGTCTGTTATATACAAAGTTAGCCATTGTATCGACCACTCCAGCATGCGTACTCTATATTGTTCATTGTTTTTACCTCACTTAATGTATTGTTGTGAAATATGGGGAAACACATATGTGACAAACATACAATGTATTATATTAATACAGAAAAGAGTAATTAGACTGATCCACGGTGCCAATCGATGGGATCATACAAATAACTTGTTCTATGAGTATCGCATTCTTAAATTCAATGATATAGTTGAACTAAAAACAATTCTATTTATGTTTGATGCCTATCATGATGTTTTACCATACGATCTTCAACAGCTATTTGTAAAATATATTCCATTATATTCTACACGTAGAACACATCAATTCATCAGAGAAAATGTCCGCATAAATACGAGAGCAATGTCCATACCTGTACTCGGCGTGAAATTGTGGAATTCTCTCAACGAATCGCTTGTTAGCATAATGTCCAAATATAAATTTAAACGTCATTACTTTAATATTATCATAGGGAAATATACCATGTAAACATACTTGATTATTACGACAAATTAACATTTGTTGTGAGGATATATTTATTTGTTGTGTCATTATAATTATAAAAAAACTAAGAATTACCACTTATCATTTTTATGAAAAGTGTTCACGGGGTAGACACATATAAGTATTTCACTTCATGTCTACTCCTTTTCAAAACATATTTCTTAATTGTATTTCATTCGTACCATGTTATTTATTATTTGTATTTGTATTGCTTGCTTTTTAAATGTGTGTGTTTTGAAATAAATTGAATTGAATTGAATTGAATGTAAGATTGTTTTAGTGTTTCTACTCCTGCCATATCACGCATGCTGTGTTCTGTTCGTGTATAATTTATAGCGTAGCAGGCGATAATATAGGCCCCTGATAATTGCTGTAATGCAGTGTACAATTCGTCAATTATGCATATTTGCAATCATCGTTTACAAAGCAGGAAGCTCATCTTTCTATTTTCTCAAGTGTGTTTATATCTTTTTAGAAGTGTGGGTCCCTTGCTGTGCAGCCGTATTCAATAATGGGTCTGACGAGAGTGATATTTTAGCTCTTTCTCTTAGAAACTGTAGTGTAGTCTAGACAATAATATTTCAGAATCACATTTATTCTTAATAATGACAGAGAGGCATTGGCTTTGTAACACGTTTGTGAGATGTTTGCTGACCAGGATAGGTTGTCTGATATTTTAATGTGTCAACTTGTTTTAGTTTATGATTGCCAAGTGAATGTGATCTGGTTAAGGTATTTTATGTTCTGGCAGTTCACATTATATTGCACTTTGTTGCATTAAAATGCATACCCCAGTCTTTTAACTCAGTCTGTTTGTTTAACCTGAGACATAATTTTTACATAATTAACAGTTAGATTATGTAGAAAGATACATTGATACGTTTTCTTTTATACATGCTACGTCTCAGTTTGTCTTTATGTTTAATTTGTCAAGTTATAATTGACAAGGATTAAGTTGGTACTAAACTAATTTAAACCAGTTAGTTGGTAATCTGGTTATCAATTATTATATTTATCAGAAAGACAGACCCGACCATAGACATTTAATTGGGTCTGTTAGCTGAATGTGACCCCACCCTTGGGCAGGGCTGGGGTCAATTCCATTCAAACCCAATTCCAGCTCCAATTCATTGCAATACTTTCTGTTCAATTCAGTTTTCTTTCCAATTCCATTTACAATCATTCAATTCCAATTCCCACTCCAATTCACATCACAAAAGTTAACCATCAGATCATATGATTAATGTATATGCGGGGGGGGGGTGATATAGCATTTGGTGTACATATTGGTATATTTATATAATTATATAATCACTATTTCAGCGAGGAAAAAGTTACAGGAAATACAGTCATAAAATACTTTTGATGAAACACTAGATTAGCACATTAAACACTAAAATGTCTACCCCAGTCTTTTCCCAACTGGCAATCACAATTGCAGAGGATAATTTCCCCAGGCAGCAGTGAGGGGCTCTACATGGTGCTCCCTAATGGAGCCTGGGTAATCTAGGCTATGCGAGTTTGAATTAAACGTATTTGTATCGTAATAAATTCCTTAAGTATTTGACATTTTCAAATGCTTTTTTAAGTACATTAAACTGATTACTGAACTGAATACTAATTATGCCTATAAACTAGATGTCTCAATATGCGACTTGCCTTTTATTTTACATATCCTGAAAATGAAAAAAACAGTTTGTTCTGTGCAAATTCCTTATCGACGTTGGAAAACACAAGTGAAGTAGCCGCCAATGCCATGGCAACCACCATAAAAATCCATTCAAATACATGATTTCCATTATTATTTTTACCTGCAATTCCTGGCAAATGATTTTATACACACACTTTGGGGAGTGTCCGATTATTACAACAAAAAACAAAATAAAGTCCAATCTTTTAAACTTGGGGTAGAATGTGCCACTGCCTCAGCCTCGTTTTCGAGAGTGACACTTACACGGCCTATTACACTTGTCTGCTAGGTGAATTAGTTTTCTTTCCAATTCCACCTATAATCTTTCAGTTCCAATTTCCGCTCAAATTCACATAATAAAAGTTAACCATTAAATCATAGGATTAATGTATATGCAGTGGAGTGATATAGCATGTTGTGTATTGGTATATTTTTATAATCACTATTTCAGCGAGGAAAAAGTTACAGGAAATATGGTCATAAAATACTTTTGTTGAAACACTAGATCAGCACATTAAAATAGTATTGACTCACTGACACGTAGCAATTTTAAGCATGCAGAAATAAGATAAACAATTAACCCAAAATGTAAACCGATTGTGTAGCTAGGAAGAATATTTAAAAACCAATTAGTGCCTAATTGCTTGGTAATATATAATAATATTTTTTATTTTTAGAACATTTATATAAATAATGGTTGTCACATTCTGGCTATAATCTACAAGTGTTGTCACTCTTCACTGGGCTTATGTTTGCATTGGTAATCTTTGGACTTTAACTTGTTATACTTTGGACTGTTTGGATATATCCTGGTTTCACTTGTGGGAAAGGGAAAGTGTGATTGTTATGTGGGAAATTTCAATGGTATTTTGAAGTAGTTCCCAGCAAGCACTCTTCCACACAAGGCAGTAGGATATGCCCAATTGCCCACCCGTTCATCAGTTTCATCCACTGATTAATTGCCGGGTAATGTTTCATTGTCCAACTTGTCCTCAACAACAATACTCCCAACTGTCTGTCTGTAGAATATCCTGCACAGCATCACAACAATATCAGATGCTCAATTCCTTTTCATTCAATTACAATTCAATTAAAAATCTTTCAATTCCAATTCCGGAATTGAATTAGAATTCAATTGATCAATTCCATTTTTTTTAACTGACCCCAGCCCTACCATTGGGGTGAGGGCACCCATATATGTGTCATGTGATACGTCATTAATAACAGTCAGATTACTTCCATTATCAAAAGACTAATGCTATATCTGAGTGTTCACAGTTCACGACATATCTGATTCTATTGATAAGTGTCCTATGTATCTATCTAATTGTATCGCTATAGAAGTGTCCTCTACGTGTCTAGTCAAGTCAGTAAGTGTCCTGTATATGTCTGATTGTGTCACAATGTGTCCTTTACGGGTCTTTTTGTGTCAATAAATGTCCACTACATGTCATCAGGTATTGTACATAAGCAGTGTCTACATTATAATTTCTGTTTGTTTCAGGACACTGATTTTGAATAGTAAGGACACCATTCAAGTGTGACATGAACTTACCATTTGAGTTTCACGTGAAATTCCCATCGTATTGACATAATTCGAGTGTGACATCTACACCCCTTGGTCAGGACATCATGCGAGTGTGACATCAACTCCTCAAAGTGGGACACCATTCACATGTGACAGTTGAACTGCAGCATTCACAGACACTGATCATTTACTTCTACACTATAGGAAAACTCTGTAAATTATATTCCTGAACGAACCACTTCTCTCAGCATGGATATAAATGTGTGCCCTCGAGCAAATAAGAATTGTTTAAATAAGAGTAAACTGATAATACATGCACGCACTCACATTGGGGAGAAACCATACGAATGTGATACCTGTGGTGCACAATTCTCAAGAAATGATACTTTGAAAACACATATCCGTATCCACACTGGGGAGAAACCCTACACATGTCATACCTGTGGTGCAAAATTCTCAACAAATGGTGCTTTGAGGAAACATGTCCGTATCCACCCTGGGGAGAAACCACACAAATGTGATACCTGTGGTGCACAATTCTCACAAAATGCTCATTTGAAGAAACATATCCGTATCCACACTGGGGAGAAACCCTACAAATGTGATACCTGTGGAGCACAGTTTTCATATAGTGATAGTTTGAAGAAACATGTGCGTATCCACACTGGAGAGAAACCCTACAAATGTGATACATGTGGTGTGCAATTCTCGCGTAGTGGTATTTTGAAGACACATATCCGTAGCCACACTGGGGAGAAACCCTACAAATGTGATACCTGTGGTGCACAATTCTCAGAAAGTGGTCATTTGAAGATACATGTCCGTATCCACACTGGGGAGAAACCCTACAAATGTGATACCTGTGGAGCACAGTTTTCATATAGTGATAGTTTGAAGAAACATGTCCGTATCCACACTGGGGAGAAACCCTACAAATGTGATACATGTGGTGCACAATTCTCAGAAAATGGTAATTTGAAGACACATCTCCGTAGCCACATTGGGGAGGAACCCTACAAATGTGATACATGTGGTGCACAATTCTCACAAAATGGTCGTTTGAAGACACATATCCGTCTCCACTCTGGGGAGAAACCGTACCAATGTGATACCTGTGGTGCACAATTCTCAGAAAGGGGTTCTTTGAAGAAACATATCCACATTCCACACTGGGGAGAAACCATACAAATGTGATACCAGTGGTGCACAATTCTAAGTTAGTTGTTGATGTTACTGGTGGAGACTGCTTGTGCTGCGAAGTCGACCTGTAGATATTTTATGTGAACACATCACGGCAAATCTAGTGAACATTTAGTCATGGACATCGTCTGCACATTTTATGTTTGATCTTTGTTGTCAGTTAGCAACATGTCAGACAGACAGAGGCGGTTTCAGAATCAGCCAAATAGGAATTATATTGACAGCTCCATGATTCACTGTGTCCATTCTTGAATTAACATCGTTGTATACAATCAACAATAAACGTGATTTATTTTAAAGTTACTGCTTTATCTATTGTCAAACAACAGTTCAATGTTACTTTAATTTGCATAAAATGTACATAGGTGTATTAACATAAACGTACATCCGCCTGAAACTTAATATAAATTATCCAGTTACATAGACATTATTACTTCGAAATTACTCCCAATTTAATTGCCCGAACAACAAGAGCCTATTACCAGTCCCCCCATGGGCCATGTCAATTTTGTTTATAATTTCGTCCCTCACGTCATCTATTCTCTCTGGATATGCACTTTCGCAATTACTAAATAACAGAATCCGTGCCTATTAAACATATATCATCATGCTGTCGGTCGCGAAGCGACAAAGACTGCTTCCATCACTTGAGTGTTGCTCTCCATTTATCTCTCTGCTGTGAGAGTGATGTACAGGAGTCGATCTTTATGTCTCTCAGCTTCAGGTTTCTCTTGATGGTATCCTTGAACCGGAGACGAGGGCGCCCTCTCTTTCTCTGACCAGAAGACAGTTGGGAGTAGAGAATCTGCTTTGGTAGCCTGTCTGGTGACATCCTCATGAGGTGTCCAGTCCACCGGAGATTCTTTCTGATCAGAAGATCTTCCATAGATGGCAGCCCTGCCCGTTCGAGTATTTCCTTGTTTGTCACTTTGTCCATCCAGGTTATTCTCATGATCGATCGCAGATGTCGCATCATGAAGGCATGCAGCTTTTTCACCTGTCGTCTGTACACTGTCCAGGCCTCGGCTCCGTATAGGAGGGTGGACAGCACGATTGCACGGTATATCTTGCTTTTAACCCGCATGGACACATGGTGGTTGTTCCAGAGTCTCTGGCGTAGTCGGCCGAAAGATGCACTAGCCTTGGCCATCCTCCTCTGTATTTCATCGTCAATGCATCCATCACTTGATATAGTGCTTCCGAGGTAGGTGAATTCCAGAACAGAGTTCACCTTGTTTCCATCAACCATGATATCCTCCTCTCGGGTTCTTGTAGAGTTGGGTTGGTACAGCACCTCGGTCTTCTTGATGTTAATTTTCAGGCCAAACTTCTTTGACGCATTGGAGAAAGCATCCACTATATTCTGCATCTCTTCAGCAGAGTGTGCAACCAGTGCACTGTCATCTGCGAATAGCAGCTCTCTCATCAGTATCCGAGTAGTCTTGGTCTTCGCTCTGAAGTGTGCGACGTTGAATAGGTCAGCGCTCTGTCTGGACTGTATGTAGACGCCCATGTCTCGGAAAGCATCATCGAGCATTGCTGATAGGAAGATGGAGAACAGCGTGGGGACCAGTACTCATCCTTGCTTGACCCCATTTGTGACACTGAACGATTCCGAGACTTCCCCTCCAACACTAATATTCGCCATCTTTCCGGTGTGTAGTGCCTCGATCATTGTTGTGAACTTCTCTGGGCATCCATACTTCCTCAGTAGCTGCCATAGCCCGGTCCTCCCAACTGTATCGAATGCCTTACTGAAGTCGACAAATACCATGTACAGTGGTCGGTCCTGCTCAATGCACTTTTCTTGTAGTCGTCGGAGACAAAATATCATATCCACGGTGCTCCGGTTACCTCTGAAGCCACATTGAGTTTCTGGAACTACCTCTGGTGTTATGTGGGTAGATAGTCTGTTGAATAGGATCCTGGCGAAGATCTTGCCTGCTATGGAAAGAAGAGAGATTCCTCTATAGTTCCCACAGTCTGTTCGATCACCTTTCTTGTAGATGGTTACAATGCTGGCATCCTTCCAAGCTTGTGGTACAGAACCCACCTCCCAGGCACTGGTGATTAGTTGGTGCAGTCTGCTGAACAGATTGTCTCCTCCGTGCTTCCATACTTCTGCAGGAATTCCATCTCCTCCAGGTGTTTTGCCATATTTCAGGCCGGCGATTGCTTTAGCCATCTCATCCATAGTTGGAATCTCATCTAGGCTTGTCTTGATAATGCGCTGCGGGATGTTGTCCAAAGCTTCGTGATCTATGTCTCCAGGGACGTTGAGTAGCTTCTGGAAGTGTTCACTCCATCTTGCCACAACTCTCTTGCTGTCAGAGAAGGTCTGCATTCCATCTGCTGATTTCAGTTGAACAGATCCCTTCTTTTTGGGTCCCCACACTTCCTTCAGTCCATTGTAGAAGCCCTTCATTTTGTTACTGTCAGCAGCTCTCTGCAGCTTCACTGCCTTCCTTTCCCACCAGTCTGACTTCAGTGCACGGGTGTGTTTTTGTAGCAGTCTGCAGGCGTCTTTATATGCTGCAGTGGTGGATCTAGTGCTCCTGGTTTGCAACACTCTCTGGTGGGCTTGGTCTTTTCTGCTCATAAGAGTTTGTAGCTCCTGGTCGTTGGGGTCGAACCAGTCCTGGTGTTTTCTGTCTGGCTTGCCAAGATATGTCTTTGCTGTGTTGTACACGACCTGCTGCAGAGCTGCCCATTTCTCGTCTGGTGTTGAGTTTTCCTTCTCCTCCCATTGGGGGAGAGCACTGTCCATCTCCTGCTCAAAACTCTCCCTATGGCTGGTGGTACTTAGTTTTGCTGTGTTGAGCTTGGTCAGCTTACTTGTTCATTGCCTGCTGTGCTTTTGTCGTATTCTGAAAGCCACTTTTGACCTCAGCATCTGGTGATCGGTCCAACAGTTTGCTCCACGCATGGCTCGGGTACTGTGGATGTCCATCTTATCCCGACACCTC
>OZ024857.1:52242948-52300448 GCA_964017155.1 Oasisia sp. SBJ-2009
AAGTCTACCCCTAAATATTCAGTGATTGGGGTAGGCCATGGCCCCTCTTCAAATATATGTTGTCAACATAACTATTATAAATAGCATAACATCAAGGCTTTTTTTAGTTTTGAATTAGCACCAGACCAACAATGAATTATGATTTATATTAAAAAAATACTTATAACATATTATACTATATATTATATGACATAATATATATATATATATATATATATATATATATATATATATATATATATATATATATATATATATATATACATATACATATACATATACATATACATATACATACACATATGTCTATATAAATTGGTCCCCCGTCCCCCCCCCCCACTTTTAAAACCGGATCGACGCCCCTGCCCACGCACGAGGTGATACCATAGGAGCCGGTCGGGCAATCTGAGACAGAGAGAACGAGCGGTTATTTAGAGACTAGTGTCCGGTTTGACGATGTCTTTCGGGTACTTCCGGCTTGATGACAGTCACGAATACCTGTTATGTACATAATGCATTCGAATGACATCAACATGCCTTTTATTATTATTGCTATAATATCATAATGTGTACACTGGAATGTGTAATTTAAATACACAAATTTGTTATGAGTCATTGTTGTTCGAAACTACGCAAAATATGAGTTTTTATATTACACAGTGTCCCAGCCTGAGATCTGCTCAAAGCTCTTTAATATATATATTTAATATATATATATAGCAACATTGTTTTAAAAGAAAGCACAAACGAAACACCTGCTCACTGACTCACCTGCAACGACCGAGATGCGAGCAGATTTCTTTTTGTCAATTCAAAACTTCAGCGTTATCGTCTTGATAATCATACGCGTGACCCACAAGACACTGTTTTTATCCATCTAAATTTATCCGCCAAAAAGTGACGCCAAGTATAGACAGTCGACTCAATCTTTCTAACCGGTGATGAACTCGTCTATCCCAAAAAATCGGTGTTGACGAAATGTTTAAATATAATATATATTATATTTAAACATTTCGTCAACACCGATTATATATATATATATATATATATATATATATATATATATATATATATATATACATATATATTATATTTAAACATTTCGTCAACACCGATTTTTTGGGATAGACGAGTTCATCACCGGTTAGAAAGATTGAGTCGACTGTCTATACTTGGCGTCACGTTTTGGCGGATAAATTTAGATGGATAAAAACAGTGTCTTGTGCGTCACGTGTATGATTATCAAGACGATAACGCTGAAGTTTTGAACTGACAAAAAGAAATCTGCTCACATCATCGGTCGTTGCAGGTGAGTCAGTGAGCAGGTGTTTCGTTTGTGCTTTTAAAACAATGTTGCTTTGTCATCACGGTAATTATGGGACGCTTGAGCAATTCATATGAAGGTGTGGTGTGACTGTTTTGACATGTTCCCTCTGGAAACCAGACGTAGATCATAGTTATGTGTTAATTACATTTGTGTTAAACTGGAAACTATATGTTTTTAGAATATCATTTCATCAAAGCAGGTATATAAATACATGAAAATATAGGCATATTTAAATTTGTTAGCTACGTTTAGTAGAATGTTATGTTATGTTTTTTTATATAACATGTTACCCGGAAACCTTGAACCAGGGCACCTACAGTCATGTATGAAGTCAGTTTTTCAGGTAGGTCGAAAACGAGGATTCCGTTAGAAAAAAATGTCACTTTTAAACGGGAACGGAAGAAATGGGATATGGGGTTTGGCATTTATACAGTACACAAGGATGGAGCAAACCAATGCATGTAAGCAATAGATCTTCTACTATCCATGCCTACCAACCACATTTGGTTTACTAATAGCAATCTTATGTTTTGGGAATCATTTCTTAAATATAATCAATTAACAATGTTGGCGTCTAAACCCATTTTACCTTGGTATTGCTGTAGTCAAAGCAAACTTCTTCCTTAAGGATCTCTTGCAGTAAAATAATTGATGAATGTGTAAGAAGAGAACTAATTGTACTTGAAAACAAACCCTTTTAATAGCATTACTTTGTGTTTCGGCCAACGGCGTGGATCAATCAATGTATATAAAATAAGTTAAATGCTATATTTTGGCATTTAGTATAACGAGATGGAGTATATAATAGTTCAAGACAAGTGAAATAGTATAAAAATTAATAGGCCGTTTTTTGTGCATATCAATTACGTAATTAAGAGGACGTTGACGTCTTACCAACACTGAACTTTCAAAGATGTTTTTGTATAATTTCACTTCGCTGTTGTGTTCGCATTGCATGTTTTGTCGGAAAATAGCTCAGTGGAGCTAATGTTATATCAAATTCTCATGTAAACCCACGTTAAGTAAAGCTTCTTGTATCTTGTATGTGATAAAAAAGTAATTCTTAAATAGACAGTGTAGAATCCAGTCGTTACGTCCGCTCTAAGCACGTTGCACATTACAGACTTGTTCAATCTAACATCATCTCGATGTCTCCGGGAATAATTATCCACGTTGCAATTACGCGATGACTGTTCGTACACAAATATCCACCACTGTCTATAACCAGGAAGTCATTCACACAACTGAACTAAAATAATCCAGAATTCGTCGCGGCAGCACAGGATTCAAACTTGTGTTCCAAGCGATTGATGCTCTAGCCATGTCGCCACTGCGCCACTGCGATTCTGCCATACGTTTGACATAATTATGACCCTGAAATCCTAGAAGGCCGCCATCCGGTAGCGCGAAAACACAACTTTTGAACTGGAAAAAAGATGTCGGATATGGAGTTTTCCATTTATGCAGTATGTAGGGAAGGAGCAAAAGAATACTTATATGCTATGGCTATTATAATAATGAATCCATGCCTACTGCGTAATATAAGAACTCAGGTTTTTACGTAGCTTCGAACTACAATGTGGAACATGAATAAACAACAGTTCAACTTCTCCCAAACTTAACGCGCAAAACCGAGGTAAATTTTAGATGCGATATGTTTAAAATTACAAGTACAAACGACGATTCTGCAAATGTATGTGTTTAAATTAAACAATCCAATATACACATTATGATGGTATAGCAAAAACAATAAAAGGCATGTTGATGTCATTCAAATGTATTATGTACATAACAGGTATTTGTGACTGTTATCAGGCCGAAAGCACCCGAAAGACATCATCAAACGGGATACTAGTCTCTAAATAACGGCTCGTTCTCTGTATTTCAGAGTGCTCGACCGGTGTAGCGCTTTCATTTTTCCGGCGTTAAATCCGTTCCGATTGACGTTTCTGCGTATGCGCGAGTCAGATGCGGGCCTAGTTGCTATGCGGGATGTTTACGTTTCCCACCCCGCGGCACCCACCGTTAAAACCATTCCGATTGACGTTTCTGCGCATGTGCGTGCCAACCAGTTTGTTAACCGGCGAAAGTTTGTAGTTTCCGAGATGTTTTACAGTTACCTGAGACATTATATGAGCAGCGGCGTGCACCACCCGGCAGTAGCCAAGCATGACGATGTTCAGAGAAGGCTACGCTCAGCAGCGCTGAAGCATACTTTAAAAGGTGTGTTCAAAAAGGCTAAATTCGAGTCGACTCAGTCAGTGGCAGTGCTGACTCAGGAGCTGAGTCCAGTTATCAGTAATAAGATTATCGACATCGTCAAACGTTCATCACAAATAATAGTAATTATTATATTAAGTAACGTTGTCATTGGCATCGGAATATAACTATTGGGTTGCATTAATTAAGTCGTTTATGTAGAGTAGAAATGATACAGTAACGATAGGAGTGAGGTGTGCATCAGTGCATATATGGTGGTGTGTGTTTTCAGATTGTCATAGTACATACAGATGTCCACATAAACATAAACAAATACAAGTGACTAGAAAAAAATAAAAGTATTGCACATGGTAAATAGAGAAAAAAAACATTGCACAATGGTACATTCATTCTTTTTTTTATTATTGTATGGTTACACATATAAATAGTGTTGTCGCACGTTCTATTGCACTGTTCAGATGCTTTATGTATGAAATTAAGATATTATAAGGGTAAACGTGATAAGTATTGTACTTCTTTTACCCTTTTTTCAACAATTGTATTGCATACACTGTATTTATAATGTAGTACACTGTAGTAGTTGTTGTTGAAATGAATTTCAATTCAATTCAATTCAAAAACTATTATGTATATACAACATTTTGATCCAATGTTGTCTTATCCTGGATTGGCATTTTATATCACTGTTGATAATTGCAGTTACCAACTTATTATAAGAGCATCAAGTCTCCGCATGAATTTATATACAAGGTTTCTAATTACAGCTTTACTATCAGGTACATGGTATTCTACAAACATGGTGGAGGCACTGCAATATTTAGGCTGATTTAGCAATAAATGAAACACATTATTGTAAGCCACATGAAGATTATGTATACTTGCTACTGTGTAATTACACCACAGCTGAGCAGTATACATTGGAGAGCAGAAAGTTCTAAGCAAAGTCAGCTTCACTTCCGTGGAACACATGTAAAATTTCCGCAATAGCATATTACCCCTAGCATATAGTTGTCGGCATTGGCATAAGATATCTTTGTCATCACGTAATGTATTAGAAATAAAGTGACCTAAATATTTCACATTATCCACTTCCTGGATTGTTTCACCATTAATCTTAAATGATGGAACATCAACATTTTTCATATAATTTTATTATTTACTTTTAAATATTAACACAGCACTTTTCTTGGAGTTGTACTTGATATCATGATTTAACTCATAGAGTCCACAAACCTGCATCAGTTCAGACAGTCTTGATACAGATGGGACTGAATTATCAAGTCATCAGCATACATAAGATGGTTGATAGTTGTACTACGTATTACACACCCTGTGTTACATTTGTTTAAAGCTATGGTTAAATCATCGATATATATCATCATCATCATAATGCTGTCGGTCGCGAAGCGACAAAGACTGCTTCCATCACTTGACTCTTGCTCTCCATTTGTCTCTCTGCTGTGAGAGTGATGTCCAGGAGTCGATCTTTATGTCTCTCAGCTTCAGGTTTCTCTTGATGGTATCTTTGAACCGGAGACGAGGGCGCCCTCTCTTTCTGTGACCAGAAGACAGTTGAGAGTAGAGAACCTGCTTCGGTAGCCTGTCTGATGACATCCTCATGAGGTGTCCAGTCCACCGGAGATTCTTTCTGATCAGAAGATCTTCCATAGATGGCAGCCCTGTCCGTTCGAGTATTTCCTTGTTTGTCACTTTGTCCATCCAGGTTATCCCCATGATCGAACGCAGATGTCGCATCATGAAGGCATGCAACTTTTTCACCAGTCGTCTGTACACTGTCCATGCCTCGGCTCCGTATAGGAGGGTGGACAGCACAATTGCACGGTATATCTTGCCTTTAACCCGCATGGACACATGGTGGTTGTTCCAGAGTCTCTGGCGTAGTCGGCCGAAAGATGCACTAGCCTTGGCCATCCTCCTCTGTATTTCATCGTCAATGCATCCGTCACTTGATATAGTGCTTCCGAGGTAGGTGAATTCCATAACAGAGTTCAGCTTGTTTCCATCAACCATGATATCCTCCTCTCGGGTTCTTGTAGAGTTGGGTTGGTACAGCACCTCGGTCTTCTTTATGTTAATCTTCAGGCCGAACTTCTTTGACGCATTGGAAAAAGCATCCACTATTTTCTGCATCTCTTCAGCAGAGTGTGCAACCAGTGCACTGTCATCTGCGAATAGCAGCTCCCTCATCAGTATCCGTGTAGTCTTGGTCTTCGCTCTGAAGTGTGCGACGTTGAATAGGTCAGCGCTCTGTCTGGACTGTATGTAGATGCCATCCCCCATGTCTCGGAAAGCATTGTCGAGCATTGCTGATAGGAAGATGGAAAAGAGCGTGGGCGCCAGTACACAGCCTTGCTTCACCCCATTTGTGACCCTGAACGATTCCGAGACTTCCCCTCCAACATTAACAGTCGCCATCATTCCGGTATGTAGTGCCTCGATCATTGTTGTGAACTTCTCTGGGCAGCCATACTTCTTCAGTAGCTGCCATAGTCCGGTCCTCCCAACTGTATCGAACGCCTTACTGAAGTCGACAAATACCATGTACAGTTGTCGGTCCTGCTCAATGCACTTTTCTTGTAGTTGTCGGAGACAAAATATCATATCCACGGTGCTCCGGTTACCTCTGAAGCCACATTGTGTCTCCGGAACTACCTCTGGTGTTAGGTGGGTAGATAGTCTGTTGAGGAGGATCCTGGCGAAGATCTTGCCTGCTATGGAAAGAAGAGAGATTCCTCTATAGTTCCCACAGTCTGTTCGATCACCTTTCTTGTAGATGGTTATAATGCTTGCATCCTTCCATGCTTGTGGTACAGAACCCATCTCCCAGGCATTGGTGATTAGTTGGTGCAGTCTGCTGAACAGATTGTCTCCTCCGTGCTTCCATACTTCTGCAGGAATTCCATCTCCTCCAGGTGCTTTGCCATCTTTCAGGCTGGCGATTGCTCTAGCCATCTCATCCATAGTTGGAATCTCATCAAGGCTTGTCTTGGTAATGCGCTGCGGGATGTTGTCCAGAGCTTCGTGATCTATGTCGCCAGGGACGTTGAGTAGCTTCTGGAAGTGTTCACTCCATCTTGCCACAACTCTCTTGCTGTCAGAGAAGGTTTCCATTCCGTCTGTTGATTTTAGTTGAACAGGTCCCTTCTTTTTGGGTCCCCACACTTCCTTCAGTCCATTGTAGAAGCCCTTCATGTTGTTACTGTCGGCAGCTCTCTGCAGCTCCACTGCTTTCCTTTCCCACCAGTCCGACTTCAGTGCACGGGTGTGTTTTTGTAGCAGTCTGCAGGCATCTTTGTATGCTGCAGTGGTGGATCTAGTGCTCCTGGTTTGCAACACTCTCTGGTGGGCTTGATCTCTTCTGCTCACAAGAGTCTGTACCTCCTGGTCGTTGGGGTCGAACCAGTCCTGGTGTTTTCTGTCTGGCTTGCCAAGATATGTCTTGGCTGTGTTGTACACAACCTGCTGCAGAGCTGCCCATTCCTCGTCTGGTGTTGAGTTTTCCTTCTCCTCCCAGTGGGCGAGAGCACTGTCCATCTCCTGCTCAAAACTCTCCCTATGGCTGATGGTACTTAGTTTTGCAGTGTTGAGCTTGGTCGGCTTATTTGTCCCTTGCCTGTTGTGCTTTTGTCGTATTCTGAAAGCCACTTTTGATCTCAGCATCTGGTGATCGGTCCAGCAGTTTGCTCCACGCATGGCTCGGGTGCTGTGGATGTCCATCTTATGCCGACACCTCGTGATGATGAAGTCGATCATATGCCAGTGTTTGGAACGAGGATGCATCCAGGTGGTCTTGCGTTCATCCTTCTGCTTGAACATGGTGTTCGTCACTATCAGTTCGAACTCAGAGCACAGAGCCAGTAGAAGTTCGCCATTGGAGTTGCATTTCCCAATCCCATGTTTGCCCATGACCAAGGGCCACTTGTCATTGTCTCTTCCTATCCTCGCATTGAAATCTCCTATCAGCAGTAGCTTATCGGTATGAGGGATGCCCCTGAGCACACTTGTGAGCTGGTTGTAGAAGGCCTCCTTGTTTTCGTCTGGGTTTGTCATTGTCGGAGCATACACGTTGATAATTGTAGCAAAGTTGTCCTTGCTCAGAGGTAGTCTCATCGTCATGATTCTGTCACTTACTGGCCGTGGCATTTCTGTCAGCTTTGTGATGATATCCTTTTTGATAGCAAAGCCCACTCCGGCCTCCCTTCTTTCTCCTTCGGGTTTGCCACTCCAGAAGAAAGAGTATATATATATATATATATATATATATATATATATATATATATATATATATTAAAAAGGTGTGGTGAGAGTATACCACCTTGCCTGACACCATTTGTAGCTCCAAAATGTTCCGACAATTTGACTGACAATCTTATACACATAGTCTGATTCGAATACCAATATATATATAAGCAGTCTAACAATATATGAATGTTTCACTCTGTCAAAGGCTTTAGAAGCATCTAAAAACATGTAAACATATACCCATTTAGACTCCTATGCCTGTCAATAACTCCCTTTAAGACATAAATACACAAGTCTGTCCCATGTTTTTTCTCATATCCAAACTGATTGGACATTGTTGACCGCGTAACTGACATTCTGTCTAACAATATGTTTTCAATTTTTTTTGACACAATACTAGCTAATGCAATAGGTCTATAATTGTCTTTGCTGTTAATCTTGCTACATTTATCTTTGATAATGAGAACGAGCACAACAGATAACAAAGATCTAGGTAAAAATCCATGTATAAAAAACCCAGTTATACACATAGCAAGTAAAGGCACAATGCGCTTATCACAATGTTTAAGGTGTTCAGCATATACACCTAATTTCCACAACTATGTCATTTGTGTATTTGGAATCACATTTGATCTGTTGAATGTCTATATCCCTAATACAATTAAAAAGCTGTTTAAAATGAGACCGCCATTTACCTTTACACCTTTACCTAATAGTATTGAGGATGTTAGTGGTATTTTTGAAATAACTGAATTATGGCGGTCTCATCTTATTTCAAAAGTTGATTGACAGGGGAGTGCCTGGATATATTGTTAGACTGTTTATATACTGGTATTCGAATCAGACTGTATATAAGATGGTCAGGCAAATTGTCGAAACATTTTGGTGTTACAAATGGTGTCAGGCAAGGTGGTACACTCTCACCACACCTTTTTAATATATATATATATATATATATATATATATATATATATATATATATATATATATATATATATATATATATATATGGATGATTTAACCATAGTTTTAAACAAATGTAACACAGGGTGTGTAATACGTAGTACAACTACCAACCATCTTTAATGAATTTCCCGGTTCGGGACAATAAAGTTTTATTGTATTGTATCTTATGTATGCTGATGACTTGGTAATTCTGTCCCCATCTGTATCAAGACTGTCTGAACTGATGCAGGTATGTGGACTCTATGGGTTAAATCATGATATCAAGTACAACTCCAAGAAAAGTGCTGTGTTAATATTTAAAAGTAAATAATAAAATTATATGAAATTTTTTGATGTTCCATCATTTGAGATTAATGGTGAAACAATCCAGGAAGTGGATAATGTGAAATAGTTGGGTCCCTTTATTTCTAATACATTACGAGATGACAAAGATATCTTACGCCAATGCCGACAACTATATGCTAGGGTAATATACTATTGCGGAAATTTTACATGTGTTCCACTGAAGTGAAGCTGACTTTGCTTAGAACTTTCTGCTCTCCCATGTATACTGCTCAGCTGTGGTGTAATTACACAGTAGCAAGTATACATAATCTTCATGTGGCTTACAATAATGTGTTTCGCTTATTGCTGAATCAGCCTAAATATTGCAGTGCCTCCACCATGTTTGTAGAATACCATGTACCAGATAGTAAAGCTATAATTAGAAACCTTGTATATAAATTCATGCGGAGACTTGATGCTCTTATAATAAGTTGGTAACTGCAATTATCAACAGTGATATAAAATGGCAATCCAGGATAAGACGACATTGGATCAAAATGTTATTTAAACATAATAGTTTTTGATTGAATGTACCATTGCGCAATGTTTTTTTTCTCTATTTACCATGTGCAATACTTTTATATTTTTCTAGTCACTTGTATTTTTTTATGTTTATGTGGACATCTGTATGTACTATGAGTATGACAATCTGAAATAAAGATATTGAAAACACACACCACCAAATGCACTGATGCAGGCCTCACTCCTATCATTACTGTATCATTTCTACTCTACATAAACGACTTAATTAATGCAACCCAATAGTTATATTCCGATGCCAATGACAACGTTACTTAATATAATAATTATTATTATTTGTAATGAACGTTTGACGATGTCGATAATCTTATTACTGATAACTGGACTCAACTCCTGAGTCAGCACTGCCACTGACTGAGTCGACTCGAATTTAGCCTTTTTGAACACACCTTTTAAAGTATGCTTCAGCGCTGCTGAGCGTACCCTTCTCTGGATATTGTTATGTTTATTTTTAGTCATTATATGATGTGATCTTGAACATTTTATACAGACGATCTATGTACAATTATTTTGCTTTAAGAGGAATGTTTTAATTTTTTTATCCCTAGAATTCATTGATTTTTTTATATACAGCATGTATATCAATTTAGCCACAGCCACGCAAGATAGATTGGATTTGGGATTATTTTAAGTTTTACAATAAATTGTTATTGAATGAGGATTGTGTGTCTACTGTGCTTCAATAATAAACTAGGCAACAGTGTTTGCTTAATCAATCCAGTTCAGAGGTAATGGCGGCCACATGAGTTATACCACAAAGTATTGTACTGGGTCCAGTTATGTTCATATTATACTTAAAGGCCAGTATTAAAACAATAAAATGATGTGCTATTTATAGAGGACATCAATATGTTTCACTTACACACAACTGTTACAGGCTTATTCACGAAGTAAATTCAGAATACAAAAAATATCAGTATGGATTCATTTCAACAAAACATCACTGAACATAACTAACATTATCTTCTCACATTTACATCTGAAGGTAAGACGATGATCATGATGTTATTTTAATAAATGTAACAAATATATATCATGTTATTTCAGTAATGTCTGTAATTATTTAAACGTAGACTAGAGGAAACTGGTCAGTATAATATAAAGATTGTTAATGTATAAGTTATTATTTTCCTCCCGTGTACGCGTTAAATGCAAATTTAAGCCACTTATCACACAACAAATTACAAAACTTTGTTATGCCAAACTTGGTGCAACTATTTATTTATCCATCCAATTACTATTAATATTAAGGATAAATAAACAATACATCTTTGTATACGAAGCAATAACTACTATATTTTTATTTACTAAAGATGTAGCAGTAAATCCTAGCACAATTAATCGTAACCAGTGACACCGCTTTGTTATCCGCTGTCACTGGTCCAATTAGTCCGTGCTATAACGCTCAAACTCCCAAATACACGAGCAACAACCATCGTAGCTAGCTAGCGCTGTCGCGCGCGCCTTTAGATGCGCGCATGCGCAGAAACGTCAATCGGAACGTTTTTAACGACCTGAAAAATGTAAGCGCGACCATCGTAGGTAGCGCTTACGTTTATCCCCTAGATACGCGCATGCGCAGAAACGTCAATCGGAACGGTTTTAACGATCGGAAAAATGTAAGCGCGACACGTACCAATGGTATCACCTCGTGTGTGGGTAAGGTAGACGGTAACTCCCATTCACTGTTACATTTTTAGCAGTTTCGTCCCGTGTAGGAACGAAATCTTGCACGAACTGCCGTGTTCCTTCACACATAAACACACACGCACGCACACGCGCACGCGCACGCACACGCACACGCACACGCACACGCACACGCACACGCACACGCACACGCACACGCACACGCACACGCACACGCACACGCACACGCACACGCACACGCACACGCACACGCACACGCACACGCACACGCACACGCACACGCACACGCACACGCACACGCACACGCACACGCACACGCACACGCACACGCACACGCACACGCACACGCACACGCACACGCACACGCACACGCACACGCACACGCACACGCACACGCACACGCACACGCACACGCACACGCACACGCACATCACGACAATTTCAATTGGTACATCCTATCGCATTTATCTGGGGGTCATTTCTAAATTATATTCATTGAACAATGTTGACCTCTAAACCTTGGTATTGCTGATCTTTAAGTTTTAAGCAAACTATCTCCATAAGCAAAGCAAACTATCTCCATAATGATATGTTGCAATAAAATAATTGATGAATGCGTAAGAATAGAAGTAATTACAATTAACAACAAGCTCTTTTAATAGCAGTAATTTGAATGGTTATCAAATGAAACCTCTTAAATCATGTCAACAAAAAATATTTGTCCTTGTAAATTGTACGTATTTAGACACATGAGATATGATCAGTCCCACCTAGAGCATTGTGAATCTTCAGATTCCAGTGAATCCTCCCTCTATACACCATCATCTCTCTCCTCTTATCAGCCCCTCGCTCTCATCTTCCTCGCTGTCTTCAGCTGGCCCTGGTTCAGATGGTTGCGTCGGGAGAGGAGGTCGCTTGGGGCGGACCTGGCGCCAGCGACTACCTACGAGCTCCCAGCCCTGTCCGGGTAGCGAGGGGTGGTGCTTTAGTGATCTGGGGGAGCACTAGATAGACCAAGTGGTTGGCGCGGCGGCAGTGTCGGCGTAGACTGTCTGCGTCTGGAGGAAGACGAATGAAAGATTTGTACGTCGTTATTTTGTGTCTCAGCTTGCTCAACAGTTTGTGTTGCGGGCGACGGCGTGGATCAATCAATGTATAAAAATAAGTTAATTGCTGTAATTTGACATTTAGTATAACGAGATGGAGCATATCAGTGCAATAGTGTAAAAAGGAATAAGCCGCAATTATATAATTAAGAGGACGATGACTTCTTACCAATATTGATCTTTCAAAGATGTTTTCATGAATATCAATTACCTAATTAAGAGGACGTTGACATCTTACCAACATTAATCTTTCAAATACGTTTTTATATAACTTCACCTCGCTGTCGTGTTCGCCTTGCATGTTATAAAACGTAATTCTTAAATATATAGTATAAAATCCAGTCGTTGGGACCGCTCTATGCACGCTGCACGTTACACCCTCACAGACTTGTTCAATCTAACACCATCTCGATGTCTCCGGGAAAAATAACTCACGTTGCAATTACCAGAATTCGTCGCGGCAGCACAGGATTCAAAGTTGTGTTCCAAGCGATTGATGTTCTAGCCATTGCGCCACTGCACCACTGCGCCACAGCGCCACTACTCCACTGCGTCACTACGATTCTGACATAAGTTTGACATAATTTTGACCCAGAAATCCTAGAAGGCCGCCATCCGGTAGCGCGAAAACGCAAATTTCGAACGGGAAGGGAAGATGTGGGATTTGGGGTTTTCCATTTATGCAGTATGTAGTGAAGGAGCAAAACACACTTAGATGCTATATCTATTATAATAATAATGAATCCATGCCTTCCAAACATATATTATATATCGTTTATTAATAGCAATATGGGATACTGCGTAAAAACTGAGGTTTTTCCGTAAAGTCGAACAACAATGTGGAACATGCATAAACAACAGTTCAAATTCTTCCAAGGTAAATTTTAGATGCGGTATATTTATAATAACTAGTACAAACGATGACTCTGCAAATGTTTGTGTTTAAATAAATAATCAATTATATACACGTAATGATAGTATAGGAATAACAATAAAAGACATGGTGATGTCATTCGAATGTATTCTGTACGTAAAAGGTATTATACTGTTATCAAGCCAAAGAACTCGAAAGACGGTCGTCAAACCGGATACTAGTCTCTAAATAACGGCTCGTTCTCTGTGACTCAGAGTGCCAGACCGGCCCCGATGCCATCACGTCGTGCTTGGGTAACCCAGACGGTAACTACCAACGCTGTTACATGTGTCGCAGGTTCGTCACATGTAGCAACGAAATCTTGTACGAAATGCCGTGTCCATTCACACGCACGCACGCACGCACGCACGCACGCACGCACGCACGCACGCACGCACGCACGCACGCACCCACACACACACACACACACACACACACACACACACACACGACGAAAATTCCAATCAATTGGTACAACCTATCGCATTTATCTGAAGATCATTTCTTAATTATATTCACTGAACAATGTTGACGTCTAAACCCATTTACCTAGGTATTGCTATTTACTATTTTCTTGTGAGACCTTTCAGTGACCTAATTATTTGACTTTTATTTTTGTAAAGACTCTTAGACTGGCTTTAACAGATGGCGGATGGACGTCACTCAGCTGTACAATAAAATATGTTATAATTTCATATTTAATTGCAAGAAGTCTGGTGCTATATATATGTATATTTGTATATATATATATATATATATATATATATATATATATATATATATATATATATATACATGTATATATATATATATATATATATATATTTATATATATATATATATATATATATACATGTATATATATATATATATATGTATATATATATATATATATATATATATACACGTGTGTGGGTGTATGAAATAAAAAGGGAAAGTAGAATAATAATATAATTACATTTCATTATTTTATTACATGTGTTTAGAATAATTACCTATATAACAATTATTTATTTTCATCGAGAAAAAAGAGCGATCTAAAATAAGGATGTGCATATTATTATACATTTTATATCATTTCAAATAGTTAAATGTAATTTACTAAACAACTTTGTTATCATATATGTAAGTATTTATTCAATTTAACTGAGTCAATACATATACCGTTTTACCACAGGCTTCAATAATCTTTATAATGCTTTATTAGCAGTATGATGTTTAGTCAACATTTCAACAGCTGCTCTGTTGGTCAACCTTGACATTTCACTTGGTGATGTTTCTCTGTAAATAAAATAAAAGCATATACCAGTCACCATAAAGCATCATAACAATTAGCATGGGGAAGCTCTCTGTGCCAATATTAGTGACACGATGCTCAAATAAACATATACATTTGGAATATTAGCCACATTAGAAAGATTATATTTTTACATATTTATTCACACCTAAATAGCTTTTTGAAATATTATCCTGTTCAAAGATGCAGTTACATTAGAATATTATATTAGATTACTCCAAGATGGCCGTTATTGCGTCAGCGCAATCCTGAAAAGGGCGGTAAATTAAAAACGACTTAGCTACAAGAAGCACATGCAGTTTATATGAACTTTTCAGGGTCTTCTTATTAAATATTCATCTAACTACTATTCAAACTTCAGAAAACTTCCTCGACGTGCTACGAGTATATAATTATCCGAACATGGAACATATTCACTAATCAGGTCTCAGAAAAATACGTTTTCACCGTCATACGATCAATACGAGGCTCTGAAAAGGAGTTTCCCTAGGCCTCCCCTCGTGAGCACAAAAACCTAGTGGACGCAAATTGCAGCCGACCTACCGACGCGCCCCTAACGGATTTGCAGTCCCTATCTTTGCGTCTGTTTAATTACGACCCTGGGTGACATGGCATTTGTAATTAATGTACTACCTTGGTGAATGGTAGGGACCGGCAAACAAAATAGATTTACAACGTTTATGATGGTGCGTGTCGATTGTATGTATAATAGGTAACAATATACCGTTTACAGAATTAAAATATCTTTAAGCAGTAAAACGTTATGGCACATTTAAATTTCCAAATATGGTACCAAATCTGTGACCTCGGCTCTGTCAGTCAACATTTCAATAGCTGCTCTGTTGGTCAACCTTGACAACATTTCACTTGGTGATGTTTCTCTGTTAATAAAATTAAAACTTACCACTCACCATAAAGCATTATAATAATTAACATGGGGAAGCATGTCTGTGCTAATATCAGTGATACGATACTCAAATAAACTTATACATTTTTGGAATATTAACCAAATTAGAAAGATTATATTTTTAGATATTTATTCACACAAAATATCTTTTTGAAACATTATCGTGTTCAAAGATGCAGTTAGATTAGAATCTGATATTAGATTACTCTAAGATGGCCGTCATTGCGTCAGCGCAATCATAAAAATGGGCGGTAAATTCAAAACGATTTAGCTACAATGCGCTACATGCGATTTATATGACATTTTCAGGGTCTTCTTATTAAACATTCTTCTAACTACATACTATCCAAACTTCAGAACTTCCTCCGCGTGCTACGAAGATATAATTATCCGAACATAGCGCATATTCACTCATACAAATCTAAATTAAATAACCCACCTAAAATATTGCAATTCAAACCGCTGCATTCTCTGACATTTTGGGTCTCAGAAAAATGTGGTTTCACCGTTATACGATTAATACGAGGCTCTTAAAAGGAGTTTCCCTGGGCCTCCCCTCATGATAGTGGACCAGCCAACATGTGATATAAAACTTTCATCGGCATTTTTTTTAATAGCATGAAACTATGGTAGGTAGATCACTCATAGCATGTGGGAAAAGGTGTGGGTGGATGCCACCCTTGATTTTGATTTTAAAGGTCATTTTCAAGGACGAGTAAGGTCAAAATTGGTATTTTGTTTTTTGTGTACTAATTTGGACCACAATCAATAGATCTATCCAATGAAATAATTTTTATGTTCATATACTTGCATCTAACTAGTGTAATTGACAAGTAAACATTCACTTTACAATGTTAAAGGACAAAAAAAGGCTACGGCTTCGTGTCATACACCTAATAGAGTTTATACAAAGTAACAATTTACACATATACTAAATTTTTTAACGTCAGCGGTTTACTCAGAATGTGACTTTAAAGTCTAAAATTCTAACGAAATCCACGATGGTCTAGACGTCGCCATAGGTGAAGGGTTAATTTGGCTTGGCCATTCAGCGCGCGGCATTCTATATCTCGGTCAGCTTCCGGCGACGTCGTTAAGGGTCAACAACTTCGAGTCTTCGACAGTTCGTTCAGTTGGCGTGACATCTAGCAGCTGCTTATAGACGTATATCTAAATCTGTGGTAAAATCTATGGTAAACTTTAGTAATTATGCCTTCGTGTTCGGCATACGGTTGCAATAATAGTTGAAACAACCGGTAGTATTGAAGCAATGGATTCACGTTGGTGATTTGCGGGCGTACTGTTTGTCACTTTGCTCGGTCCATTTTGAGGAGAAATGCTTTGATGTAGACATGTATCATCAGTTGATGGGATGATTTCAGCGATAACAATAATAGACAACTTTATATTTACCGTCATCAGCATGTTACGCGCGTTGCCGAGTTGCAGCCATTTCATGACAACAGTCAAACCCTATGCAGGGAATCTACGTGAAGAGCGCCTCGATCACCGTCGTGACGTCATTCTTCGTCTAAGATGGGGTAGCGCATATAATTTGGATAGCTGGGTGTTAAAAAATATTTTTCTGGTAAACCGCTGGCGTTAAAAAATTGAGTATATGTGGAAATTGTTACTTTATATTAACTCTATTAGGTGTATGCCACGTAAAAGTTAACTTTGTTTGTCCTTTAAAGTATAGGATAACGAAACACAAAAGTATGTTTTTCTCCAAAACATGGTTTTTAATTAAGAACTGTGTTGAACACTTGGTCGTTTTACTCTAATGTTCTCATATGCACTATGATGTCCAATAACGTGTCACATTCACTTCCTCCCATGTATATTGGCCAGCTGGGTTGCAGCAATCCACCCCATCACACCCGCAAGCATACCTGCAGCTGAGGTTCGTTTTGAAGCAACTGCATCGGGCCGTTCTGCACTTAGCCTTACACCCACAAGTGACCAGTTCTAGACACGCATCTGGAATAGGAGGCAGTCTTGTCCATACAGGGTTCAAGCAGTCTGACTCCATCATCCATGTAGAGATGTCGGTGGGAGAAGGGATGTCTATATGCTCCTGGTCTGCCTGCAGCCAGATCTTTATTTGATAGTTGGCGCGTGCGGTGTGAAGTTCTAGGGCGTCTCTGGTTGGGGGTAACATCTCCAGACCAAGCTTGCCCTTACCGAAGAGTTGGAGTCTGGCATTGTCGACGGTTTGTTGCTCAGTTGTGCCGTACAAGTGACATATAAATTGTTCAATTGGTGCGAGTTCTCCAACATGACCAATCCCCTGCACGAGATGCGGATGATTCTGAAAAGTTTTCCAGCAAGACCGCTTGCCATGACCACTAAACGCTGACGTTGTGTCACAATCTGTGAAGGCGTGGACGCTCAGCAGGTCATCCCTCAGAGGTTTTGCAAGTCTCTCAGACAGTGCATGTATTGGATAGCATTTCCTCTTTGCTGTTCCAGAGATCATCCACACTTCTGCTGTTTGAGCTGGTATAAAGTGGACGGGAAGCAGTATGACACCCGTGTCTCTGCAGATGACCAACACTCTTTTGTATCCCTGGTTGACTGCCTCACACGAATGGAGTACCAGCTTGGTGTCCGCCTCTTCATGGCTTCCTTGAAGTTTGACTTCACTCCTCCTTGTTGACCTCGCATGTGTAGCACAAGATAATCCGCCTCCTGTTACAAGCTCACATTGTTGCGGTAGATCAGTACCCTTTGTCACGATGATCTCGGTCAAGAACCTGGTGAGATCGGCCTTGTTCTCATCAGATACAATACAGTTGCTCCATACCTTTGGAAGTGGGACATTTCGTCCATCGATGACCTTACGAATTGGCTTCTTCTTCCCCACTCGCTTTGACCTTGTCACTCACTGCCTTGATCGATTGTTGCCCGGTGTAGCGGTCAAACATTACATCAACTCTTGTTGTGTGACATCTGAAGTGACTTGTGACATTGTTCAAGAATACGTCGGCATAGTCGCCAAACGTCAGACACCCATGAGGTTTTCCAAGAGCTTGGATCAGACCATGACCGTCAATCATCTCACACGTCTTCATGTTGGCTTCTGGAATTGCCGAGGGTATAGGAATGCCATCCACCAGGACATTAGCTCTGACTTTTGTGTCGAGTTCATGTCGCCTCCATGCTTGGCCAGAGACAGCGGGATTGGGGACAGGTCATGCTTCAGGATAGTCCCCATTTCAACTGTACGACCCGCGGTGACAGCATTGAGTAATAGCTGCAGAAGGTTTCTGTCGGCTTTGACAGTCTTCTGCACATTGTGTTTGATAGTCACGGTTGCTGTGTACAGAATGGCAAAGGTTTTCGAGCGATGCTTCTTAAGCACATCATGAAACCCCACAGTTTTCTCAATTAAAGGTTTCCAATCATTTCGTTTTGCCCATCGCCAATCATTTTCTTTTATGTCCTGGTGTGTAATGTATCAATGGTTTAACTAGTATGCACAGTCAGTTTAATTTTAAAATGCGTACTTGTCTTTTTTTATTCGGCAAAAAAGAATCGTCGTTACACCGGGTATAACTGGTGAAACTATTAGCCGGTGTAGACGTCGTGCCCTTTTTGGGTCACGTGTTTTATACGAGATCGGCAGCCTACGGCACAATAACAAATGACACGTGCTTCGATCTGCGTGTCATGACGAATATTCCGAAGACGAAATGCTTCTTCTGTGAAGGTACGTCTTAAGAGTTAAGTGCATTATCGCAGTTAGCAACTCGACGCAGATTCTCTAACTTGTAAGATTACAAGTCTGACATTGTTAAACCAGTTTGACAGTCGGCATCGCCCGGCATCGCTCACATGTCATGAGTCATGACTCGGTCTCGGCCGGCAGTAATGCCAGTATTTATAATTGTATATGTACTGGTATTGCATTTGATTACGCAGGATCTTGTTAATAAGCTATGTAATTGCAAAAGTACATATCTAGGGAGAGTAGATGGCGTGAGGGACGAAGTGATAAATCATTGGCTTTGGAACTTTGGCAGTAGACTCCGGTTGATCGTGGGGAGCATCCGTTATGTCGTGCAACAGAACGTCAAACGAATAATTATGTTGGTTATCACAATTATTTAAACAGTGTTTTGTGACTCACATTTTACTATGATTGCTGGATGTTGTTGATTTGCATTATATTTTATGCAACATAAGTTAGATTTTTATGACAACCACGATGGTGATGAATTTATTCAATATAAAAAATATAAACCTGAACATAAAATGCTTGTATAGCTATCAGCTATTGTATGTGACTGTATACCATATGCAAGTATTACACATAACATTCTTGCCCTTGTTTCCATTGTGGTCAGTGATGCCTGGCTGTAGTCTTGTAATATCTGATACCTTTCAACTCACATATGCCAGCTGTTCTAATCTATATATTTTCATCACAGCAATATATAAATGCATTTAATACAACTCGAATTATGATATATTAGTACAGGCTACACTACAATGCAAGTGAGACGAGGCAGAGGAGGGACTAAGATTAATGCAATCACTTGTGTCGGGCAAATGCATGGAGGATACGTAGTTTGCAAGAGGCCAACGTCTGATCACACCAAGTGAATTAAACATTTTAACAATCAACAATGTATAAATTTTCAAAATATTTTAATATGCCCATTTCAATACACATTTGCTTTCATTAACATTTTCATAATATCTTGGACATGGAAAACTAGGAAAACCTTTGCAGTTGTGTAATGCATGTTATACTAAGTGAGTCCAGTCCAGTGTCCACACAGACTTTGGCCAACACCTTTAAAAAACTATTCAGCATATAACGATAACTCAGAAATAAATTTATAAAATCAATTATTATTCATTCTGAAGAAGGTAGACATGTTTGAATATTTGGTGAAGGAAATATACTGTTGGCATCACAACACCACCTTATTTTGTCACTTCCAACATTCACTTTGACATGGATACAACCTCCAGCTGAGCCATTAAATGTCAAATATAACATATGTAGTAGTTATTACATGACATACCCTGACACAAAATTGTATATTGAAAATAAAACAGAAAATATGAATGCGCTATGTTTGGGAGTATTCAAATAATCCTAAAATAATATAAAAAATAAGGCATCCTTACAATTAAATATAGCAGGGTAATTTTACTTTCATGTAATGACAATACACACCTAATAACACTGCTTAGATATTAACCTGTACGTGCTGCTGTAGACGAACATTTCTTGCTGCCTTTTTTGTGGAATGCTTTAGGTCATACATAACATATTATGTTATACAGCTGTAGATTGATTGATTATGGCAATGAACATTCCATAATGACAACTCTAATACCATGATGCCAGTTTTTGTTTACTGAGTTTGAATATTATGCTTTTCTTTTCAGGTCAACACTCAACAGGAAACTGAACAGCACCACTAGGTCAACAAGTTAATAAGCTATATACCGTCCAAGATTCCACAACTATGGGCTGTGCAAGACGCTGCAGATCAAATGTCATGTGAATATCAACCGAGTGATCTCAGTTGTGTGTTGCATCCGTGGCAGACTCCCCCGTACCGATGGTGTGTGCAGTGTGCACTGACTTCCAGGCCAGTCAGTTATCCAAACTGACTAGAGACCAATATAGAATGCAGGTTGCTTGACATGCGAATATGGTGATATCTGACTAGCTTTGCAGTTTGTGGTAGAACAGGGGTGCCATGGTCTGGCAAATATGGCATGAGCCTTCGGTCAACCTCTCTCAACACTATAAGATAGGTTCGGCATTCTTTGGTGAACTTCATCGGCTTGGATATCGATGGCATTACTGTGTGAGTTCACTCTCTTTAGTGGTACTGCATGCCAGGTACCTGACATTTTCTGTGCATCCACATCTACCTGTACAAGAAACAACGTGACAATTAACATGGCTCTGACATTTATGATATCTTATGTGATGATACATTTAGCAAAAGTCAATTATACAATTGTTTGGTATTTGGTATTCATATCCTAAACTCTACATGCCAGATATGTTACACCTTACTAAGACCTGTTATATACCTAAGCTCACAATTTAGATGCATATTAACATATATAATGCTTTACTGGTCATGCGGTTTAATTTTTTAAACATTACAACCGTGCATAGCTGTGTGTGTAACAACAATTGTAATAATTGTTTTACCAGCAGAACTTATTAATATAAAGAATTTGTGTTACTCAATGACAGAAGTACCGCACACTTGAAACTCGTTTTATTTTCAGGTCATAGGGAAGCCTGCACCCTTTGACTTTGCATAGGCTAGTGATGAATAATTTTGAATATGTTGTAAGTTTGTAATTATGAATTAAATGTTTCTTCACCATAATCACATAGTTGGCATATTTTTCTCTGGTTATTCATATAAGATGACCACAAACACAGCAACATTGTATGAATGCAGTGACATAGGTGGGCATTAATTAGTGCTTTCTGTAAAGATAGAGTTATGTATTCCACTTTATTCAGCCTACCCAATCAGAATGCAGTTGATGCCAATTATATTGTATGATGTAATGGGCATTTCAATGTATAATTTCCGTAATATTAATTTCTATGTTTGTAACACAAATATGGCAACATATAATTAACCAACATACACCACACCTACATCATTATAAACTTAATTAATCAAAACAAACATAACATCTTTCTTGCCATTATACAAAATGAATAGTTTATAAGAAACATCTTTAAAATGCAGTTACTTGTGTCATGATGAGATTTTATGAATATCAAATACCAATGATTACCTCCATTCTGGTAGTGACGTCTTCCGCTCTTGTCATATCAGTGTCATGTCTTCATCGTCTGTATTCATCAGTCACAATTTCTTCAATGTCATGCACAAGTTCACATGTAGTAACAGGCTGCAGAGTGGCAACGTCTTTGCGGCATCTGAAATAAAACAGCCAAACCAGTGAGCATTACTGTAAACACCTCAAAATGGTCTTTAATCATCAACACTGGCCCAAGAGGTCCTCAGGTCTTTTGGACTATACAGCCGTGAATAGTGAATTTGTAATATTGAATGAAATTTATTTTTGTTAATCTGAGTTTTTCACCACAAAACACAGCAAATTGTGTTTGCTAAATTGCACAGCACCATAACAGGCCATTAGTGGTTTTAAATAAAATAATATTAGAATAAAATCAGTTCATTTTAATGCCATGAAGACGAAGTGAGCTGAAAACCTATTTAGTGTTCCTCACAACTGCACTGTAGGCATACTACTGAAATTTCATCATGATTAAATGTACCAGTCTGTGAGACTAACAGTTTTTCTTTAATATTGGTCATAAACAAAGGTTGCTAGTATTAGCGCAGTGGTTCAGGGGTAATAATAAATAAATAGTAGTTTATTTCTTATATAGCGCCCCATCCAAATAATTGTTCTGGGGCGCTTTACAATGATTATTCCTAAAATAATGATACTAAAAATACATACTAATAACCTAATAATAATAAATATATATATATAAATAATAATAATACTTCAACATTAATACAATACTAGTTTGATAAAAGAGCATGTAGAGCATCGGACTGGCAAATAAGAGGACCCGGGTTCAAATCCTGTGCTGCCATGTGAAACCTTGGGCAAGTTTTTTCACACTACATTGCTCCAGTTAACTCAGCTGTATGAATGAGTACCTGGCTATAAACAGTGATGAATATTTGTGTACAAGCAGACTTCGCGAAATTGCCACGTGGCTGAATGCTTCCCAGAGAAGCCGAGATGGTCTTCGATTGAACAGGTCTGCCAGGGAGTAAAGTGTAAAAAGCGCTTTGAGCAATCCTAAAGATTGGATACTGCGCTGTTGTGAAGGAAGTCGGAAGGATATTGAGACTTACTCGTTATTTGAGCTATAGGAATGAGCTTACACCTAGAAAAGGCTTTGTGACAATACAAGCTATGCCTCATTGAAATGTTTGGGTTGGAAGTTGGTCATATTTTAAGAAATATAATAACATACCATCTTTCCATATCTATAGATTCATAATTAAGGTAACCAGATCTGCCATATTCCTCCGATTTGCACATTTATATACCAAATATGTACAATTTATGTCTAAGGTATGTGTATTCTGCTCACAATCAGGGTCTGAAAACCCTATCGCGAGTGATATTTTGAATAAATCATGATTTGTATCAATTTGCTGTACATTAACCGTACACTGTATTTATATTCCAATTGTATTTATGTAATCTCTATATTATATAGATCATCTCAACACAATTTCACTGACACAGGCTCAAGATTGCAGAATATATTGACTAGTGAAATGTGAATAAAAAAATTATGTTTAACAAGCTGTCAAATGTCAAAGTGCCATAATTTGAAACCTATTTAAGCTAGAACGTTCACATTTTTGATTCTTGCTAATCTTACCAAATGCAAAGCGGCAAAGCTTTCATCGTACTGTATTAATTTATTTTCTGATCCATTCAAAAATAATCTAAGACTAAGTCTTAGACTTAGACGTCGATGAACAGCAACCCATTTATGGAATTTTATTTGCGTTCACTCGGAATGACCCTAAATGGCCTAATACCGTCGACTAATTTAATAGCAAAACAATTTTGTCAGCTGGCACACGCAGTATTAAAACAATGTGAATATGGTTGAAGTAATAACAGAGTACTAACCTGTCAATAAGACACTTGGCGAACGCTGCATAAGTGTTGATGCCGGTCATTACTTCTGTCTGAATCCATAAACTCATCGCCTATGTACACTTTTGCGGGCGGTCGATTTCGTTTCTGTTCTGCTTGTGCCCTTTTCTTTGCCGAGTCGGTGGCATATTTCCGTGGGCGACCACGCATTGACATTTCACATAAAAACGAGTTAAAATGCAAAAACAAGTCGGATACGAAACACGCGTGTACAACGAACGTAAATACAGGGATGCTATACTGCCTGGATGGGGGTCAAGGCCGATCTCGCGACATCATGTAATCACGCGCTATCACGTGAATAAGGCGAAGATAGTCTACCACATAAAACCAGTACGGTAGAAATCTTCAATATGAAAAAGACTATATATTAGGAGGCGCCACTAAAATAATATTTACGTTTTAACAAAACGAATTAAAACATGTGGAAAACCGAACCAGTATGTCACAGGGGATACTTGGTAGGTTTGCTTTTTCGTGAAATTAGTCTGAAACGCGAGGAGCAAAAACAATCGAACTGATAATGGAGTTTTAAGCGTTGCTTCACGTTGGTGATAACATGCAGTTTCCCCCGTTCTTCAGCTCGATCTTAGGAGATCTCTGACCATATGTCAGTCGGGGCAGAATCTTTGGATGCCAAAGATACCAAGGGTATGTCGCCACTTATCGAATCCATTTCTCCATCTTCTTCTTCTCTCAAAGCAGTGTTTACTCCGAATACGTCCAAACGTGTAAGTTGTGTGATAAGCTTCTTCACGTCATCAGCGTCACGCTTCATCTGGGAAGGAAGGCTGTCACTGCGAGTGAAAGTGGTCTCTTCCTCCTCATCTTCCAGGTTGAAGAGGTATCGCGTGTCCTGGGATATTGGACCAGCCAGACATTGAAAAGTACTCTAGAATTCTTTTCATCGGCATTGTTCACTATGAGCAGAAAAACCTAGTAGACACAAATTTCAACCGACCTACCGACACGCCCCTAGCGGATTTGCCGGTCCCTGTCAATGGACCTGATTTATCAATAGGGCTGCCACCTTCCACGCCAAAAAAATACGGGACGGACTTCTAATCTCATCATAAAAGATGCTACTCATAACTAACAGTGCACCCGTTCCCAGCAGCTCTGGTTGGAAGGCAACGAAGGCGTAAACGTACTACTGTCACCTAACGTCGCCTGAGTAGGCTAGCCATGTATACTCCGGTTATCGCTAGGTGGAACCACTTCTATTAGCGCATTTGACTAGAAGTAGAAAGCGCAACAATCGTTACGGTGAATTTGTCATCCTTAGAGGCTTAAATACTATTAATAACTATTGTTGGATAATAGTACCAAGGTATCGTCAAACTAAACCGATGTAAGATTGTTTGAGTGTTGCTACTCCTGCCATATCACGCACGCTCAGACGCTGTATTATGTTCGTGTATATAATGTAGTAGGCGATAATATAGCCTATAGGACCTTGTTAATTGCTGTAATTCTAGTTGTTTCCAGCACTCGGCAACGTTCTTTTAACTGACTAGTCTGTATATTGTGGTTACAACGTATGATCTTATGAGGTCTCATTTAACTAGTCAGCCTTTTTCAGAACATCACGCCAAGCCGACCTTTCTATGCTGGCACTGAGGATGGTCACTGCCAGGGTGCTTGTCGTCCTCAGTGGTTCTTTTACGTCCCAAATTGAGACGGGACCGACATTAACGTGATTCTCCGATTCACGAGGGATACACAGTCCCCAATGTTGAGAGCCAGATTTTTACATCACAACTGCCGGTACCGGGGATCGAACCCGTGCCGCCGGCATCAGAGGCGGGTGTGGTAACCACTACACCACCCGCGCGCTCTATGGGTGAGCAGACAACTCGGCCCAGCGACATCTCTGCCCAGGACAACTCGACTCGGCGCCAGTGTGAGACAACTCGGCTTCCTTCCAGAGACAACACGGCCCGTGTATTCCTGTTAATTTTATTTTTTTACAGGAATTGCGCTTTCTTTTATTTTGTATCCTAGACTAGTGTAAGTGTGTACAGACTACAGTACAGGTACACAACATATGCGAGAAGAAGACTGGTGACTGTAAGACTTTGCATAATTAATGGTTACGTCACAAACAAGAAAGTAAAAGATCGCCCACATCTGTAGAATTTTTGGGGTTGCACTTTACTTAATTAACCAATATCTAGTAGCCACCATTATAATATTCCTCTCAGACAATGTGAATTCGTCTCTCTATTTCGCCGATAAATATATTTCACCGAGCAGCCATCGGTGCCGAGTTGTCTCACACTGGTGCCGAGTTGTCTCGAGACAACTCGGCCTGGGCCGAGTTGTCTGTCATTCCTGTAATGCAGTACATACAATTCGTGAATTACTCATATTGTAATCATCATTTACAAAGAAGGAAGCTCTTCTTTCTATTTTCTCAATTGTGTTGATATCTTTTTAGAAGTGGGTCCCTACTGTGCAGCTGTATACAATAGTGGGTCTGACAAGAGTGCTATCAGCTCTTACTCTTAGACTAGTCTTAGAAACTGTAGTGTAGATAATGAGTTTTATTTCAGATTTATGCTTAATAATGAGAGAGAGGCAATGGCTTTATTATACGTTTGGGAGATGTTTGCTGACCAGGATAGGTTGAATATGATATTTTAATGTGTCAACTTGTTTTAGTTTATGATTGCCAAGTGAATGTGATCTGGTTAAGATATTTTAAGTTCTGGCAGGTCACATTATGTTGCACATTGTTGCATGAAAATGCATACCCCAGTCTTTTCCCAACTGGAAGTCACAATTGCAGAGCATAATTTCCCCAGGCAGTAGTGAAGGGCTCTACATGCTGCTACCTAATGGAGCCTGGGTAATCGAGGCTACGCGAGTTTGAATTAAGCATATTTGTATCTTAATAAATTCCATAAGTACTTGACATTTTTAAAGGTTTTCAAATACTTTTTGAAGTACATTAAACTGATTACTTTCTTCCCGGCAAATCACCTTTAATAAAACCAGTTGTTTTCAACCTTTAAAATACCCATTGACTGCAACTTTAATGGGTCTTTCCCACAATAGTACTAATTATTGAAGAAGACATTTGACACCAGATGTCCTCCAAGCTCTGGTTAGGTCAATATCCCCTTTGCTATTTAGTCTGGCACCAGCCTATTCTGGTTTCCAGGCTGTCTATCAAGTTGAGCCGTCACACTTCCTCAAAAGATCCTAGCAGTCATTAACATTGTCTCTTCTGAGGGCAACTTATACATTTGATTGTGGACCTCCTGGTGTAACTTAGTAGACAACAGATCCTGTACCTCTGGGTCAGTTGTCCCTTTGATGTAGTTAACAATATCAGATGCCCTGGCACTGGTCTGTCTATCTTTGTATGAGCACAACACTATTTGTGCCTATAAACGGGATGTCTCGATATATTACTTGCTTTTCTTTTACCTATAAAGTTACTTAAAGCATTTAAAAAGTATTTGATACCATGTCTGTCCCCTAAGTTGACTTTATAGTCTTATTTTCCAAAGGATAATTACAAGTAGAAGCAATGCTACACTTTCCTGCTAAAATGGTCATCGAAATCATGCATATTTAATTAAAGATTATGGTATGTGATATACGTATGCATTTGCCCCAAAACAGTTTGTTCTGTGCAAATTACTTATCGACATTGGAAAATACAAGTGAAATACCCGCCAGTGCCATGGCAACCACCATTAAAATCTATTCAAATGCATGATTTCCATTATTAATCTTACCTGTAATTCCTGGCAAATGATATTACAAACACACTTTGGGGACAGTCCGATTATTATAGCCAAAAACAAAACTAAGTCCTATCTTTTAAACATGGAGTAAAATGCCTCAGCCTCGTTTTCGAGAGCGAGACATACACTTGTCTGCTAGGTGAATTAGTGTGACATAGAAGTTAGAACTATGCTGGCTAAGTAAATAAATTTATTGCTTGGATTTTAATTTAATAACAAGCATTCCCATGTTATGGGACGTTTTACCAAGTGTGACCCTAAACATGAATAAATATACATCACAAGTACAAAACCAGGGTTGTGGGTTAACTTGTAGATCATGTTTAATGTTTACAAAACGTAATAAGATACATAATCATAAAGTAATGAATATTGCCAAAAACACTGATCTCCCACGACCTACAAATCATACTACACTAACTAAATACACATAATAAAATACATTACAATGTCTGCCAAAGCAGGGAAGGAGGGTGGGAAATTAATTACACCCTGACCCAAAACAATAAAGCGCTGCTGCTTAATTAAAAAGGGGCAGCTTACTGCCAAAATCGGGCTTAAATAGACAAGTGCCCGGCGCTAATTGACATGCCCAGTCACGCCACCACTATGGTGCCCCAACTATGCAAGAACGCATCCCTGATTAATAAATAATTAAACAACCTTAATTACCACATTAATCACGATAGCTAAACCAAGTGTAACCATAAACATGAATAAACGTATATCACAAATACAAGACCAGAGTTGTGGGTTAACTTGTAGATCATGTTTAATGTTTAACAAACATGTAATACTTTACATATTTATAAAGTAATGAATATTAGCAATATTAAGCAAGCAGAAATAAGATAAATAATTAACCCAATATACAAACTGATTGAGTAGCTAGGAAGAACATATAAAAACCAATTACAGTGCCTAATTGCTTGGTAAAATATAATTATATTTTTTATTTTTACAACATTTATATAAATGATGGTTGTCACATTCTGGTTATAAATATAATCTACAAGTGCTGTCACTCTTCACTGGGCTTATGTTTGCATTGGTAATCTTTGGACTTTAACTTGTTACACTTTGGACTGTTTGGTTATATCCTGGCTTCACTTATGGGAAAGGGAAAGTGTGATTCTTATCTGGGAAATGTCAATGGTATTTTGAACCAGTTCCCAGCTAGCACTCTTCCACACAACGCAGTAGGATATGCCCAGTTTACCACCCGTTCATCAGTTTCATCCACTAATTAATTTCCGTGTAATATTTCATTGTCCAACTTTTCCTCAACAACAATATTCCCAACTGTCTGTCTGTAAAAAAAATCATGCACAGCATCACAACAATATCAGATGCTCAATTCCTTTTCATTCAATTACAATTTAATTCAATTATAAATCTCTCAATTCCAATTCTGGAATTGAATTGGAATTCAATTGATCAATTCCAATTCTTTTTTAACTGACCCCCTACCCTTGGAGTGAGGGCACCAATCTATGGGTCATGTGATATGTCATTAGTAATAGTCAGATTAGTTCCATTATCAAAAGACATGCTATATCTGAGTGTTCACGGTTCACTACACATCTGATTCTATTGATAAGTGTCCCATGTATCTGTATCTAATTGTATCGCTATAGAAGTGTCCTCTGTGTGTCTAATTAAATCAGTAAGTGTCCTGTATGTGTCTGATTGTGTCAATGTGTCCTCCAGACATGGGTCCAAATACATTAAATTTGTATTTGAAAGTATCTAAATACTTTTTAAAAGGTATTTGTAATTGTATTTATATTAGACATTTAGGAATTGAAAGTATTTGTATTTAAATACTTTCCTAAAGTATTTGACATTTCAAATAGTTTCAAATACTTTTTTAAATACTTTTTAAAATCAGTTCTTTCCTCCACTATGTTCATGTAAGTTACTGCTAAGCTAAATTAGCCAATGTGATATCAGTGACAGTCAGGAACTAAGACCTTAATTACACAGATTAGCACTTATGGGCACCAGCTTGCCAATTCCCTTTGAGTGATAGAGGAAGAAGCCTGGCTTGGTTTAGCAAGCCCTTTGTTCAAGCCAGGTATCCCCAATTAAATAAGCTACAGTGAACTTTGTTCAAACATCACAGCCTAGTGTGCAGGGCAGCCTAATTGATACAGATGCTAAAGGGAAAACTCAATTCAACTCCTATCTTGTTAAGTGATCCACAGTGAACGAATTGAAAGCTTGGCTGTGGATTCTGTCCACATTGCCAGGATTGTATAAAAAAGGGTGTGGAGGAATGATTAAAGGGCCCATTGCATTCATTTAGCCTTACAGCAGGACTTTGCAGTTACCCTGTTATTGAATGTAACAAGACAACTTAGACAATGGCAATAAACTAGATGTCTTGAACTCTTTGATATATCGTTTTGTTTCTTGTATCCTGAAAGTGAAAAGTATTTGAAATACTTTACAATGTATTTGTATTTATATACGTTTGCATTTAAAATATTTGTACTTGTATTTGAATCCCTCAAAATTATTTGTATTTAAATACATTGATATGTATTTGACCCCATGTCTGGTGTTCTCTACATATCTGATTGTGTCACAGTGTGTCCTCTACTTGTCTGATTGTGTCAATAAATGTCCTCTACATGTCATCAGGTAATATATATCAGCAGCGTCTACATTATAATTTCTGTTTGTTTCAGGACACCGACTTTGAATGTGAATGCTTGTTGATGTCAGAAGTGTCAACATTGAAGTGAACTGGCTTCCTGCTCTCGTTCATTGACAATGACACGTGTCAAGTTCTGCTGCTGTCACCGATTCGGCAACAACGATATAAGACACTGAGTGAAGTGACACATTATTATCACCTTTGTGACGTCAACTCCCCGTAGCGGGGACACCATCCGAGTGTGTCATCAAGTCCCCTGTGATGGACACACCATTCAAGAGTGACATCAACTCGTCCGTGGTCGGTACGTCATTGAGGTCAACTCCCCGTAATGGTGACACCATCCGAGTGTGTCATCAAGTCCCCTGTGATGACACACCTTTCAAGAGTTACATCAACTCATCTGTGGTCGGTACGCCATTGACGTCAACTCCCCGTAATGGTGTCAACATTCAAGTGTGCTATCAACACCCGTGTGGTGGGGACACCATTCAAGTGCGACATCAACTTACCATTTGAGTTTTACAAGAACTCCCCATAGTGTTGACATCATGCGAGTGTGACATCAACTCCTCAAAGTGGGACACCATTCAAGTGTGACAGTTGAACTGCCGCATTCACAGACACTGATCATTTACTTCTACACTATAGGAAAACACTACAAATGATATTCCTGAAGGAATCACTTCTCTCAGCATGGATATCAATGTGTGCCCTCGAGCAAATAAGAAACAGTTTAAATGCAATACGTGTGGGATATATTGTTTAGATAAGAGTAAACTAAAAATACATGTTCGCACTCACACTGGGGAGAAACCATACGAATGTGATACCTGTGGTGCACAATTCTCAAGAAATGGTAATTTGAAAACACATATCCGTATCCACACTGGGGAGAAGCCCTACAAATGTGATACCTGTGGTGCAAAATTTTCAACAAATGATGATTTGAAGAAACATGTCCGTATTCACACTGGGGAAAAGCCTTACAAATGCGATACCTGTAATGCACAATTCTCACAACAGGGTCCTTTGAAGAGACATGTTCGAATCCACACTGGGGAGAAACCCTACAAATGTGATACCTGTGATGCAAAATTCTCAACAAATGACGATTTGAGGAAACATGTCCGTACTCACACTGGGGAGAAACCCTACCAATGTTATACCTGTGGTGCAAAATTCTCAATAAATGGTGATTTGAGGAAACATGTCCGTACTCACACTGGGGAGAAACCTTACAAATGTGATACCTGTGGAATGCAATTCTCAGAAAGCGGTAATTTGAAGACACATGTCCGTATCCACACTGGGGAGAAACCCTACAAATGTGATATCTGTGGTGCACAATTCTCAGTAAGCAGTCATTTGAAGTCACATGTCCGTATCCATACAGGGGAGAAACCCTACAAATGTGATACATGTGAAGCACAGTTCTCACGTAGGGGTAGTTTGAAGTCACATGTTCGTATCCACACTCGGGAGAAACCCTACAAATGTGATACCTGTGGAGCACAGTTCTCACATAGGGGTAGTTTGAAGTCACATGTTCGTATCCACACTCGGGAGAAACCCTACAAATGTGATACCTGTGGTGCACAATTCTCACAAGATGGTCATTTGAAGATACATATCCGTAGCCACACTGGGGAGAAACCCAATAAATGTGATACCTGTGGTGCACAATTCTCAGGAAGGGGTTCTTTGAAGAAACATATCCGTATCCACACTGGGGAGAAACCCTACAAATGTGATACCTGTGGTGCACAGTTCTCAAAAAGATGTGATTTGAAGGCACACGTCCGTATCCACACTGGGGAGAAACCGTATAAATGTGATGCCTGTGGTGCACAATTCTCGAGAAATTATAATTTAAAAACACATGTCCGTATCCACACTGGGGAAAAACCCTACAAATGTGATACCTGTGGTGCACAATTCTCACAAAATGCTCATTTTAAGAAACATATCCGTAGCCACACGGGAGAAACCCTATAAATGTGATACCTGTGGTGCACAATTCTCAGAAAGTGGTACTTTGAAGATACATATCCATATCCACACTGGGGAGAAACCCTATAAATGTGATACCTGTGGTGCACAATTCTCAGGAAGTGGTCATTTGAAGTCGCATGTTCGTATCCACACTGAGGAGAAACCCTACAAATGTGATACATGAGGTGCATAATTCTCAGAAAGTGGTACTTTGAAGAAACATGTCCATATCAGCACTGGGGAGAAACCCAACAAATGTGATACACGACAGTTAACAGAAAAGGTACTTTGAAGAAACATGTCCATATCCACACTGGGAAGAAACATGTCCATATCCACACTGGGAAGAAACATGTCCATATCCACACTGGGAGAAGCCCAAAGATACCTGTGGTGCAAAGTTCACAACAAATGGTAGTTTAAAGAGACATCTGTGTCCCCACTGGGTAGAGAGACTAGAGACCCTACAAATGTGACACCAGTGGTGCAAAATTCTCAGTTAGTAAGTAGCTGATGTTACTGGTGGAGACTGCTTGTGCTGGGATGTCGACCTCTAGGTATTTTATGTGGACACATCACGGCAAATGTAGTGAACATTTAATCACGGACATCGTCTGCACATTTAAGTGTGGTCTTTATTGTCAGTTAACAACAGGTCAGACAGACAAGGGCGGTCTCAGAAACAGTCAAATTAGGAATTATATTGACAGCTCCATGATTCACTATGTCCATTCTTGTATTAACAGCGTTGCATATGATCAACAATAAATGTCATTTATTTTAAAGTTACTGCTTTATCGATTGTCAAACAACAGTTCAATGTGACTTTAATTTGCATAAAATGTACACAGGTCTATTAACACAAATATATGTCCACCTGAAACTTATCATGTCAGTAATATAAATTATACGGTTACATAGACATATTACATTTATAACATCAAAATTACTCTGAATTTAATTATAGTAAATGGTCAATGCAGATGGTTTAATACAGTGTAGATGTAAATTCTAAAATCGGGTATTTCCAAATTGTGTTGACATTGCAAGTTCATTTCCTCGCCTGATGGGCATGATCAGATCAACTGGTCACTAGGTGGTAGCAGGATCAGGTGAGAAAATCGAAAAGTATTCGAGGAGAAAGGACACATTATTATTAACCATTTGTTAAACATTCCTGGCACGGCATGATCTATACATATCTATTGCTTTATTCGATTATTAACATACAATTCGAAATAACTCAGAGACATGGCACTTCCTTATTTAAGGCAACTCGTAATACTACCATTCCTGTCTGTCAGCAGCTGTGCTTTTAGTCTCCGGCATGGAAAGGGCCGTCCATTTCAAGTGTCATACTCTGACGACCACGGCGACGTCTGCCCACCAGGGTGTCGTGACAATTGCTCAAACCATAACCATTTCTTTTTTTGGACAATTGCCAATGAAGGTTCCTGCGAGCACAACAGGGATATGACAACTTACACACATATATTCGTTGAATAAAATGATTCGCCCAATTACAGTGGTTTAGCCAGAATTTTGAACTGGGGGGCCACTCAACAATTAAATAAACTTTTCTCTCTATATATATATATATATGTATGTATATATGTATGATGTATGTATATATGTTTTCTTCAAGAATGTTCAGCACAATGATCAAGTTTTTAAAGGAGAACATTATTTGGTTCATTATAAGTGATTTTATTGGCATATTTACACCAGCTTCGCTTATTCAGAATCGCAGTTGTGGCAGATGTAGTAGTGACCACCAGTGACACCAGACCACAAATGACATATATAAATTGTCCGAATCAGGGCATTCTGAATATTCTGATTCTAATGAATCCTCTCCATCTTTCACACATCATAATGTCGCCCCGTCCTTATCTATGGAATGATATTAGGGACATAATTCATCCTTGTGTTCGTGCAGTCGTGCGCATACGCATACGAGTTACTTCATATGTGCATGTACGTGTTCGTGTGTGCGCCTGTGCCTATGTGTTCCTGCTCAAGTAAGTGAGTGCGCGTGTTAGAATCTTGCTTGGGGTAGCTTCATATAACTTGTTTTGGGGAGCCAAAATTCGGGCAGATAAATGGGATAGGATGTACCCATTGAAATTATCGTGAAGTGTGTGCGCGCGTGTGTGTGTGGTGTGTACGCGAATGCAAGCTTCCGTGCGTTTATGTGCTTTCTCGTTTGCGTGCGTTTAATTGTGCATGAGTATGTATTGTTGCGTGCACGCATGCATGCGTCTGTTTATGTATGTGATTGCGTATGTGGCAATATGTATATACGTGTTTGTGAGTGCGTACATGTACGTGAATCTGTGAGCCAGTGTTTGTGTGTGTGTGTGTGTGTGTGTGTGTGTGTGTGTGTGTGTGTGTGTGTGTGTGTGTGTGTGTGTGTGTGTGTGTGTGTGTGTGTGTGTGTGTGTGTGTGTGTGTGTGTACATACATCTGCTCAAGTATAAGAATGCGCTTGTTAGCTTCATGCATATGGCGTATCTTCATGTGACTTGCAAATGTTAATGAATGTCGGATTTTTCTATAAAATAATTATTCAGTTTGAAAATGCAACCAAAAGCATACAGGCGATAGTTGCGGGTGAACAGTTTAATGTGTAATATTTCAGCATTAATGTGGCACAAGAAATGTTTCAAAATTCGTAACTCCTGAAGCATTATAATGCGCATGATAAAACATCTACAGATTCTTGCTATATATGTTAGCTTCAACATAAAAGAATTAAGCGAAATTGGAGGTTACGTGTTTTTGCTAGGTCAGGTAAAACCATTTTGTTTAAATATGTTTTAAAATTTATTGTCTTTGGGTTATTATCTGAATAAGTAGATATTTCTAATGCATTTGTAGGCCACCCATAAGTGTAGCTATGACACCTGGAAATTTGTCAGGTATCAAGGTCGGGTCAACGTTTGATGACCTATTTCTCTGAAGGTTAAGGTCAGGTTAACCTAAAATTTCCACCAAACACAAAAAATTAATCAAAATCGAAGACGATCATGTAAATGTCACCATGTGTTTTACTGAGTTAACGTTGAATGTCCCCTGGGTTATATTTCTTAAATTATTACGTACACATTAAATAATATCAAGCTGTCAAAATTTGAGGTGTACCAATGTGTCAAACTACTGAAACCTCTACGTTGATTGTCAATGTTAAAACAGTGTACACGTATATAGCGTCGGGGGACGTATGATCGACCGTTTTTGCGTAGTTTTCCGCGTTTTATTCGCCTTTGATGTAAAGTTACGCAATTTAAATTATTCTGTACTCAAAGCATATTAATTGACGATTTCTACAACAACAACAAAATAGTTTGATACAATTTGGTGACAAAATACCGGCAGTGATTACCTTCTCACCCAATAGGTCACAGGGGGTCCCTAATGATCGACCGTTCGCGTTCAGCACATAAACTTGGGTAAAGATGTGTCATACAACATGGATGCGCCCATGGGCATGACATCAGTTTGCGTGTTTGTTTACACATATACAATTACGTTAGTACAGTAACAGTCAACACCAAATTTATTGCATTTATGAAACGGTCGATCATTAGGGACCCTGTCGATGAAAGGTACCCACACGCTATGTGTTACTAATATAGTGTACTATTTGTTGTCTCGTTCACACAAGCAATTACTCTTTGAGTGTGAGATTAGTACCTACACTTCTCTTTTTCTTAAAAATGTGGTTTAATTACGACCCTGGGTGTCACGAGATACCCAGCTGATCCCAGCAGGGAGGGTATATTTGGACACGCTGCTTAACAGCAACCTCTGGACTTTAGGGGCGGTACCCACGCGGACGGTAATTAGCGTATAGAGTAGTGGGCGCTGCCAGTAGTGAACCAGTCTAGGCTAGGGTAAGAAACAGTAGACACGTATTATAGAAAGCTCGGTAGTATTAAACATTCTGAATATGACGTGTTGTTTGTGTTGATATATTATAAGAGTATTAAAACAAGCACCACCGTTACATGGTGTCAAGAAGTGAACTACAGCTCTCCGTGTTGAATGGATTACGCAATCTGGATCGCTGAATACACGCTCAGCGGGATTGTTTCAACAGTGCGCCTGATAACAGACCACCTAGACTCCGTTAAGTGAGGGACGAAGATGGCTACGCCTCCGCTGTCCCCTCAGCTTAATCGTAATGTGAATACGCACAGTTTCACCGGAATACCACCGCCGTCACCGTTAAAAATTGACGCAGTGAGTGCTGCGACTTCATGGCGGCGATGGAAAAGCGCATGGATTGAATTCGAAGTCGCCACGGACTTGATCGATACGACAGAGCGCAAACGAGTGAGTACGTTGCTGTCAGTTATCGGCCAAGATGCGAAGGACATCTGGCAGAATCACCCGTGGATGGACGAGGAGAATAAGTACAAAGTCGCGCCAGTTCTCCAAATGTACGAGAACTACCAGCTGTACCCCCAGGATCAATGTTCCCTACGAACGACACACATTTCACTCGCGGAAACAACGGCCCGGTGAAGATGTGATGTCATGGTACAATGACCTGCGCAGAATCGGAACGAATTGTGCGTTTGAAGATATCACGACGGATGAGATATACCGTGATCATCTCGTGTCCAGTGTTAGGGATGAGAGAGTAAGGGACAGATTACTCGAGCAACGCGAGCTAACGTTGGAAAAGGCGTTGGATATCATCCGAAGTTCCGAAATCAAAGCTGAACAAGCGAAGGCATGGCATTCCATCGGTGACACGGACGTGCACGCGATGAAGAAAGGCACCAGAACGAAACAGTGGGGAAAGCGTGGTAGCGAGGCAGAAAGAATAAGACCTAGAGAAACAACACGCGCGACAACAGGTGTTGTTGTGAACTGTTCGTTTTGTGGAAAGACACATGATCGAGGCAAATGTCCAGCTTGGGGAAGGAAATGCAGAGTCTGTCAAGGACTAAATCATTTCGCCGCCAAGTGTCGAAAACTGAAAGTCAGAAGAGACGTCAAAACAGTCGAGAATGAACAATACGGTGTGAGTAGTCTGACAGATGATTCAGCTACTCAGCACACGGTAAACTGTGTGAACAGACGGCAGACAGAGCCAGGCTACATAACGCTTGGCATCGGGTCGCACAGAGTGAAATTTGAGTGCGATACTGGATCACAGTGTAACATCTTGCCACTAAGTGATTACAAGTTAGCTACTGGAGACACTATAACTTGAAGAAACTCACACGAGTTTCAGACACACTGACTGTGTATGGTGGGAAGAAAGTTAAAGTGATGGCGATCACAACTCTTCAACTACACACAAATGGTCGTAAATACAATCTGCACTTCAAAGTGATGAGCGGTAAACAGTATCAGCCACTGCTGAGCCGCCAGGCATGTCTTGGCATCGGTGCTATCAAGTGGATGGATGTGGACTCCATTCGGCCGTTTGAAGACTCGCCGAAGGCCTCAAGCATAAACAAACTTGAGGCAAAGCAGGCTATGAAGATGCCGTGCTTTGAAGCAACGGACATACAGCACAAGTATGCAGATGTTTTCCAGGGACTAGGAAAATTACCAGGCCAGTACCACATCGAGATTGACAGAGGCGTCAATCCAGTTGTACACGCCCCTCGACGAGTGCCAGTGGCACTAAGAGACAAGCTGAAACATGAGCTGCGTGAGATGGTCAACGATGACATCATCGCGCCTGTCAGTGAACCGACAGAATGGGTTTCCAGCTTGCTGCCTGTGTCAAAGCCAGGCAAACTGCGCATCTGCATGGATCCACGGGATCTAAATCGAGCAATCAAACGAGAGCATTATCAAATGCCAACGATAGAAGAGATTGCCACACGACTCAGTGGTGCGCGTGTATTCACTGTCGTATAGACGCCAAAAATGGGTTTTGGCAGGTAGAGTTGGACGAAGAATCAAGTCGACTCACAACGTTTAACACGCCATTCGGACGCTACATATGGAAGCGTATGCCATTTGGCATTTCCAGCGCACCGGAAGTCTGGCAGAGAAAGATGCACGAGACCATCGAAGGATTGGATGGCGTCGAGGTAATCGCAGACGATTTCCTCATCACAGGAAAAGATGACGCCGAACACGATGCAAATCTACAAGCGAGCCTCAACAGGTGTCGTGAGAGAAACCTAGTTCTCAAAGCAGAAAAGGTACGCTACAAGCTACAGGAAGTCAGTTTCATGGGCTGTCTGCTGACAGACGAAGGTTTGAAACCTGACCCGAGGAAAGTCGAAGCTATACTCGACATGCCGATGCCCACCGACGTCGAAGGAGTTCGACGCCTCATAGGTACAGTACAGTACCTAGGCAAGTTTGTGAAGGGATTGACCGACCTCACAGCTCCGTTGCGAGAACTGACTCGCAAGGACAGCGAGTTCACATGGAATGAGTCGCACACAAAAGCTGTGCGTGCGATACACGTGAAGCTCAGTAACGACCCAGTGCTGCGTTACTACGACATGGCTAAAAGCGTAACGATTCAGGCAGACGCGTCGCAGACGGGCCTGGGAGCTGCGCTCATGCAAGATGGCCAGCCGATAAGCTACGCAAGCAGAGCCATGACAGACACCGAACAGTACTACGCTCAGATCGAGAAGGAACTGTTGGCGATAGTGTTCGCGTGTGAGATATTCAACGACTACATCTATGGAAGGAATGTAGTCCACGTAGAAACCGACCAAATGCCGCTTGAAAGTATTTTCAAGAAAGAAATACATATGGCACCGAAACGTTTGCAGCGCATGAGACTGCGACTGCAGAAGTATCCACTTGAAGTGAGGTACAAGAAAGGATCGGAGATGTATGTGGCCGATACGTTGAGCCGAGCGTACAACACAGAAACGAAACGAGATATTGACAGTGCTGTCAATAAAGTGGACGACTCGGAAGAGAGGATGTTCAGCGACAACATTATGTTGCCTAAACAGAAGCTGATCGAGCTGCAACATGCCACTAGGAATGACGCAGTGCTGCAGGAGCTCGAGAAGGCCACCAAGACAGGGTGGCCAGCCGTGAGTACTAGAAATGAAGTACTAAAGCCGTAGTTGCAGTTCAAGGTGCGAACTGTTAGCTGAAGATGGACTGATCTTCAAGGGCGACAGGCTAGTAATCCCCCGTATGATGCGAGCGGGAATGATCAAACAAATACACCAGGGACATATTGGTGTAGAAGGATGCCTGCGCAGGGCGCGCGAAGTCATCTATTGGCCCGGTATGAACGCTGAAGTGAAGGACCAAATCAGCAAGTGCGAAGTTTGCAACGCACACAGGCCGGAACAGTGTCGCGAGAAGCTGCAAACACATGAGTTCCCCCACCTGCCAAGGTTGGAACAGATTTGTTTGAGCTCGATGGACACCAGTACATCATACTGGTTGATTACTACAGCAATTTCTTCGAAATCAATGAGCTGAAGAAGACAACGACACAGGCTGTTGTCAACGCGCTGCGACCGCACTTCGCGCGATACGGGATTCCAGTGACAATTGTCAGCGACAATGGATCACAGTTTGCGTCACAGGAATTTTCAAAGTTTACTCGTGAATGGGGTTTTGAACATGTGACATCAAGCCCGCATTACGCGCAAAGCAACGGCAAAGCGGAGAACGCCGTGAAAACAGCAAAATCGTTGCTGAAAAAGGCCAAACTCTGAGTGGAAGTGATCCATCCACTGAAAGCTATTCTGGAATGGCGTAACACGCCAACGGAAGGCTTGGAAAGTTCGCCAGCGCAACGTCTGATGTCACGCCGCACTAGGATGCTGTTGCCGACTCGAAACAAGTCTCCTTGCACCAGAAGTACAAGGGAGAAATGTCAGCGACGCAATCGAAAGAAGAAAGCAGAAATACCGACGACGTTACGACACACACTCAATGCCACTGAAAGAGTTGAGTGTTGGACAGGCAGTGCGGATGAAGTTGCCTGGACGCAACACTTGGAGTCTGGGTGTGTGTGTAGACGAGTGTTAGGACAAAGGTCCTATATATTGTGGAGGTCGCGGGTCACACTTATCGGCGTAACAAACGACAACTGAGGTCAACCAAAGAAATGGTGCCCATTGCTGATGATCAAACGCCAGTCGGAAGCGATTCGGTGACCCGAGCGCCAATTTCCCAACAGACGGGTCAACGACAACCAGATGTTGTTGACATTCCGATGTCGCCGTGTCCTCGCCTGAACATGCCACGGGGGACACCGAGGCGAGGCGAGAGGCGAGCCGAGCCAGTGACACCGCGCGATACGCCGAGGCGAGACGAGCCCAGTGCAAGACGCATGACACTGCGTAATCGTGGTGACATGAAGCCACCACGATTGCTCATTGATGAGATGTGATTAGATCGTGTTGACGTGAATCCTAACGGAAAATAAAAATAACAAAAAGGGATGTCACGAGATACCCAGCTGATCCCAGCAGGGAGGGTATATTTGGACACGCTGCTTAACAGCAACCTCTGGACTTTAGGGGCGGTACCCACGCGGACGGTAATTAGCGTATAGAGTAGTGGGCGCTGCCAGTAGTGAACCAGTCTAGGCTAGGGTAAGAAACAGTAGACACGTATTAAAGAAAGCTCGGTAGTATTAAACATTCTGAATATGACGTGTTGTTTGTGTTGATATATTATAAGAGTATTAAAACAAGCAATACCGTTACACTGGGTGACATGGCATTTGTAATCAACGTACTAACTTGGTCAAGGAAAAATTATTTATCAATAAGGCTGCCACCTTCCACGCCAACAAATACGGAACGGACTCCTAATCCCATTTACACCCAGTATAAAAGATGCTACATTTATCTCATAATTAACAGCTAGGGCACCTGTTCCCAGTAGCTCCGGTTGGAGGCGCAAACGTGCTGCCACCTAACGTCGAGTAGGCTAGCCATGTATACTCCGGTTATCGCTAGGTGGAACCACTTGTATTAGCGCATTTGACTAGAAGTAGAAAGCGCAACAATCGTTATGGTAAATTCGTCATCATTAGAGGCTTAAATACTATTATTTGTTGGATATTAGTACCAAAGGATCATCGTCAAACTAAACCGATGTAAGATTGTTTGAGTGTTTCTACTGCTGCCATATCACGCACGCCGTATTCTGTTCGTGTATATAATATAAATATCGAAGTGGTTACGTAGCCGAGCATCGGAACCTTGTACCCTAGCGTTATAGGTCCGAGCACTCAACGCGCATGCGCCAATTGTCACGTGTTGCATCTTGCTTCCGCTCTTTCTCAAGGCAGCCGAGCATGGTGTGGTTGTACTTGGGTTGGGATGAACGTAGCCGATGGTTTTGACGCAAAATGAGGAAATAGAACAGCCGTGCAACTCTACATTGACTACAGGCGGGGGACTGTAAGACATCGGCTGCGTCGGTGACTCTATAGATTGCAAGATTAAGCCCGAGCACAAGTACTTCAAAGACAAATGCCAATCGATTCGGCTCACAGACAACTCGGCCCGGGCCGAGTCGGCTCAAGATAACTAGGCGCCGATCATGAGACGACTCGGCGTCTATATGAGACAACTGGGGAATTTATTTTTATTTTGTACCACCACAATTTTGCTGTTATCACTATCTTTATACACAAGGTACCGAACACCACACTCTGGAAAACAACCAAGCAACTACTCATAGAAAATGAAATAAAGAAGAGAAAATGGAGGTGGATATGACATACACTAAGGAAACCACCAGAATCAATCACCCGTCAAGCCATCACATGGAACCCCCAGGGAAGAGAAGAAGAGGTAGGCCACGAAACACCTGGCAGAGAGACACAGAAAAAGATACAAAAGAGATGGGGTACACCTGGAAAGAAATGGAGAAGATGGCCACAGACAGAAAACAGTGGCGTTCCTTAGTCGATGGCCTATGCTCCGAGCGAGCGAAAAGGCATAAGTAAGTAAGTAACTATCTTTATCGAATTGCAATGACATTTTTAACCACAGGATAAGTGTCAGTTTTATATTACAATAATAATGTAATTCATGCTTAATGTTATTATACTAGTTATTGTTTTGCTTGATTAATTTTATATTAGTGAAATAGTTATGTGCATTATATTACGGTTTTAATACAATATTTATAAAAGTATAATAAAATGTATTAAAACTGCAATTAAAATGTCGCAAGCATAATACCATAATTTTCATGTGTTATAAGATGTATGTTATGTATACTAAATTGTTTATGATTGATATTCTTTGCCTACATTTCATTTTTTCAGTGCATTAAATTAATAATGATCTCAGGCATGTTTAGGTTTTACAAATATAACCCCTACTACCTTAGATATTACGCAGTTCCTGCTGTTAAATACTAGATTATCCGCAAATCTCACGTGTCATGATAACCCTTTTGTGCAATGTTTTAAAAATTGATTTATCTATGTATTTATATTTGTATTGAGCATCGAAAATAAATTCACCTTGATGTCATGTATATGTTTTACATTTCTCTTACATAAACACTGTAATCAAAACACTGCAACCATAACGAAACTCAAAACTGGCAGTGTTGACTTCATGAGCTATTTTCCCATTTCGCTACATTACCCACTAATCTAGCATGTGTCATGGTAACCCTTTTGTATAACTATATAAATAGTATTACGCCATTTGTGAAATGTATATGTTTTACATTTCTCCTTTTTCTTACTTTTATGCTTATATTAGTACACTACATATGCATGTTTTATATTACTGTGTCAGATTTCAAGTGCATGACATGTAGTTATATACCCTGTTAATAATGTCAGTATGGAATCAGATACCACACATTAGTAATGTATTCTAGATATAGAGATCACGTAGCAAGTTTTTTTTACATTAGTGCAATTCACGAGTATGCTTTACATTACTGTGTCAGATTGCAAGTCGAATTATCTTTGCGCATGACGTGTACATATGTCACTTAAATATTAATATTACCCAGGTAACCATCATTGTAGAGATGTTCTTTTGTCATCTTCCATTAATAAACTGCTACATACAATATTGCTACATTACACATGTGTGTATTTAATAATTCTGCATAAAGTAATACAGCAGAAATAAATATCTTCTAAAGCGATATTACTTATAATCCTTTCCTAATGGAACTGGCTCTATTAAAATTATAATATTAAATTTACTATATAAAAAACATGAAGTCCATAAATCATTCTGCTATACTACAGCAATTACAATCTGCAGTTCTCAAAACGCAATTACTTTGGCCTGTTATGCCCTATGAAAAATATGTATTCATCAACCAGCCATATGCTGTATGATGCCCCAGTTGTTTCTTTCGATGTTCATGTAATTATTAATAATGCTCATATTTATTCATTATAATGTCGTTATGGGTATATATTACGTACTTAGATTCATACCATTAACGCCAAAAAACATTTCAAATCATGCAATTGGGCTTATAAATTTTAAGTATTTATTTCATTTGTTTTCCATAGGCTATGACTTGTTATAATGGACTTATAAATATTAATCGAATATCCTTATGAATCGCTAGTAGCAGTAGTACGATCACGCACCCATGCTGATACTGAAGCGAAGGGTAACGTGAAAGTACGGCCAAGAAATCGCCTGTGCGTTGAATGCTCGGACCTTTATCACAAACAAACACGGTTCCGATGCTCGGCCTGCTGCACCGCGTCCGAGCACCTGGGAAAGTCAAAGTAGGCGCATGCGCGTTGAATGCTCGGACCTTTATCACCAGCGAACACGGTTCCGATGCTCGGCTACGCAACAACGTCCTATAAATATAGTAGGCGATAATATAATGCCTTGTTAATTGCTGTACTGCAGTATACAATTCGTAATTACTCATATTGTAATAATCGTTTACAAAGCAGGAATCTCTTCTTTCTATTTTCTCAAGTGTGTTTATATATCTTTTTAGAAGTATGCGTCCCTTACTGTGCAGCCGTATTCAATAATGGGTCTGACGAGAGTGATAATTTTTTTTACCGAGTGGCTTACCCCTATACCGTACGTCCGGATACGGACGAATAGCCTGGGGGACTATTCGTCCGGATACGGACAAATAGCCCATGTTTGCATATAGGCTCTTCGTCCTGATACGGATAAATAGTCCCCAGGCTATTTGTCCGGACATATTTCTCGCGGGAGTTACACGTAAGACTTAAGCTTACAACACGTCGATTGAATATGCGAATATAACGTATGCTTGCGTGCACGGCGGTATATATAGAGCGTACGTACAAGAGCGGCTCGGTCTCAAAGACGAAGGGGATGCGATCACATCAAAGGTATTATTACGCTTTCCGAATTATTTATACTACGACTATGCATTGTAATACCCCACTGTATAATAATTGTGTAGTATCGGGTTGAAAAAAACATTAACTATTTTATTTATAGGTAAATCTGCAGTATTTAATTAGGATGTGTTGAAAATTTCGTTGCCGTGCAATATGGCTTTTGCGCGGTTCAAAAATGTGATGTTTGAGCGATGTGACCAAGGCGGCGTCATCGAAGCTGCAGAGGCGCGTAGCGACATCATGGATATTGAATATTTGTATTCCAATAATTTATATATGGCGCACTTATTTAGTAATTTTAGTTAATTTACTATTGGCATGGTTTTGTAAAACATATTTATTTTTAAGTAAATTAGGCAATTTCACAACACCAACAAAATAGCAGAGCCAGGGGATGTTGGAAATAGGTTTAATTTCAATTAATTGGAAATAGGTAACAAATCACATTTATTAATACGAGTTTTATTCAGTTATAATTGCCAATGCAAGTTGCTAGAAAAGTATGAACATTTTAATTGTATTATATTTATGAAATATTTTTTTCTTCAGTTTCTCCATGTTAATGTAAAATTTTTAATTATAATGTGCCATTCAACCAACATCATGATATTGTTAATAAAATCACTACTACTATTCCTAATTATAATTATTAATAATGCAATTACTTCTGGAAATGTTAAACATTAATAATAATTATTGTTTGTTATTTATTTAAATGCTTGGCACGAATAAACAATAATACTGACATAATGTGCTTGATGAATTGTAGTTATTGCATGCACTTTGAATTGTTTTATTTCAGAAATCTCACACATGAAAAATTACACAGATGTGTATGCATAACTACAAGTTTTGTTTGACTGAAGATGATACAGCAACATATATCTACGCTCTCTGAAAATACAGTCCCTGTGATCGTGACATGTACACTGCAGTTTTAATAGACAAGAACACAACATTAGTTTATTGCCCGAACAAAACTGCACCTAGCTGAAGATACAGAACCTATAAAGGCTTCAATATATCACATGCATCATCCGCTTACACTAATTTCTGATTTATTACATAACTTGTCTCGCTGAATGTGACACACAATACACATATCCACACTGAACATAGTGAGGCCGAGTAATGTGAGCATTTTCTTCATCTTGCACTTTATACCTGTGGAGGGTAACGCAGAAAACAGTCTTGCATTTGGCACAAGAGATGTTAGAGTCGGTGACGAAACACTGTGAACAGTTTATAAACATTACTTCATCAGTTCATGTTGAAATGCTGAATATTATGAAACAATAACATGTTATTACTGGCCTCTATTGAGCCTGCAGCATTTGTCCATCCTGTAATCTCACGATCGTCCATAAACAAGTGAAATATAACAACTGTGCCTCATTGTCATGCATTGATATGTTGAGTTTGCTGTTTAGTTAATATTTATTAATAAAGTTATTATTTATGCTGTAATGACATGATGGTTGATCATAATTTTTCATATGATTCTAAACATTGCATAAATTATATTTACTTCATAATTATTTACTGCAGGCTTTCATCAAAACGTAACTATTAGTCGAGTTAGCATGCTGACATTAGCCAATATTAATTTGTTAGTTAAGTTAGTGTTAATATGAAATTACTGAGTAATGTGTATTTACTACCGTAATTAATGTGGGAATGTCTTAATAATTATGGACATTACATATTTTTATTCATGTGTAAGTCTATATAAAGCACGGCTACTAATCATATATTGATTTATTAATTAGTTTATTATTAATATTATATAACTGTTTAATGTGTATCTCTTATCATAAGTAAGGTGGTTCTACAAATGTCATGTTTATAATATTATAAACATATTCATGGATATTTTACAAAAACGTTTCTGCGAGGTTGCCTGCTAATTATCGCCAATTAACTAATTTATTTATTTATTATTACATGAGTAGTTAATATATGTTTTTTCTCTTAGTCAATGTGGTTATGCACACTGCATAATATGTATAAATATATTCATATTTATGAACTCTGCTGGTCTTAATTAGAATGTTTTGGTCTGTTAACTTGGTGCACTACTTAACTAATATTAGCTAATTAACTTCATTAATTAGCATGAATAAACATCAATATTGAAAAGGTATTACTCCATGCAATGTATTTCAAAATACTGAAAACAATATGTTAATAGTTATATAAATAATAAAGTTATGCCTTTTTAAAGTCACTTTTATTCAAATATTTATCAACAGAAAACACAAATATGAGCTCATTTTACAATTACCCATCTGTGCCAAGTAAATCGCTCGTGTTGTGCGAGTGACATATACTGGCCGGCCCGTCAGTCGAACATGTGAATAAAAACTTGCCGCATTAATCAAATATAAATTGCGACTATTTCAGAAGAAACAGTTGCAATTTGAAGTTGCATTCTGACATAATTTCCCATTTTTAGCGCATACATACAAACATGCCTTCTTAATCAATAGCACAGCACTTACGCCCGTGAGAAGGTATAAGTACCGCGTTTACTATGACGTCCGGACAAATAGCGCGATGTCGGGCTGTTTGTCTGTATTTATCCGGTCAAATAGCGCATACGCAAAAATGGGCTATTTGTCCGTATCCGGACGAATACCGGTAGTCCCCCAGACTATTCGTCCGTATTCGGACAAATAGCCACGGCCTTTTTTATAAGTGCTCTCTTACTTAGAAACTGTAGACAATATTTCAGATTTATTCTTAATAATGATAGAGAGGCATTGGCTTTGTTACACGTTTGGGAGATGTTTGCTGACGAGGATAGGTTGAATGTGATATTTTAATGTGTCGACTTGTTTTAGTATATGATTGCCAAGTGTATGTGATCTGGTTAATGTATTTTAAGTTCTGGCAGTTCACATTATATTGCACTTTGTTGCATTAAAACGCATACCCCAGTCTTTTAACTCAGTTTGTTTGTTAAAGTTTAACCTGAGATAATATTTTTACATAATTAACAGTTAGATTATGTGGAAAGATACATTGATACCTTTTCTTTTATACATGCTATGTCTCAGTTTGTCTTTATGTTTAATTATGCAAGTTATAATTGACTAGGACTAAGTTGGTACTAAACTAATTTAAACCAGTCAATTGGTAATCTGGTTATCAATTATTATATTTATAAGAAAACTAGTTATTTTAGACTATTAACTGAATTAAGGTTTCATGAAATCTATTCTTTTATATTAAACTACCAAAATACACATGGCCCGACCGATGCTGTTACCTTCAATGCAAAGCCGCAATATATGTACACAGACCCGACCATAGAAATTTAATTGGGTCTGTGAGCTGTATCTGACCACACCCTTGGGCAGGACTGGGGTCAATTCCATTCAAACCCAATTCCCGCTCTAATTCATTGCAATTCTTTCTATTCAATTCAGTTTTCTTTCCAATTCCATCTACAATCATTCAATTCCAATTACCGCTCCAATTCACATAAGAAAAGTTAACCATAAAGTCGTGCGATTAATGTATATGGGGGGGGGGGGGTGATATAGCATTTGGTGTATTACTATATTGATTTGAAACACTAGATCAGCACATTAAAATGATTTTGACTCACTGACACATAGCAATATTACGCATGCAGAAATAAGATAAACAATTAACTCAAAATACAAACCGATTAAGTAGCTAGGAAGAACATATAAAAACCAATTAGTGCCTAATTGCTTAGTAAAATGTAATTATATTTTTATTTTTACAACGTTTATATAAATGATGACTGTCACATTCTGGTTATAATCTACAAGTGTTGTCAATCTTCACTGGGCTTATGTTAACATTGGTAATCTTTGGACTTAATCCTGGCTTCACCTAAGGGAAAGTGTGATTGTTATCTTGGAAATTTCAATGGTATTTTGAAGCAGTTCCCAGCCAGCACTCTGCCGCACAAGGCAGTAGGATATGCCCAATTCACCACCCATTCATCAGTTTCATCCACTGATTAATTGCCGGATAACGTTTTATTGTCCAACCTTTCCTGAACAACAATACTCCCAACTGTCTGTCTGTAAAAAAATCATGCACAGCATCACAACAATATCAGATGCTCAATTCTTTTCATTCAATTACAGTTTAATTTAATTCAAAAAAAATTCAATTCCAATTCCAGAATTGAATTAGAATGCAATTGATCAATTCCAATTCTTTTTTAACTGACCCCCTACCCTTGGGGCGAGGGCATCAATCTATGTGTCATGTGATATGTCATTAGTAATACTCAGATTAGTTCCATCATCAAAAGACTAATTCTATATCTGAGTGTTCACAGTTCACTACATATCTGATTCTATTGATAAGTGTCCTATGTATCTGTATTTAATTATATCACTCTAGAAGTGTCTTCTATCTGTCTAATCAAGTCAGTAAGTGTCCTGTATATATCTGATTTTGTTACAATGTGTACTCCAGACATGGGTCCAAGTACATAAAATTTGTATTTGAAAGTATTTAAATACTTTTTAAAAGGTATTTGTAATTGTATTTATATTTGATATTTAGGAATTGAAAGTATTTGTATTTAAATACTTTCCTAAAGTATTTGCTCTTTCAAATACTTTTAAAATACGTTTTCAAATACGTTTTCAATCAGTGCTTTCCTCCAATATGTTCATGTAAGTTACTGCTAAGCTAAATTAGCTGATGTTATATCAGTGACAGGAACTAAGACCTTAATTACACAGATTAGCACTTATTGGCACCAGCTTGCCAATTCCCTTTGTGTGATAGAGGAAGAAACTTGGCTTGGTTTAGCAAGCCCTTTGTTCAAGCCAGGTATCTCCAATTAAATAAGCCATAGTGGACTTTGTTCAAACATCACATTTAGCCTTACAGCAGGACTTTGCAATATCCCGTTACTGAATGTAACCAGACAACTTAGACAATGGCAATAAACTAGATGTCTCAAACTCTGATATGTCGTTTTATTTCTTTTACCTAAATAGTAATGTATCCTGAAAATGAAAAGTATTTGAAAAACTATTTGAAATACTTTACAATGTATTTGAATTTAAATACATTTGCAATTAAAAGTATTTGTATTTGAATCCCTCAAAATTATTTGTATTTAAATACATTTAAATGTATTTGACCCCATGTCTGGTGTCCTCTACATGTCTGATTGTGTCAATAAATGTCCTCTATATGTCATCAGGTAATATTTATCAGCAGCTTCTACATTATAAGTTCTGTTTGTTTCAGGACACCGACTTTGAATGTGAATGCTTGTTGATGTCAGAAGTGTCAACATTGAAGTGGTCAGGCTGCCTACTGTCGTTCATTGACAACGACACATGTCAAGTTCTGCTGTTGTCACCGATTCGGCAACAACGATATAAGACACTGAGTGAAGTGACACATTATTATCACCTTTGTGACGTCAACTCCCCGTAGCGGGGACACCATCCGAGTGTGTCATCAAGTCCCCTGTGATGGACACACCATTCAAGAGTGACATCAACTCGTCCGTGGTCGGTACGCCATTGACGCCAACTCCCCGTAATGGTGACACCATCCGAGTGTGTCATCAAGTCCCCTGTGATGGACACACCATTCAAGAGTGACATCAACTCGTCCGTGGTCGGTACGCCATTGACGTCAACTCTCCGTAATGGTGACACCATCCGAGTGTGTCATCAAGTCCCCTGTGATGAACACACCATTCAAGAGTGACATCAACTCATCTGTGGTCGGTACGCCATTGACGTCAACTCACCGTAATGGTGACACCATTCAAGTGTGCTATCAACACCCGTGTGGTGAGGACACCATTCGAGTGTCACATCAACTTACCATTTGAGTTTCACGTGAACTTCCCATAGTATTGACACAATTCAAGTGTAACTCCTCAAACTGGGACACGATTCAAGTGTGACAGTTGAACTGCAGCATTCGCAGACACTGATCATTTACTTCTACACTATAGGAAAATTCTGTAAATGATATTCCTGAAGGAATCACTTCTCTCAGCATGGATATCAATGTGTGCCTTCGAGCAAATAAGAAACAGTTTAAATGCAATACGTGTGGGATATATTGTTTACGTAAGAGTAAACTGATAATACATGTTCGCACTCACACTGGGGAGAAACACTACAAAAACAATTCTCAAGAAATAGTACTTTGAAAACACATATCCGTATCCACACTGGGGAGGAACCCTACAAATGTGATACCTGTGGTACAAAATTCTCAACAAATGGTGATTTGTGGACACATATCCATACTGGAGAGAAACCCTACAAATGTGATACCTGTGGAGCACAGTTCTCACATAGTGGTAGTTTGAAGTCACATGTTCGTATCCACACTGGGGAGAAACCCTACAAATGTGATACCTGTGGAGCACAATTCTCAGTAAGAGGTAATTTGAAGACACATGTCCGTATCCACACTGGGGACAAACCATACAAATGTGACACATGTGGTGCACAGTTCTCACAAAATGGTCATTTGAAGACACACGTCCGTATCCACACTGGGGAGAAACCCTATAAATGTGATACCTGTGGTGCACAATTCTCAGAAAGGGGGACTTTGAAGAAACATATCCGTAACCACACTGGGGAGAAACCCTACAAATGTGATACATGTGGTACACAATTCTCACAAAGAGGTGATTTCAAGACATATGTCCGTATCCACACTGGGGAGAAACCCTGTAACTGTGATACCTGTGGTGCACAATTCTCAGGAAGGGGTTCTTTGGAGATACATGTCCGTATCCACACTGGGGAGAAACCATATAAATGTGATACCTTTAATGTGTATAAAATGTACATAGGTGTATTAACACAAACGTATATCCACCTGAAACTTAATAAAAATTATCCAGTTACATAGACATATTACATTTATTACTTCGAAATTACTCCTAATTTAATTGCCCGACCAACAAGAGCCTATTACTAGTCCCCATGGGTCATGTCAATTTTATTATATTCGTCCCTCACGTCATCTATTCTCTCTGGATATGCACTTTCGCAATTACTAAATAACAAAGAATCCGTGCCTATTAAACATATATAATATACTGATATAACAATATTGTTTTGTGGATTATTTCAGAATTATGTTCAGTGAACGATCTCGACGTCTAAACCCATTTCACCTTGGTATTGCTGTACTTTAAGCAAACTGCTCCCATAAAGATCTCTTGCAGTAAAATAGTTGATGAATGCATAAGAAGAGAACCAATTAAAATTAATAAAATCACTAAAAACATGTCAACATAAATAATGTTTCCATATAAATGGTACGTGCTTAGAAAAAATGAGATATGATCAGTCCGAATCAGAGCATTCTGCATCTTCTGATTCTAATGAATCCTCTCCATCTTTCACACATCATAATGTCACCTCTCCTTATCTATGGTACGATTGTAGGGCCATAATTCATCCTTGTGTTCGTGCAGTCGTGCGCATACGTGTACGAGATACTTCATTTGTGCATGTACGTGTTCGTGTGTGCGCCTTTGCCTATGCATTCCTGCTCAAGTAAGTGTGTGTGCGTGTTAGAATCTTGCTTGGGGTAGCTTCATACAACTTGTTTTGGGAAGCCTAAATTGGGTCAGATAAATGCATGGGATAGGATGTACCAATTGAAACTACCGTGAAGTGTATGTGGGTGCGTGCGTGTGTGGCGTGTACGCGAATACATGCGTCCGGGCGTATGTGTGCATGTGTGCTTTCGCGTGTGTGTGCTTGCGTGCGTTTAAATGTGCGTAGTATGTGTGTTGTTGCGTGCACGCATGCATGCGTCTGTTTATGTATGTGATTGCGTTTGTGGCAATGTGTGTATAATTTTATGTGTGTGTACCAGTGTTTATGAGTGCTTACGTGTGAACCTTTGAGCCAGTGTGTGTGTGTGTGTGTGTGTGTGTGTGTGTGTGTGTGTGTGTGTGTGTGTGTGTGTGTGTGTGTGTGTGTGTGTGTGTGTGTGTGTGTGTGTGTGTATGTATGTGTTTATATGTTTGTGTTATTTGGAGAGTGTGTATGTTTGTATATGGTATGCAGGTGTTGCAGTACCCCAGGTACTGCAACAACTCAGGGAGTTTGACGCCCCTGCCATGCAAAGTTGTAAACCACTGCCTTGTGGTACAGGTTCTTGTCAGAACCGAAGGCTAAGGGAGCAAACCCTAAACAGAAAACCATGTCACTGTGGCAGCATCAAGGGCGGTTGATGTATGGAACTCCCAACATCTCTCGACCAGCCACTGCAGGGACAAATAGTTTGCGCCTGTCTTGACATGTTCTTGCCGGTGTGAGACCTCTATTTGTTCCCCGAGAGAGTGTCGCTAGTAACTTGCAAAAGCAAGCGGCACTTCAACACTTTTTGCAAGCAGCTTCCATGAAATGTACAACTGTATGAAACTCCATACCGGATCGGCCGTCGCCCGGGTTACCAAGGACCGCGCTGCTCGACCTCATCTTCCGTCGACAGTGGAAAATCAGCTAGGAAGAAGAAGACAAAGAAGACAACTACTGACAATTGGACAATGGAACGTCAGGACTCTCCTCGACCGAGATGGAGCTAACCGACCAGAAAGACGTACGGCACTAGTCGCAATGGAACTTGCCAAATACAACATCGACATCGCCGCCCTATGTGAAACAAGGTTCTCAGAGTCTGGTAGTCTCGACGACTTGGAATACTCTTTCTTCTGGAGTGGCAAACCGGAAGGAGAAAGAAGGGAGGCAGGAGTGGGCTTTGCTATCAAGAAGGATATCGTCACAAAGCTGACAGAAATGCCACGGCCAGTAAGTGACAGAATCATGACGATGAGACTACCTCTGAGCAAGGACAACTTTGCTACAATTATCAGCGTGTACGCTCCAACAATGACAAACCCAGATGAAAACAAGGAGGCCTTCTACAACCAGCTGGCAAGTGTGCTCAGTGGCATCCCTCGTACAGATAAGCTACTGCTGATAGGAGACTTCAATGCGAGGATAGGAAGAGAAAATGACAAGTGGCCCTTGGTCATGGGCAAACATGGGATTGGGAAATGCAACTCCAATGGCGAGCTTCTACTGGCTCTGTGCTCTGAGTTCGAACTGATAGTGACGAACACCATGTTCAAGCAGAAGGATGAACGCAAGACCACCTGGATGCATCCTCGTTCGAAACATTGGCATATGATCGACTTCATCATCACGAGGTGTCGGGATAAGATGGACATCCACAGTACCCGAGTCATGCGTGGAGCAAACTGCTGGACTGATCACCAGATGCTGAGGTCAAAAGTGGCTTTCAGAATACGACAAAAGCACAACAGGCAAGGGACAAGTAAGCCGACCAAGCTGAACATTGCAAAACTAAGTACCACCAGCCATAGGGAGAGTTTTGAGCAGGAGATAGACAGTGCTCTCGCCCAATGGGAGGAGAAGGAAAACTCAACACCAGATGAGGAATGGGCTGCTCTGCAGCAGGTCGTGTACAACACAGCCAAGACATATCTTGGCAAGCCAGACAGAAAAGACCAGGACTGGTTCGACCCCAACGACCAGGAGCTACAGACTCTTATGAACAGAAGAGACCAAGCCCACCAGAGAGTGTTGCAAACCAGGAGCACCAGGTCCACCACTGCAGCATACAAAGATGCCTGCAGATTGCTACAAAAACACACGCGTGCACTGAAGTCAGACTGGTGGGAAAGGAAGGCAGTGGAGCTGCAGAGAGCTGCTGACAGTAACAACATGAAGGGCTTCTACAATGGGCTGAAGGAAGTGTGGGGTCCCAAAAAGAAGGGATCTGTTCAACTGAAATCATCAGATGGAATGGAGACCTTCTCTGACAGCAAGAGAGTTGTGGCAAGATGGAGTGAACACTTCCAGAAGCTACTCAACGTCCCTGGCGACATAGATCACGAAGCTCTGGACAACATCCCGCAGCGCATTATCAAGACAAGCCTCGATGAGATTCCAACTATGGATGAGATGGCTAGAGCAATCGCCGGCCTGAAAGATGGCAAAGCACCTGGAGGAGATGGAATTCCTGCAGAAGTATGGAAGCACGGAGGGGAAAATCTGTTCAGCAGACTGCACCAACTAATCACCAATGCCTGGGAGGTGGGTTCTGTACCACAAGCATGGAAGGATGCAAGCATTGTAACCATCTACAAGAAAGGTGATCGAACAGACTGTGGGAACTATAGAGGAATCTCTCTTCTTTCCATAGCAGGCAAGATCTTCGCGAGGATCCTCCTCAACAGACTATCTACTCACATAACACCAGAGGTAGTTCCGGAGACACAATGTGGCTTCAGAGGTAACCGGAGCACCGTGGATATGATATTTTGTCTCCGACAACTACAAGAAAAGTGCATTGAGCAGGACCGACCACTGTACATGGTATTTGTCGACTTCAGCAAGGCGTTTGATACAGTTGGGAGGACCGGGCTATGGCAGCTACTGAGAAAGTATGGCTGCCCAGAGAAGTTCACAACAATGATCGAGGCACTACATACTGGAATGATGGCAAAAGTTAGTGTTGAAGGAGAAGTCTCGGAATCGTTCAGTGTCACAAATGGGGTCAAGCAAGGTTGTGTACTGGCCCCCACGCTCTTCTCCATCTTCCTATCAGCAATGCTCGACGAGGCTTTCCGAGACATGGGGGATGGCATCTACATACAGTCCAGACAGAACGCTGACCTATTCAACGTCGCACACTTCAGAGCAAAGACCAAGACTACTCGGATACTGATGAGAGAGCTGCTATTCGCAGATGACAGTGCACTGGTTGCACACTCTGCTGAAGAGATGCAGAAAATAGTGGATGCTTTCTCCGATGCGTCAAAGAAGTTCGGCCTGAAGATTAACATCAAGAAGACCGAGGTGCTGTACCAATCCAACTCTACAAGAACCCGAGAGGAGGATATCATGGTTGATGGAAACAAGCTGAACTCTGTTCTAGAATTCACCTACCTCGGAAGCACTATATCAAGTGACGGATGCATTGACGACGAAATACAGAGGAGGATGGCCAAGGCTAGTGCATCTTTCGGCCGACTACGCCAGAGACTCTGGAACAACCACCATGTGTCCATGCGGGTTAAAGGCAAGATATACCGTGCAATTGTGCTGTCCACCCTCCTATACGGAGCTGAGGCCTGGACAGTGTACAGACGACAGGTTAAAAAGCTACATGCCTTCATGATGCGACATCTGCGTTCGATCATGAGGATAACCTGGATGGACAAAGTGACAAACAAGGAAATACTAGAACGAACAGGGCTGCCATCTATGGAAGATCTTCTGATCAGAAAGAATCTCCGGTGGACTGGACACCTCATGAGGATGTCACCAGACAGGCTACCGAAGCAGGTTCTCTACTCTCAACTGTCTTCTGGTCAGAGAAAGAGAGGGCGCCCTCGTCTCCGGTTCAAAGATACCATCAAGAGAAACCTAAAGATGAGAGACATAAAGATCGACTCATGGACATCACTCTCACAGCAGAGAGACAAATGGAGAGCAAGAGTCAAGTGATGGAAGCAGTCTTTGTCGCTTCGCGACCGACAGCACGATGTATGTTTGTATGTATATGTTAAGGTGTATGCGTGCCTGTGTGTATGTGCGTGTGTCAGTTTGCATGTCTATATATGTACGTATGTGTACGGGCAAGCGTGCTTGCATAATTATTCTACGGGTTTTCATTGTATGCATGTTGTCGTGTCGTTGACGTCTGAAATTGCGTGTGTTTTGTGCGTGCGTGCCTGTTTGTGCTTACATGCGTACGTGCGTGTGTGTGCGCGTCTGTGTACATCTGCTCAAGTATGCGAGTGCGTGTGTTAGCATCATGCATGCGTATCTTCATATGACTTGCTAGTATTAAAGAATATCGGATTTTTCTATAAAATAATTATTCAGTTTGAAAATGGTTTCGGGTGAACAGTTTAATATACGAAGACACAAAATACGCTTAACCATGAACAAAATATTATCTCATATACTTTAGGAATAGCACGTCTTCAGTGTTTTTTTTCTCGTAGACACGGTTTCTAGGCAGTTGATTGGCTGACTGTTGACCCTCATCTTTTGGACCACCTGAAACATTCCCACAGCGTAGATGAGTAACGCAACATATCAACACATTGTTATTATACCAAAGCATTGTTATTATACCGAAACATTGTTAGTTTACCAAAACATTGTTAGTATACCAAAACATTGATGGAGGCAACATAGAAAGCGTGACTCCTTTCTACTGAATTGAATTATTATTTCATATTATTATTATTACCAAAAAAATAACTAAGTCACGTTATCAAAATAAAGCAAACTAAAAATCAACAGGTTGATACTAAATCTTTATCAGTAGTGTAGCAGTAAGTTTCTCATTTCTTAATTGTTAACACTGACTCAGTAACTGCAACTATTTCATATCACTATGACGAAATCATTCAGTGAGACAACACCAAATACTGGAAACTAACACCTGAAAGAAACAGTAAAACTTATCGTGACTGTGTTTATTGGTAAATTAAGTACGGAAA
>OZ024857.1:52302948-52320448 GCA_964017155.1 Oasisia sp. SBJ-2009
GTATGAACATATATATATATATATATATATATATATATATATATATATATATATATATATATATATATATATATATATATATATGTGTGTGTGTGTGTGTGTGTGTGTGTGTTCATCACTCTCGGTTCCTCTCGATTGAAGGTCAGATGCTTCTGGCTATGAGCCAAACCCAATAACTAAAGATGAGATAGCTTCGTTGAAACAAAATAAGGCCTTACGTTGACATTGGGTTTGAAGCGGGTTGTTGCAGTAATGTCCCCCGCAGTGTTTCTCTACGAGTCGGTCGTTGCGGCAGTCGATGCTTTAGGACATTCGTCGCAGTTGTTGCAGTAATATCCGCCGCAGTGTTTCTCTACGAGTCGGTCGTTGCGGCAGTCGATGCTTTAGGACATTCGTCGCAGTTGTTGCAGTAATATCCGCCGCAGTGTTTCTCTACGAGTCGGTCGTTGCGGCAGTCGATGCTTTAGGACATTCGTCGCAGTTGTTGCAGTAGTATCCGCCGCAGTGTTTCTCTACGAGTCGGTCGTTGCGGCAGTCGATGCTTTAGGACATTCGTCGCAGTTGTTGCAGTAATATCCGCCGCAGTGTTTCTCTACGAGTCGGTCGTTGCGGCAGTCGATGCTTTAGGACATTCGTCGCAGTTGTTGCAGTAGTATCCGCCGCAGTGTTTCTCTACGAGTCGGCCGTTGCGGCAGTCGATGCTATAGGGACATCCTTCGCAGTTGACGCAGTTGTATTCGCCGTTGGCTCGATCGGGGCAAGAGTCGTGGCAGCTTGCAGAATATGGATGCATCGCGCTGAACGAATGCGAAGACACAGCGACCAACCGATAAATTAAAGGGGAAGTGAAACACAGCTGTAACATTCCATATACCTAAATGTACACTATATAAGTATACATTAATGGTGGCAGAAGCACATTCACTTATCAGACAAACTGGAAAAAAAATATTTTTCAATGCCTAAATCGTCGTCATAGAACACTGCGTATCGCCATCTTTATTCCAAGCCGAGTGGTTTGATTACCTCCTATCTAGCCCATGTAAAATTTTGGTTTTTTCCGGTTTTCTTCATAATTAGACATTTCTACGCAAAAACAAAAATATGGTGCCTTATTGTACACGATAGGTGTCCTATGTATCCACAAATAATATTTATTTGCATTCGAAATAAAAAGGTGAAATTAAATACCGACGATTTTGAACCAATGAAACATTTTCATTTTTACGCTCTCTGTGTTGACAGCCTTCAAGGGGCGGGGCTTACGACCGGAAGGTCTATCGGGACTATTTCTTATTTTGTTTACACAGATATCGGAAGTGTTTTGCGTTAGACTTAGCCTTAGAAGAGTCAAGAGGCGCTAGTTGTTAGTGGTTTTGGATAAATCACAATAGAAAATGGATCCGACAGAGGAATAATTTGTAGCACAAGTGAGAGAAGCATCTGTTGCACAAGTGACACACGTAAAGCCATTTTTGCTTCACCCAGCGTGCGAGCCGAGGTGTGAGATGGCGAGAGAAGATCGCCATGTGATGTGGCATGTTTATGGTCATCTTTGATTTTGGGATCAACGTGCTACAATGTGAATGTTGCATGGTGTTTGTGTGGATACTGCGTCCCGATGTCGACGCACATCGTTGTATGTTGTCTGGAGATAGCTGACGACCGAGCCAGACCGTGCTGACAGATGCCTGCATGAACCATGACTGACCACGATCGAGTGGCACGACAGCTGTCAGTGACAATGTTGGGAGTATCGGTCTGTTGTCTAAGTGCGATTTGCGTGCAGACTCGTTCGTTCGACCAATAGCTACCCTCGGGGTAGTAGGTAAGTAATACGTAGTTCAACAGGTATCGAAAAGTAATTTAGCACTTCAAACCTAAACAAAACAATTATACTTGTATGGCCACACAATGTCAATGACATATGTATAATTTAAATAATAAAGTCATTCTATCTTCGAATTCGTAACGTAAATCTATTACAAACTTACTTTTTATTTCTGACAAGATGTTATATGATGTGTGCATCCTTTTAATATAATTAATTAATTTCTAATTTAAAATGCTAATACAATTTGTTTAATTTATGTAAATAATGTTATTTACATATGCATGCTGCCATGCAATTTATAATAGTCTGAATAATAAATATATGTGTAATAAGGACATTGTGCAATTCACATGGGAATATTGAAGTGGAGTTTTAATGTATTGTGTACTATGTATTGTATATGTGCGTGTGTGTGTGTGTGTGTGTATGTTATCAAGACCACATCATGACAATGAATCATAAATTCATGTGTTTGCAAAATGCTGTAACAATTTTACATACAAATCATTTGTTTGTAAAATACTGTGATAATTTTATTAAAGTATTTCACAAACAAATCAACCAATGCGCTGACTTTGTGATGTGATATTGATAAATTACACAGTTTTGCCAATTACTAATACATGGTGTAATTATAAGATAATGATTGTTTACTATAAATCAAATGTCAGAATGTATCGGTTAGCTGCATATCATCACTGCACATGTTCAATGGGATGCTTCCATGCAGGCAGCAGGCATGTTATAACAACCAGGGTGTTTTGCAGGTGCAGAAAAGAGAAATACATTTTTTCTCATTAGTGGCAGAACTGCTTCAGTCATCATCAGTGATATTGCTGTCATCCGCTAACACATATTCTGCATAACTCTTTTCAGTGTTTTCCGTCTGTCTGTTCCAGACAGAATGATCTGAAGATGGCGACAGTGAGACTGGGACATCCAAGGTGTCATCCACATTGACATGACTGCCATGGTCAGTCGAAGAAGGCATGCAGGACTGCGACGACAACTTCGCATACCCATGGTCATGATGAATATTCAATGGAACAACAATATTATCTGTAATAATTGCTGCATCGATAAAGTATCGCATTGGCGACATGATCACTGGCTCTGTTTGAGTTTGACACTACGAGTTAATGGTGTTGCAATGTGACACCTGTACTGCCATGAGGGACAATATCATCTGGTGCACTGGATCCTTTGAAAGTTGTGTTCAGTATTTGTGAATCCTTCATCTGAAAGAATGATACATATGTATGAGGGTATGTATCTTCTGTGATATACATATAAATAACAATGTTTTGACATCTTTTGTTTTCTCATTGCAGTACCTATACATCATAAAAATAAAAACTGATTAAATCAACTTATAATTAGCATTTCGGAAAGTGTTCAGGATCTAATTTTGTGTAGATGCATAGATCTGTGGATATTGTAACTATGCATGAGAAATCTAAATTTGATTGAATTATTTCGCAGGCCCCATATGGTCCTCCATGGTCCCCCAGACTATTTTTCCACAATTGTTAAACAAATCTACTTTTGCATGGTTGTTGCATGTGGTGGTGCTGATATACACAACAAATCTGTATTTTATTACATCATTCTATGGGCCTCAAAACACAAAGTAATGCTGGTGATTTGGTTTTTGAGAAGGTCCCTTGAAATGACCCCCAGATCAGTTTGATGTATTAGGTATCTGCTTTCTGGCTTGTCTGCTGCTGCTAGCCAAGTTAATTGGTCAGCTCTTGTCTCAATGAAACTAGTAGACAGTGGGCTGAGCAAGGTGTTGTGTTTCAATCAGGGAACATTCATGCAATAAATAGAACATTACCTTTTCAATGGTGCATTCTGTGTAGATTCCATTATATTATGACTAACCTTCCTAGCATATTTTAATATGTGTGTATCCCGAGTCATTCAGACATCATTACAAACAAGCAAACCCACTCCTACATAAGCAACACATAAATTACATGGTAAACCAATTATACAAGCCTACTTGCACATATAAGAAAATAAAATGTTTAAGTTAGTTACGTGCAATCAGTGTCCTCCTTGGTCCAATCAGAGACAACTACTTGGCCATAGTCAAAGTCATACTTGTATTTTCAAAAAGTACAAATGTCAATTTAAGACTAAATTTGTTTACATTGGGTTTTATACGTAAGTTTCATTTGTGGGTGGGGTTTTGTCCAACCGAGTCTTTTTCGAGATATGTAAGTTTTTTTTATTGCAATGTATAAGGTTTTCTAAATAGACTTCTTAGCCATTTTCCTAATAAATAATTTTGGGAAGTGATTATGGTCACCTTACAGTTATCAAACACTAACTGCACAAACTGCAACTAACTGAACAATGCTGATGTCTGCGGTACTATTGAAAGCAAAATACATGCCTTATCAAAATATAATTTTCGTACTTTATATTCTTATTTTAGTCTTATTTTGTTATACGCAATAATACTATTCATTTCAGATTCAATATACTAGTCGTGTTAGTCGATAATCATTCTACAACAGCCATGAACCCCAAACATTTTGAAGTTTTATTTAAACACTCAATTTAAAGCTGACCTCTGTTGCACTGGTTTGTCTTTTCATCATGCTCTAGCACATGACTGTGAACTGGTAAGAAATGCAAGTGCACTAGAGAGATAGTGGGGCTTTGTCCAGGCAGTGATGTTTGTATTGGGTATGGGTAGTCTTTTCACTCTTGCTGGGAAACACAGGACACTGGTAAGATTGTGATCTTATTGCCTAATTTGCACTAGGCTATTAATGGCAATTAGTAACAGCAGTCCTCTGTTGTACTTTGATCATGATGTTTGCAACCCTTTCCAGTAACAATGGAGGCTATGGGCTAATGTAAGGTTCCAAATGTTTTTTCACCCATGTAACTATTAATTTTAGTCATGGGATCAGTGATCTTACTACCTGCTGTGAGGAGACTATTCAGATCCCCACCTAAAAAATGTGTGCTTGTTTATCACTTGGAAAGCAAAACTGCAGATTCTTAAAGGTGAGATCCACATTTGGGTGCATAATGTTTTGGGCGATAAACAAAACTGTTGTCTTAGATTATTTAGAAATGTATTAATCTGTCAGTGTTTAAATATCGGATACTACCCCTGGAGGGTAGTGACTTATTATGTATGTCAAAACAGTTGCTTAAAAAAAATTGAAATAAGTTCCATGTGTTTTGTGTATTTTGACCACAGTCATGCATTCTACAGCAATAACAGAATGTGCATACATGAAATTATAAAATATTCTACGGATATTTTATGAATTAAAATATTAAATGTGTTCCCAGGTAATATTGCCAACTGACTTGGGTTATGATGGGTAGTGTCATTGGATAGACACATTAACATACTTAATAGTGACACTATGTTAAGTGTGATTGATTCTGTAGCATGTTTTATTGTTGTTATACTAATTATTTTATAGAAAGTTGTGCGATGCACACATGTACATATGTTACCAGAAACAAATACAATGATACCATAATCATATTTTACTGACCTGCATGGCTGCCGCTCACCGTTTCCTACTTGTCGTTCTGGTATCTTGCTTTGATGATATAATGCATATAAACAGTACATCCTCAGCTTGCATAATGTCAAAAACAGTGTCCTCGTGTAATGGCCAAGATTAAATTGTACGCAAACTAGTGATTAACAGACAGTATTCATAAGTCAACAGCTATGTCTGCAATTCTTTGCTGTGATGTTAAAAGCTTGGGGATTTTTTTTCACTCTACATTTTTCCAGTTCACTCAGCTGTATAAATGAGTACCTGCATGGCTATAGACAGTGGTGGATATGTGTATGAGTAGCTTTTGCGAATTAATTGTAGCATATTGCTGGATGCTTCCCAGAGAAGTTGAGATGGTATATGATTGAACAGGTCTGTCAGGGAAATAAAGTGTAAAGCGCTTTCAGCAATCCTGAGGATTGGTTACTACGCTCTTTAAGATCTTACCTTTATAAATCAGCAATTAATAAAAAAAAATCTTTAGTGATTTTAATCAGTTGATTTATGGGGTAAAATATTTTTTATACACACTAGTGTTTTATTGAATGCAGTTAACAGTCTAATTTAAATAATAACATAAATTAGTATTTTGCTGTTTCTGTTAATTCATTATAAATAATGCCTGTTATATATCTGTGTCTGTGATTCGTGACTGTTCAACAGTTGTTGACTAATTAGCGAGTCACCCTAATTTAAGTAATTAGCATATGACGACGCTAACAAACACGTCATACGCCTGATACGGTCGTAGCTGGCATTTCTTTTTATGTCACTATCTTGAAGAAAATTATTCCACCACTGTCTATGTCAAAAACATTTTTTTACTTGTACCTAGAAACTCGAGCTGGTTCTAGCAACCAACGCACCGCTAGATCTGGCGATCTGTTGACCTAAACAAATTCAGTGGATTTTAAACATTTTTATTTCAAATTAAATACTTGTATCTACACATAGATTTATTTTATTACATTCACATTTCTTACTACATTTAAACTTTTCTTAGGTCACATTCGTGTATTATGCAGACAGTGAAATACAACTGTGGGATTAAATTGTAGTCGTAACGATACATGACGGAACTCGTGAGTGCCGAGTCGCCGGCTTGTCACTTCCTACGCGCCGAATCACATTCCAAATAAGGAAATCATGTCCGGTTTTCCTGTCGAGTTCGACGAACTTTACTTCGTCGCTGCGTACTTATATGCAAGCCAATCAATCAAACACGGACCTGTAGCTCTGGTCGAAGCTTATGTTTTGAGGTTCAGCGCCTCGTTGTGCTCGTCACATTCGAAATTAGGCTTACAATCGGCGTTCGAAAGTGACCACCGCCGACTCCGCTGAACTCGCCGCCGGCGGACACGCAAACTTCATCATCTCAAACCTGCTTTTTCTACAGGAATCCTTTGTGGAAGTATGTGAAATAATGCTTACTAACAATTATGGTATATCTATTAGGCATACAGTGCATTAATGTGTTTAATTATATTTGGTTTGAGTGCGTTTCGTCCGTTTTTGCGAGAGCTATGCTGCGCCGCCTATCGACACGTGCTTCCGGTGATTGTAAACAAACCCGAGTACAACCAGCAATATGGCCAGGCGGAATGGCGGCGCCCTGTGTCGAAAGTAGCTCACTTTGAAAATTTATTAAAAATATACCGTGACACTGGGATTGTCAAATTATGGTCACTAGTGCTGTAAATTATATGTTCTTATGTTTGGGCTGTGGTTGTTCGGCCGCTTCAGTCCCCCTTTAATATAGCTATAAACGTCATCACTGAAAACAGTATTTAGAAGTGCCTTTTCAAAACATGTTGCTGTTACCACTGTGTATATTAAATAAGCCATTACAAAGTGAGAATTGAGAAGAGATCAGCTTCCGATAATGATGCTGGCGGCTATAGCAAGGGCGTCGGCGATGATGAGATTAATAAGAAAACCTCTCCTGGATCGATTGTCTAGTGCTGATTTCCTTTCCACACATGTAGTTAGTATTAAACTTATAACTAGGGTTTTTGCAGTAGCTGCACTGACAGATCGAGCGAGGTTCCTCTTAGCATACTATAATTTTTATGTATAGAACAAGTTTTCAATATTTCTCCGTCATGTAAAACCATACATAGACCATGCTTTTATATCATTCAATATCACTATTATCAGATCAACTAATTGAGTAATTGAAACAAGGCGTAAACATGTTTCGCACTCTGGCGTAGCAATGGTGGACATTGTGAATAGTGGACTTACTTTGAGGGTAAAAACTGCGCGGAGACTGTCGCTGCAGCCAACGCGAGCACAACGAAGATGATTTTGTTCATTTCGATTGAACAGTTATCAATGAAACACAATAAAGACACACACACACACACACACACACACACACACACACACACACACACACACACACACACACACACACACACACACACACACACACACACACACACACACACACACACACACACACACACACACACACACACACACACACACACACACACACACACACACACACACACACACACACACACACACACACACACACACACACACACACACACGCTGTAACGTAGTACTAGTTACACGTCACCTGATGAAGAATCACGTACCAAGACATTAACGACGTTAATAATTACTTAACACTTGTCAACCCGACGATTTTACTGGTTTCTTTTGCTATATTTCGTACAGAGTTTCAAAAAGTATTAGCATATTTATAGTGAAACAAGTATTTATCTCTTAAAAACCAGCAGTTCATAATCATCTGCAGTATTTACCATTAGAGATATGTAAATGTACACGATGCAGTCAAAGACAACTACAGCAGACACACTGCATGAGTAATCGTTTTAACAATACATCAATTAGTAGTAAGATGTGATTAATTGGAGGCACAGAAATATCACATTTGCTTCACGAAACGTTATATAAAAATACTGTTCATGAAAGGAAACGTTGCAATTTGGTATTCGCTTGTTTACATATTGCAATATAGGTCACGTATATATCACATTCCCATAACATTCATAGAAGACATGTAGATACTTTAAAAGCACAAACACTATTCTTGGGAAAACACGAGAATGAGAAATAAGCTGCAAAGCATAATTATAATGTACGATTATACGATGGTATGGTTTTCTGATATCACAACAAAATTGTTCAAACCATAAAATAAGATATAATGTCTGAATTCCATTAAAACTATTAAAACGCTACTAGAAACGATACGTAGGTAGTTCTGCCGGAAATAACATAGTTGGCATAATGAACTTTAACTGTGAACTTGTCATTATCGATTATGTGATTTAAAAATAAAACAAATGATATAAAAACTTCAACAAAATAAAATAATCGGCACAAACGCAGGCAGACGCGTGCCGACTGTCGCAAGACATTGATGCATGTGAAACAGTCAAATGAGCACACTTACTTGAGAGGACAAATCTAATAACACATGTAGTTGAATGTTTCCATGTATAATGTGCCAAATGTACAATTTCTGTAATGCATGCATGTATGGATACATACACACGTAATTCACATGTATTATGTATACAAATGTAGATATTTTTCTCGGATAACTTACATGTATTTACACATACTTCACATATTAGTATATCTAGGACTCCACGGCCAGGGCTAGGGCTGTAGGCTAAGAATTATATAATTACAAGGCGGGCTGTTTACCCCGCGAGCAGAGACACGCTATGGAAATTTTCCTATTCAATGTATGCTATTTTGCAGGGTCCAAAGGTTCAGTGAGTGGGATTCTTTGAGCGGTCCCACCGACTGGATTCTACACTATATATTTAAGAATTGCGTTTTATCACATCCAAGGCGAACACGACAGCGAAGTGAAGTTATATAAAAACATCTTTGAAGGATCAATGTTGGTAATACGTCAACGTCCTCATAATTATGTAATTTATATGCACAAAAAACGGCCTATTAATTGTTACCCTACTGCACTTGTCTTGAACTCTTACATGCTCTCGTTATACTAAATGCCAAATTATAGCATTTAACTTATTTTGTATACATTGATTGATCCACGTCGTCGGTCGCAACACAAATTACTCATATTAAAAGAGCTTGCTTTTAAGTATAATTAGTTCTCTTCTTATACATTCATCACTTATTTCATTGCAAGAGATCCTTAAGGAAGTAGTTTGTTTAAGTACAGCAACACCAAGGTAAAATGGGTTTAGACGTCAACATTGTTCACTGAATATAATTAAGAAATGATCCCAAAACATAAGATTGCTATTAGTAAACCATATGTGTTTGGTAGGCATGGATATTGTAATAGCTATAGTTTACATGCATTGGTTTGCTCCTTCCTTGTGTACTGAATAAATGGCAAACCCCATTTCCCAGTTGAACTGCAGCATTCACAGACACTGATCATTTACTGCTACACTATAGGAAAACACTACAAATGATATTCCTGAACGAACCACTTCTCTCAGCATGGATATAAATGTGTGCCCTCGAGAAAATAAGAAACAGTTTAAATGCAATACGTGTGGGATATATTGTTTAAATAAGAGTAAACTGATAATTCATGTACGCACTCACACTGGGGAGAAACCCTACAAATGTGATACCTGTGATGCACAATTCTCAGTAAGAGGTAATTTGAAGACACATGTCCGTATCCACACTGGGGAGAAACCCTACAAATGTGATACCTGTGGAGCACAATTCTCAGTAAGAGGTAATTTGAAGACACATGTCCGTAGCCACACTGGGGAGAAACCCTACAAATGTGATACCTGTGGTGCACAATTCTCAATAAGATGTCATTTGAAGACACATATCCGTATCCACACTGGGGAGAAATCCTACAAATGTGATACCTGTGGAGCACATTTTTCATGTAGTGGTATTTTGAAGAGACATATCCGTATCCACACTGGGGAGAAACCCTACAAATGTGATACCTGTGGTGCACAGTTCTCAGAAAGCGGTTCTTTGAAGATACATGTCCGTATCCACACTGGGGAGAAACCCTACAAATGTGATACATGTGGAGCACAATTCTCAACAAGTGGTCATTTGAAGACACATGGCCGTGTCCACACTGGGGAGAAACCATACAAATGTGACACCTGTGGTGCACAATTCTCACAAGATGGTCATTTGAAGATACATATCCGTGTCCACACTGGGGAGAAACCATACAAATGTGACACCTGTGGTGCACAATTCTCACAAGATGGTCATTTGAAGATACATATCTGTATCCACACTGGGGAGAAATCCTACAAATGTGATACCTGTGGAGCACAGTTCTCACGTAGTGGTATTTTGAAGAAACATATCCGTATCCACACTGGGGAGAAACAGTATAAATGTGATACCTGTGGTGCACAGTTCTCAGAAAGGGGTTCTTTGAAGATACATGTCCGTATCCACACTGGGGAGAAACCCTACAAATGTGATACCTGTGGAGCACAGTTCTCACAAAGTGGTAGTTTAAAGTCACATGTTCGTATCCACACTGGGGAGAAACCCTACAAATGTGATACCTGTGGAGCACAATTTTCAACAAGGGGTCATTTGAAGACACATGGTCGTGTCCACACTGGGGAGAAACCATACAAACGTGACACCTGTGGAGCACAATTCTCAGAAAGTGGTCATTTGAAGACACATGGCCGTGTCCACACTGGGGAGAAACCATACAAATGTGGCACCTGTGGAGCACAATTCTCAGTAAGTGGTTATTTGAAGACACATGTCCGTATCCACACTGGGGAGAAACCATACAAATGTGACACTTGTGGAGCACATTTCTCAACAAGTGGTTGTTTGAAAATACATGTCCGTGTCCACACTGGGGAGAAACCCTACAAATGTGACACTTGTGGTGCACAATTCTTAAGAAATGGTCATTTGAAAACACATATCCGTATCCACACTGGGGAGAAACCCTACAAATGTGACACTTGTGGTGCACAATTCTTAGCAAGTGGTCAGTTGAGGAAACATCTCAGGAAGGGGTTCTTTGAAGAAACATATCCGTATCCACACTGGGGAGAAACCCTATAAATGTGTTAGCTGTGGTGCACAGTTCTCAGAAAGAGGTTCTTTGAAGAAACACGTCCGTATCCACACTGGGGAGAAACCCTATAAATGTGTTACCTTTGGTGCACAGTTCTCAGAAAGGGGTTCTTTGAAGAAACACGTCCGTATCCACACTGGGGAGAAACCCTACAAATGTGACACTTGTGGTGCACAATTCTCAAGAAATGATCATTTGAAAACACATATCCGTATCCACACTGGGGAGAAGCCCTACAAATGTGATACCTGTGGTGCACAATTCTCAGTAAGTGGTAATTTGAAGAAACATGTCCATATCCACACTGGGGAGAAACCCTACAAATGTGACACCAGTGGTGCAAAATTCTTAGTTAGTTGCTGGTGTTGCTGTGGAGACTGCTTGTGTTGGGATGTCGACCTCTAGGTATTTTATGTGGACACGTCACGGCAAATGTAGTGAACATTTAATCATGGACACTGTCTACACATTTTAAGTGTGATCTTTGTTGTCATTAACAACACGTCACACAGCCAGAGGCGGTTTTAGAATCAGCCAAATTAGGAATTATATTGACAGCTCCATGATTCACTGTGTCCATTCTTGAATTAACATCGTTGTATACAATCAACAATAAACGTCATTTATTTTAAAGTTACTGCTTTACCCGTTGTCAAACAACATTTCAATGTTACTTTAATTTGCATAAGATATACACAGGTGTATTAACACAAACATATATCCACCCGAAACATATCATGTTAGTAATATAAATTATCCGGTTACATAGACATATTACATTTATAACACCAACATTTCTCTCAATTTAATTAGTTAATGGTCAATGCAGATGTTTTCCTACAGTGCAGATGTAATTTCTAAATTGGGGTATTTCCAACTTGTGATGACATATTGTATATTCATTTCATCGCCTGATGGGGCATGAGCAGATCACCTCGTCGCTAGGTGGCAGCAGGATCTGGCGAGAAAATCGAAAAGTATTCGAGGAGAAAGAACACGTTATTATTATCCATTTGCATAGCTAAACATTCCTGGCACGGCATGTTCTATACATATATATTGATTTGTTCGATTATTAACATAAAATCCGAAATAACTCAGAGACATGTCACTTCCTTATTTAAGGCATCTCGTAATACTACCATTCCTGTCTGTCAGCAGCTGTGCTTTTAGTCTCCGGCATGGAAAGGGCCGTCCATTTCAAGTGTCATACTCTTCCTCTGACGACCACGGCGGCGTCTGCCCACCAGGGTGTCGTGACAATTGGGCGTGTCAGTCTCGCGCGCGAAAACGAGGCTGGGGGCAGTTGGGGACAGGAGGTCCGTATTCTCCATGTTAACGTATAGGACTTCGTTTTGTTTTTGGTTGTAATAATCGAACGGTTCCAGGCTAACTATTTCAGTTATACTGTCCGAAGGATTATTACAAGCATAAGCAGTGGAACACTTTGCCGGTGACAATGATCACGGAAATCATGAATTTTAATCGATTATAATGGTGGTTGCCATGGCAATAGCGGCAAGTACTTGCATTTGGCGATCTTGACTAATAATGAAAAGTGCCATTTTTCGCGTAGTACAACCTGTTTGGGGCAAACGTACACATGTGTTATGATTATGCGAATTTAGACAACTTGTCAGATATAAGTGCTCATCGAAACCACAATGTACAGCAATGTAAAATGCAAATCCCGTAAACTATTTTATTGTGTATAATTCTTGTGTCCAGTCCCCAATTGTCTCGCTTAGACCCCAATGAGCTCCAATCGCGCGGAGTCACGCCATTTATCGTGACACACGGGCCCTATTGCCCAAACCATAACATTTTCTTTTTCTGGACAATTCCCAATGAAGGTTCCTGCGAGCACAACAGGGATATGACAACTTACACACATATATTCGTTGTATAAAATGTATCGCCCAATTACAGTCGTGTAGCCAGACTTGAATTAGGAGGCCACCCAACAACATATATATATATATGTAAGAAATTTGGGTTCTATTTAGTAACACTGGGAGCCGTTTTTCTCCACATTAGTGGGCCGTTTTACACTTGTTGGATACAACGACCCATCGTGGCAGAAATGTTGTTTCTGTGATAACGTGTGTGCTTGTGTGTGTATTTTCTTCAAGAATGTTCACCATCAAATATGTTCTCCACAATGATCAAGTTTTTAACGGAGAATTTTTTACACCAGCTTCGCGTATTCAGAATTGCCGTTGTGGCAGGTTTAGTAGTGACCACCAGTGGTGCAATCCTCGTGTGCCCCGCAATCTTGACACCCTATCATTTTCTCTCTGTTCCGGTTGAAAATTTCACGGCCATTCGTTATTTTCATCGTCGCAGTTGTTTACCTGATTTCTGCGCACTCTTTCTTAGTTTCTTACGGCTTTCACTTAGCAACATCCACACTCGAAGGGCAAGCAGCAGCAGCAGCAGCAGTAGCAGCAGCAGCAGCAGCAGCAACGGCAGCGGCAGCGGCAGCGGCAGCGGCAGCGGCAGCGGCAGCGGCAGCGGCAGCGGCAGCGGCAGCGGCAGCGGCAGCGGCAGCGGCAGCGGCAGCGGCAGCGGCAGCGGCAGCGGCAGCGGCAGCGGCAGCGGCAGCGGCAGCGGCGGCGGCAGTAGACGTTTTCTTAAGCGCTTCATTCTGCCATTGTTTCTGTTTTTCTTCCGAAACCTTGTCTGAGAACCACTTCTTGAATGGCGAAGAGGTCACCGGGCGTACTTTCTTTGTCTCAGGTGGGCTCAATGTCATCATGGCTTGTGTAACTACACCAGGCTGTCGTTTTCTTCCCAGGTGGAACACTCCATGCAGGTCAAGCCACGACGTATTTTTCTAAGCGGGGACGAACTCGTCTAACAAAAAAATCGGTGTTGACGAAATTTTTAAAACCAGCCGAAATCCTCCCTTGAATCATTCGACAACGACGGACGAACATCAGCGGTTACTGCCAGGTATGTTTCTACACTTACTTTTCTCGGACGCATGATTTGTATATCTGCATGACATAATAGACGCGAGTAAACTACAAACAAATTACCGATTACTGCATATGTACTATTATGACATGAACTACGATATGTTGAAAAATACCCATTTTCAAGTCGCCAAAATAGCATATAGATTGTGCTACATACGTCCAAAAGCGGGAATATTAATTGATCAGTGTTGTAATAAAACTGTTTATTTATAACACGATTGAGCCACTCATGAATAAATATAGCAATTACACTGAATTTGGACATGCACATGTATCACGTTACTGTTTCAAATAACTAAGCACTGTGTTGTTGCTAACAGCGTCGATCAATCTTAGTGCGCATTTATCCATTTGAGGATGACATCAAGACGACGGTTCTTGCAATTATTAACAATTATGCTTTAATTTAGTAATCTAGAATAAGGGGGGGGGGAAGCATTCAATACAAGTGGTGTAGTGTGGGCATTAATGGGTAACTGTTGTTACGCATATGAATTACATAATTAAGAAGACCTTTCCACTGACTCGTATTTAGAATCTTGTCGTCAACACTCACGCAGCCGATCAGTATTGATAGCACACACTTATGTGGGTGACGAATTTTAAACTTAGTTAAAACTGCGCTTTACTGTAGCATGAAGGGATTGAGTATAAATAGTTGAATATAACTGGTGTAGTGGTTTTTATGCATATAAATGATATAATTAAGAGGACGTTGCCTCTCTCGCGACAACGGATGTATCCGTGTATGCGTGTATGCGTGTATGTTTGTATACGTGTATGCGTATATGTTTGTATACGTGTATGCGTGTAAGTTTGTATATGTGCATACGTGTATGTCTGTATACGTGTATGCGTGTATGTTTGTATACATGTATGCGTGTGTGTTTGTAAACGTGCATGCGTATATGTTTGTATACGTGTATGCGTGTATGTGTGTATACGTGTACGCGTGTATGTTTGTATACATGTAGGCGTGTATGTTATATACGTGTATGCGTGTATGTTTGTATACGTTTATGCGTGTGTGTTTGTAAACGTGTGTGCGTGTATGTTTGTATACGTGTGTGCGTGTATGTTCGTATACGTGTATTCGTGTATGTTTGTATACGTGTATGAGTGTATGTTTGTATACGTGTATGCGTGTATGCGTGTATGCGTGTATGTGTGTTTACGTGTATGCGTGTATGTGTGTATACGTGTATGCGTGTATGTCTGTATACGTGTATGCGTGTATGTTTGTATACGTGTAGGCGTATATGTCTGTATACGTGTATATATGTATGTCTAAGCGTGTATGTGTGTATGTTTGTATACGTGTATGCGTGTATGTCTGTATACGTGTATGTCTGTATGCGTGTATGCGTGTATGTATGTGTGCGTGCATGGGTGTATGTTTGTATACGTGTATGCGTATATGTTTGTATACGTGTATGCGTGTACGTTTGTATACGTGTAGGCGTGTATGTCTGTATACGTGTATGCGTGTTTGTCTGTAAGTGTGTATGTCTGTATGCGTGTATGCGTGTATGTATGTGTGCGTGCATGGGTGTATGCGTGTATATATGCATGCGTGTGTGTCTGTATGCGTGTATGTAGGTATGCGTATATCCATGTATATCTGTATGCGTGTATATATGTATGCGTGTATGCGTGTATGCGTGTATATATGTATGTATGTATGTATGTATGTATGTATGTATGTATGTATTTATGCATCCTCGATCCAGCGAGCGATGGTGGCGTCGTCTATATAACTTCGTGCTAGCAATACTGATCACCAGCGTGAGAGTTGACGAAAAGGCTCGAAATACGATGGGTGGAAATGTGGTGTTGCCTCGCGCTATCCAAATATTAAATGGAGCATGGGTAAACACAAAACATTAAACCATACTATGTTTTGTATTCCAAATAAGTGTATTTTGTGAAGGACTGAGCAGAACCTGCGGTTGATCTTTGCATTATACCAGACATTACCTTTTTACCTCTTGCGTTGTCGGCGGAGTGAAATAAAACATCACAGCTTGGCGAGATCAGTTGTCGAGAGCAACGACTTTTTAATAATAATTATAATTGATATGCGTAATAACATAGCCCTATTAATTCTCACACAATACCACTTATGTTCAACTATTTATACCGACATCCTCGTGTGGCTAAATACGCACTAAAATTGAACCACGCTGTTACTAACAGCACAGTACTTAGCAATTTGTAACAATTAGCAAACAGTAACTCGATACAACATGATTGGATACTCAAGTCTTACATGTCCAAATTGATTTAAATTGCTCTACTTATACCTTAATCGTTCAATCGTGTAGATGTATGTATACAATTTTTCATATACTAGACTACCAAATTAAAGCATTTAGCATAATTTATACAAGCATCATAACAATACATGAATCGTTTAATCGTGTATACCATTTTTCATTACACTAGACTACCAAATTAAAGCATTTAGCATAATTTAAGCAAGCATCATAACAAAGACTATAAAGTAAGTAAAATGCTTTAATATCGCATACTTACGTAAATTAGTTGGATATAAATATTTCAATGTATGTGGACAGTTGTGAGGCTATGTAATTTGTGACACGATAGTGACAAAATAAGACTATTTATCAGCTTGCGACCTGGGACTTCACTGGGATTTACCCTGAACATGAGATTCACTGTGATTGGTTCGGTGGTACGGGGACATGGGGTGATCGAACAAACTGACGTATATTGATGTTGTCTCGCAAATTATTCAATGTTGAAGACATGGGCCGCAGCAGTCAACTTGCCAGTGCAGCCATGTCTACAACTATGTGGTCTCTACTGACGCTGTGCTTCATTGCATTTGTTGTGCATCCAGCGGCAGCCAATTCCAACTACTGTTCATTGATGCAATGTCAAGATCTCGATGGCCGCTAAACACGTTGAATTCCCCGGCGAACCCGTTACAACAGTTGGTGAGACAGCAACAAGACGTGCAGCAGAAACAACACAAGCCACTACAGGAACGTGTATTAAATGGAGCATGGGTAAAAACAAAACATTAACCCATACTATGTTTTGTATTCCAAAG
>OZ024857.1:52325448-52457948 GCA_964017155.1 Oasisia sp. SBJ-2009
TTGTAACAACAATTACCAGCAAGTGACATTGTCACAATCATTTAGGTATTACGGCGTAGACCATGACGAGCTCAGTGTAAGTATCTATCATTAATCTATTACAGCATGCATATCGACAAGTCAACGTCAAACTGTCATTGCAAAAATTCCCTGCTTTGCACAATATATATATATATATATATATATATATATATATATATATATATATATATATATATATATATATATATATATATATATATCAATGAGCATATAATTGGGTATTAGATTCGAGGTACTTGCGCTTTAATCATGGCCGAGACCCTTCAATTTAGCCGGACAGACGAATTTAATTTGCCAGTTGTGCATTTGTACATAACCCAACGTCCTGATGTAATTACCAATTGTGGTGTTTTGCCAATTATCAGATTGACAGAAACAGTTCAATGCGTGACTCAAACAAGATCCTCCGTTGACGTCACTGTCGCCGTTATTTCTAGTCTAGTGCGAAAACGAAAACGCAACTGGATCTCAGGTGTTAATTACCAATGCTTTCAGTAATGTTATACATACTAATGTCTACTTGGGTCTATCAGCGCAGCAGTAAATGTTTCTCATTCCTGCAGGTCGAAACAAACGGCTTAATCTCCTTCGTAGTCCCTTATCGCTACATCGTACCGTACTTGATAGATCTCAGCACAGAAGTTGGCGACGGCCACGTCTACTACAGAGAAGTCACAAGTGGCCCTCTTCTCACAACGGCATCGAATCACGTCAAGCAGTGTAATGATGGACAGTCTGGGTTTTCCGCCAACTGGGTATTCATCGCAACGTGGGAAGGTCTGACGTACCGCACCGGCGACAAGAAGACACCGGTAAGTGTAAGCAATATGACGACGAAGGTTAATGAATACACATGGCAAAGATAAAATGCTTAATTCGCACGATTTCAGTCATCCCTTTGTATCGCTCTACCAGCTATTTCTTCAAATACGGGTCGCCCTGCTGTAGGAAATGTTACTACGCGCAATGGAGATGTTACTTAATATGCGCAATATAATTTAATTGTGTGCATATTGCAAAAGAACTGTTAAGATATCCAAACATGTGCATGTTAATGTAACGTTCTCTTAATCGAGCGTGCACGTTCCGTTTAGTTCCGTCTTCTACAGTCAGTAGAAATCGAACACGCTCCTGCACTCGCACAACTATTCCAGAGATTACTACAAACTACCTAATTTCTTGCAATTTGGAAACATGCAATGACACAACCAGGTGTTTAAGAGAGGAGACCGTAGCCAGGTTGATAACTACACACGTATAACCTGCATATGCATCTACTGATAATTCCTCGAACATGTCATCAAATCAACGGTAACTGCACAACTGGTTGGACCGAAGAAACATAATTACCAATACCCAATACGGTTTTCGGAAATGGAGACCATGTCATAGACAGCTAATAGTAACCAACGGTGACATTGCAAGTGTGATGTTCATGTTGTTAATTTGTTTTATTACACAGATTGTAACATTCCAAGTTGTGCTGATTTCCGACGGCACTAAATCATTCATCATGTTCAATTATAAAGACATACAGTTTGCGACGTATGGTACGAACATATCTTACAGCAAGGTGGGTTGAACACTATTATCATTCGTTTGTGATACATATTGTCCGGGCGGACCTTCTAGAGCTCAAAACTATCATAGATATGGCAAAGTCTGCTTTTTTCTGCTTCTATTGTCGTGCCCCGTTGTACAAGTCCTTTACGGCTCGCCCCATACTGTCTACCTCTTACTAATAATAGACTTTTGTTCTTGTGGAACAATAGTTGATAACAGGTGTTTTTATAATACCAGTCCGTATTGGTGGTAGTATACCGTTGCATTTTGGTTTAGACATATCGATGTGTTACAGAAGAGTGTGCAATGACAGCGGACACAGTTTGAACATTAAATGTAATTTACTGTCAAGTGTCAGGCATTATCGTCATCATCATCGTCGTTGTCGTGATTGATATCACTGTTACTGAAATGCTTAGTGATCGGTCGCCAGACTGGATCGATGACATGTGGATTAACATTTATTTGGTCACTGTATTCACGAACGTTGTAGACGCAACAATTAACAGCAACAGCCAGAGCAGCAACTGCTACAAGAGACACGGTTCGAAATTGTAGCCATGCCTATAAACTGTAGAAATAGCGCGAGTAGTTAACATAGTATTTTACTACAAACGCGTGATCTTTTCGACAACTGTAGGCCTACCCGTTGGTTCGCAAAAACAATACTAAATGTACTTAGATTGCACGTAAGTGCTGGATTACCCATAAAAGATATATCGGATAAATTATTTATTTGCAATTAAAACAACATATTTAATATGTTCTGATTGAAAATGTTTTTGTCGTGAAATGCATTTTGTGTCATCGCGTTGTTGTAGTATTGCGCAGAAATGATGTTTCTCAAACAACACGTACATACTGTAACATTTTATAACATTTACGTCTGTAAATATATGTCTGCAGATGGGATTCAACAAGGGAGATTACGTGCATTACACTCTCCTTCCCGGCTCTCATTCGGCAGCTGCAGCCAATGTCGAATTAACTACAAATTGTAGACCGCTTGGACGTTGGTTCTTCAGAGTCGACGGCGATGACATCGAGTTTGGGGGAATATTCCCTTACGGTTAGTGTGACATCCTTATTCGTTGAACGGTTCTGACAGGTGTAGTTTATATTGACCTCTTCACGCACAATGCATAATGAAATGGACTTTTTCAGTTATAAATACTGGAATGATAAAACATTATGTCACAGAACCACCGTGCTACATTAAACATTATGTAGACTATATGTACACAAACACACTCACACACACACACACAGACAAACACACACACACACACCACACGCACACGCGCAAGCACGCACGTACGCACGCACAAAACACACACAGACAAACACACACACAAACAAACACGCACGCACGCACACCACACACACACGCACACACACACGCACACGCGCACACGCACGCACGCACGCACACACACACACACACACACACACACACACACACACACACACACACACACACACACACACACATTACTCTCATAACCTTAGTACATGCACTACATTGACGAACAACTAACATATTCGCTTTAATTAAATTACGTGTCCGAATATTATGTTTTAGGTGTGTACGACTGCAGCAATACTACTACTAACCCATGTACACCAGCCAACGCCGCTTCGGGGAAGTTCCACTTCGCCTACATGGACAGAACAAAGTTCGTCGAGTGTAGTCAGTGGGGTAACTGCAGCATCTTTGCGTGCCGTCCTGGCCTGGTCTTCTACCCCGAATCGTCCGATTGCGGTTCGTTGTAACGTCTGACATATGTAACGTGTCGTACGTTATCAAATATTGTCGCAAAGTCGATTTTTTTTTGAAAAGAAAAGGAACAGTTGTTGTCTGTGCCGCTACGAATAAAAAGCATTGCTCGACGATTTGGCTGTTTGTTTCAAGCTTTCACAGCATGGTTCATCAGAGTGACACGACCTGTGTGTTTCTGAAGAAATACGACGCATGACTAACTAAACTATTAACGCTTTTATATTCACGCTGATTCGCAATATTCCTGGTTGCAAACAACTCTGTTCACAAATGTGGGAATCCGCTGTGTGGAATCTGCTGGCACTATGTTTGAAAGAGGAGAGGAGAAGCTTTACAGTGTTAAATAGTTTAAACGTCTCATCCTTATCAGCTGAGGTACACCGTATATCACTGTTGAAGTGTTACTTAAGGATTGAGTCTAGTTACTGGACATCCCGCTTCAACGGCAACAGGTTAGGGCCTCAGCTCAATCACGGTGTCCAAAATCAGGGGCCAAATCATAAATCATCTAAATAAATCTAATTCGTTGTTATTGGTGGAAATTGTCTGAAATAATACAATATATATATGCACACAATCTCTGATTCAGTCAATATGTGTTAGATGTTATTCGCAATGGGAAGCCAAAATCCAATCAAACCACAAGTGTACATGATTTTGCAGTCAATAAACGAGTACAAATATATCAGCTGACGGGCAGGGCATTGTTATTTGCATGTGCAGTTTCTATGTTGACAGAGTTAGACATCTCCAGCAAAATTCGAGGTTGGTCAGGCTACAATTCACTGTTATCCATGTGTTAGCTTTTGACCCATTTTGATGCTGTACTATTCGTAGGCACGATATCCATGATAAAACGTAACAGAGCTATCACTATTGGGGGTTTTCTCACATAGTATAAAGTAAAGTTAAACATAATTTTGCCTAATGGAAACATAACCTAAAGTCATATATAAATTGAAACAATATTCGACTTGCATTTCCATTCCCCGTCCTTTAACATTCAATGCTACTGCCATAACATAATCTGTACTTTCTTCTCATTAGCGCCAAAGGATCAATGGTTATTGGATTGCCTCAGAAATCCGTATACCATGACATGAACTACGATATATTGAAAAATACCCATTTTCAAGTCGCCAAAATAGCATATAGATTGTGCTACATACGTCCAAAAGCGGGAATATTAATTGATCAATTTTGTAATAAAACAGTTTATTTATAACACGATTGAGCAACTCATGTATAAATACAGCAATTAAACTGAATTTGGACATGCACATGTATCGCGTTACTGTTTCAAATAACTAAGCACTGTGTTGTTGCTAACAGCGTCGATCAATCTTAGTGCGCATTTATCCATTTGAGGATGACATCAAGACGACGGTTCTTGCAATTATTTAAAATTATGCTTTAATTTAGTCATCTAGAATAAGGATAGAATACGTCAATACAAGTGGTGTAGTTTAATGGGTAACTGTTGTTACGCATATGAATTTTACAATATAACATCAAGGCTTTGAGATCCCTAATGTACTTCGGGTCTCTTACAAAACCTCTACAATTTTACATCTTTAAAGGTTGCCGCAAAATTTAGAATTCCATAATGAAAATATGAGCATCAGTCTCATATTATTATAGTGATTTTAAACGCCAAAATAGTAGACCGCAATCATTTTCGTACGCACTCGGTCTCCCTGTCTCTCCTAAAAACATCCCCTTTGGCTTTTCAATCCCCCAGTCTTTCCCAGCTCTCCCTGCTTCCTTCTCACTGCACATGCGTAGCCCTGACCGCTGTAACGATAATTCACGTATTGTCCTTCAAAGGGCTATGAGTTCTCCCAGATTGCTCTGCTTCCCTCAGATCCGTAGTTAACTGCCCATGCGTAGCAGTGACCGTTTACAAACGTCGGCCTAGCCTCGGTTACCCAGTCTCCGTGAGGTGGCAGCACTTTTAAGCCCCTCAACTCCGCCTGGGACATTAATGGGCTTAAGTTTCTACATCCGGGTAGCCTTACCCCAGATTAGGGTAGAGACGCTGATTGGCTCTCAGACCAACTATGAAAATAAAATTAAGATAACGATATCCTTTTACAAGATAATAATATCACATGAAAAGTATTCAACATTGAACTTATATTAACACAAAAGTAAGTAAAAATTCAAATTTACAGTTGTTTATAAAATAAGAATTACGGCAGGATTAACCAGTATCCGTGAGGTGGCAGCATTGTCTAGCCCCACACGGATAGCATACCAATTAAATAAGGATACCTTTTTATCAAATAATGGTGTATTATAAAAACTATTCAGAATTAAACTTATATTAACACAAAATAAATAGAAATACAAATTTGCAGTTGTTTATAAAAAAATATATATATATTACGGCAGTGTCCGTGAGGTGGCAGCATTGTATAGATCACGCGGATACCAAACAAAAGCCGTTAATGTGGCCAGACTGTCTTTTCGGCGTAGTTCCGCAGCCGACCGACAGTCGGTTAAGCGAGACTATACACGTACATAATGCAGCGTGCGTGATATGGCAGGAGTAGAAACGCTCAAACAATCTTACATCGGTTTAGTTTGACGATGATGCCTTGGTACTATTATCCAACAATAGTTATTAATAGTATATAAGCCTCTCATCATCATGCTGTCGGTCGCGAAGCGACAAAGACTGCTTCCATCACTTGACTGTTGCTCTCCATTTATCTCTCTGCTGTGAGAGTGATGTCCAGGAGTCGATCTTTATGTCTCTCAGCTTCAGATTTCTCTTGATGGTATCCTTGAACCGGAGACGAGGGCGCCCTCTCTTTCTCTGACCAGAAGACAGTTGGGAGTAGAGAACCTGCTTTGGTAGCCTGTCTGGTGACATCCTCATGAGGTGTCCAGTCCACCGGAGATTCTTTCTGATCAGAAGATCTTCCATAGATGGCAGCCCTGTCCGTTCGAGTATTTCCTTGTTTGTCACTTTGTCCATCCAGGTTATCCTCATGATCGATCGCAGATGTCGCATCATGAAGGCATGCAGCTTTTTCACCTGTCGTCTGTACACTGTCCAGGCCTCGGCTCCGTATAGGAGGGTGGACAGCACGATTGCACGGTATGTCTTGCCTTTAACCCGCATGGACACATGGTGGTTGTTCCAAAGTCTCTGGCGTAGTCGGCCAAAAGATGCGCTAGCCTTGGCCATCCTCCTCTGTATTTCATCGTCAATGCATCCATCACTTGATAGAGTGCTTCCGAGGTAGGTGAATTCCAGAACAGAGTTCAACTTGTTTCCATCAACCATGATATCCTCCTCTCGGGTTCTTGTAGAGTTGGGTTGGTACAGCACCTCGGTCTTCTTGATGTTAATCTTCAGGCCAAACTTCTTTGACGCATTGGATAAAGCATCCACTATATTCTGCATCTCATCAGCAGAGTGTGCAACCAGTGCACTGTCATCTGCGAATAGCAGCTCTCTCATCAGTATCCGAGTAGTTTTGGTCTTCGCTCTGAAGTGTGCGACGTTGAATAGGTCAGCGCTCTGTCTGGACTGTATGTAGACGCCATCCCCCATGTCTCGGAAAGCATCATCGAGCATTGCTGATAGGAAGATGGAGAACAGCGTGGGGGCCAGCACACATCCTTGCTTGACCCCATTTGTGACACTGAACGATTCCGAGACTTCCCCTCCAACACTAACATTCGCCATCATTCCGGTATGTAGTGACTCGATCATTGTTGTGAACTTCTCTGGGCATCCATACCTCCTCAGTAGCTGCCATAGCCCGGTCCTCCCAACTGTATCGAACGCCTTACTGAAGTCGACAAATACCATGTACAGTGGTCGGTCCTGCTCAATGCACTTTTCTTGTAGTTGTCGGAGACAAAATATCATATCCACGGTGCTCCGGTTACCTCTGAAGCCACATTGAGTCTCTGGAACTACCTCTGGTGTTATGTAGGGTATGTATGGGTAGATAGTCTGTTGAGTAGGATCCTGGCGAAGATCTTGCCTGCTATAGAAAGAAGAGAGATTCCTCTAGAGTTCCCACAGTCTGTTCGATCACCTTTCTTGTAGATGGTTACAATGCTGGCATCCTTCCATGCTTGTGGTACAGAACCCACCTCCCAGGCATTGGTGATTAGTTGGTGCAGTCTGCTGAACAGATTGTCCCCTCCGTGCTTCCATACTTCTGCAGGAATTCCATCTCCTCCAGGTGCTTTGCCATCTTTCAGGCCGGCGATTGCTTTAGCCATCTCATCCATAGTTGGAATCTCATCTAGGCTTGTCTTGATAATGTGCTGCGGGATGTTTTCCAAAGCTTCGTGATCTATGTCTCCAGGGACGTTGAGTAGCTTCTGGAAGTGTTCACTCCATCTTGCCACAACTCTCTTGCTGTCAGAGAAGGTCTCCTTTCCATCTGCTGATTTCAGTTGAACAGGTCCCTTCTTTTTGGGTCCCCACACTTCCTTCAGTCCATTGTAGAAGCCCTTCATGTTGTTACTGTCAGCAGCTCTCTGCAGCTCCACTGCCTTCCTTTCCCACCAGTCTGACTTCAGTGCACGGGTGTGTTTTTGTAGCAGTCTACAGGCGTCTTTATATGCTGCAGTGGTGGATCTAGTGCTCCTGGTTTGCAACACTATCTGGTGGGCTTGGTCTCTTCTGCTCATAAGAGTTTGTAGCTCCTGGTCGTTGGGGTCGAACCAGTCCTGGTGTTTTCTGTCTGGCTTGCCAAGATATGTCTTGGCTGTGTTGTACACGACCTGTTGCAGATGGACAGTGCTCTCGCCCAATGGGAGGAGAAGGAAAACTCAACACCAGACGAGGAATGGGAAGCTCTGCAGCAGGTCGTGTACATAAGCCTCTAAGGATGACAAATTCACCATAACGATTGTTGCGCTTTCTACTTCTAGTCAAATGCGCTAATAGAAGTGGTTCTACCTAGCGATAACCGGAGTATACATGGGTAGCCTACTCAGGCGACGTTAGGTGGCAGCACGTTTGCGCTTCCAACCAGAGCTACTGGGAACGGGTGCACTGTTAGTTATGAGATAAATGTAGCATCTTCTTGACTTATGTGGTATGTTTGATAGATCTTTGTGTCGTAAAGTCGTTGCGACGTATATGCTTAGGCGTAAAGGCAAGATCGCAAAACATGACATTATGTTGCAATGTTAAAAGCACGTCTTTGAATACGAGTGACTTGTGCTTGGCTGTCAGACATGCATCCAAACATACATACAAATAATATACATACATGCCTTGCCGAAGTGATATCGTTGCCAATTCAACCAATAATTATGAAATTGGTCGAGTCGGCGTCATTTCTAGAATGACACTATTGTGTGATATGTGTGTGTGTGTTATTAATAACACAACGGTGACACAAGTTAGGACGTCCAGTGTTCGTAAACCGTAAACAAGGCAATGTCAAGAACATGTTTATTTACAAAACAATATAGACTGATTATAGTTCAGCGTGGCGACAGCTACATACATTATGTTCATTAAACCACTTTATATTGTCCATTTACTTCCAGTTTTCGCCCATAACCAATGCAATAATAAAAATATCACAGCTTGAAAGTTACATACAACTCATAATTATTTACACCGTTCAAAAGTTCTACCTCGTTATTTCAAGGGGAACCAACATTGGCAACAATCAATTGTTCAGTTCTATTCGTCAACATGTGTTTAAAAAACAACCATTTTCATCTACATTTAAGAATATTTTGCAAGTAGTTTACCAAAAAAACTTATTGAACAATTCAAGATGCATGGGCAGCGAAATTGTGACGAAATGGCTCTCTTTGAATCTTTCACATTGTCAATGTCATTGATACTGCATTTTTAGTTTACGACTGACGTGAAATTTTTTATTGCAGTTGTAAATGGCTAGATACCTAGTTGTAAATGGCTAGCTACCTTTAGGAGAATCCCACCAAAAAGTTGCATTTGAGTTCACTTTAACCTTACATAAACAACAGCATGAAAACGAAGCAAGTCAGCCACGCTACTAAATTTACAACAGCGTGCTACATACAGCATATCATGCCAATGTGACAAAACACCACTTCTTGGTTTCATTTTCTTCATCTACCAAATTAATGTTCTCAGTTTAAAGCAACAGCTTGAGCGAACATCTACACAACACCGATACAATATACACATAAAGAAAGCTTTTTGACAACTCTGAATGCTTGAGCACGGCTGAAAACGACATAAAACATGCTAAATAAATTACTAAATAACACAAAAAATATGAAACTATCCCAGAAACCACATAATAAAACCATGCAAACTATACAGTATCTTACATATGAATTCACGTTATATCGACTGGATGCAATCGTGCTGGCCTTGCTTTAGAATTAGGAATATGTTTATATTTACACAAAACAAGCAGGTAGTTTATGGTTCATTCTTAGCAAGAAAACATTCTTTGGCAATAATTTCTAATCGTAATCACAAGGCAAATGACCATTACGTTGGACAAATGACCATCAATGAAACCAATAAGATCATCAGTCACTATTACTCATCAGAACAAATCACGAGTTAGTCAAACAATTTTTAGCATGATTTCAACAAGACATCTGCAGGTGGGTGAGTCAGGTGCAGATGACAAGTGCACTGTTGCTCAGATTACTACGCAAGACATCTGCAGATGGTGGGTTCATCAAATGGTGGCTGCTCGTATTAACAGAAGACATCTGCAGATGGCAAGTTCATCAAATACTGGCTGCACGTATGTCAACAAAGGGCATCTGCAGATGATGACATATCAAATAATGGATGGCTGCTCAATGTTTACAGAAGACATCTGCAGATGCTGCAGTTGGTTGCGCGCTGAAACGAATAAGACACTGCATCAGTGAAATCTGCAACAGCTGAAACGTCCCCCCACAACTTGTCATAACTCCTGTTCACTGATGATAAAAACTGTACTGTGTGAATAACTTATTGTAGTATAATTTAACTTACTTTGGAGTTTAAGTGCCGAAGATGAGTACGATGTTTCGACCCGTCATCTGCAGGCCTTGTTCACGTACTGGTGACACGTGTTATCACGTGTGTTGCCTTGACAATTAAGCTCCAAAGTAAGTTACATTATACTACAATAAACCATTCTTGGAGCCATGAACAATATATTCAATATGAATAACTTATGTTTATATGTGCATTAAGTTTTGCAAAAAGTGGGTACTTTAATCATTGGAACAATAATTTACGTTGATGACCATATCAAGTAACTCACAAAATTATGTGATTTTTTAAACATAGTCTGAACCACAATAGATATGTAGATCAGAAATGTTTGTCACATAGAAATGTAGAAAACCTAACTAACAATCAAGATCAATATAAATTGCTAAATATATCAACAATATTAATTATTCTACATTAGAAAATTACAAATTTACACCAGTATAAAATGTATTTTACGATTGTAAATTGTCAGATACAAAGCAGTGACTGACCATCAAAGTAACTTGTGTCGCTGTCATCGTCGGGATTCGGCACAAATGGGGCTGGCATGCTGTGAATGTTGTCCCAGTTGATGTCGGCAAAGAGTGGGTGCAGTCGCAACTCTGGAACCATGCAAACAACGTCCACGGATAACGTTTCACAGACTCATAACCATCAAATTACATCTGATGAACAGGTAGAAAGCTACCAGTAAGTTCTGATATAAATGTTATCAGATTCCCCATTAGATGCCACACTTACATGGACTATGAAGCCAACAATTTCCTCCTTCTATTTCTCTTGCTAACTGGAAGGGTCCATTTCTGGACCTTATCGGTAATGGGAGTTCAGAGAATGAGATGCCAGTTTGAGCGAGTCGATGACCTATGACATGATGTCCTTCACAGCCTGCTCATCATGCTAGACATGTCATCCCCTGGCTGATCTGTTCAGTTGAAAAGCATCACAACTTCTCTGGGAAGTATTCAGCCACATTAGAATTACTACACAAAAACTATTTGCAAACAAATATCCTCCACTGGCAGATACTCGTTTACGCAGCTGAGCATAAACTTTGAACGAAGCAACAGAATGAAGTTTAAATAAATTTGAAATACCTGGGGTATTTGGTCGAGACATTGGGTCAAAGTTCAACAGTTTATCAATAACGCAGCGTGAATTTTCAGACAGGGCCTCTTCACCCTCCGGCCAGGGGATGTCTGCAAAGACAACAAACGTAATCAGAGAAAACAAGCGGTAAATTTGAAAAACCCAAGTTGCAATTCATTCAATAATGGGTGCACGTGTTTGTTAAAAAATAGGGAAGGTTTGTGTAACTACCATTTTCCCTGATGATCTCCTAAGTACCACAGCTTTATTTAAAAACCTGACCTGTCATTTGGATGGGTAAAGATCGATTTGGATGGACACAAATTAGAGTTGATGCTAAATGGATAGGCAGACATTTTAGGAGCAAAGAAAGCTTAACATTAATCACTCAGTGTTCAGACTAGATCGTGTGAACATGTCTGGTAAGTAATATATACTGCATAAATAAAATCGTGATTAGAACTAAATAACACATTTACTAATCTGAAATGAGAAAGTGAAATGAAAAATAAGGCGAAATAGTTTAACTACCGGGTAGACGCATTTGACAAGGCCATTTTCAATAACTCCTGTCCATAAATACAGTCTATGGATTCAAGACGAACAGCACCAGACATAATACCTCGGTTGAGTATGTTCTTGAACACCAGTTCGACAGTGACATCGTTGAATGGTGGCACGCCGGTCAAGAATTCAAACAGACATATGCCGAGTGACCACCAGTCCACGGCAGAGCCTTGGAACACATCACACAAACACATCACACAAACACATCACTTAAACACATCACACAAACACATCACACAAACACATCACACAAACACATCACACAAACACACGATACAAACACATCACACAAACACATCATACAAACACATCACACAAACACATTCATGGTATTTACTTCAGCATGGCCATGGTAAATTATGAGAATTTGGAAAATATGAAAAAAACATCTATTGATTTACCTGTGCTGATACATCTCCATGTGTCAACAATTAAACAAAAACTACACAAACGTCACATACATTTATATTAATAACATCTCATTTTATGTTGCTATATATGTAGTAATAGTTAACACGTGTTGCCATGTAATGGAATGATCACAAAGCTTTGGAAGCATGTCATTTAAAACTATTTATTGAACTAATTATTGATTGAATATTACCATGCATTAACAAGTAACTCGGGGTGATTGAAATCAATGAAGTGTGTGGACTGACCGTGCTCCTTCTGCAGCAGTAGTTCGGGGGCGAGGTAGTCAGGTGTGCCGAGAATGCGATCGTTGCTGGGAAGATCACGAGCCCTACCCCTAAGGACACTCTTTGGGGTTCTTAATGGGGTCCTGTGTGTCCCGGGAGTCTGTGTGGGAAATTACGACACTTTCACTTTAGTTATACAGTGGATGCATGGGACCTAGGAAACAATATGTAATTATACCCATAATAGTCAATGATCCTATATATATATAGCCTCGGTTACCCAGACTCCGTGAGGTGGCAGCACTTTTAAGCCTCTCAACTCCGCCTGGGACAGTATATGGGCTTAAGTTTCTACATCCGGGCAGCCTTACCCCAGATTAGGGTAGAGATGCTGATTGGCTCTCAGGCCAACTATGAAATAAAAATTAAAATAACGATATACTTTTACAAGATAATAATATCATATGAAAAGTATTCACCATTGAACTTATATATTAACACAAAAGTAAGTAAAAATTCAAATTTACCGTTGTTTATAAAATAAGAATTACGGCAGGATTAACCAGTATCCGTGAGGTGGCAGCATTGTCTAGCTCGACACGGATAGCATACAAATTAAATAAGGAAACCTTTTGATCAAATAATGCTGTATTATAAAAACTATTAAAAATTAAACTTATATTAACACAAAATAAATAGAAATACAAATTTGCAGTTGTTTATAAAAATATATATTACGGCAGTGTCCGTGGGGTGGCAGCATTTTATAGATCACGGCTGCTACCCAAACAAAAGCCGTTAAAGTAGCCAGACTGTCTTCTCGGCGTAGTTCCGCAGCCGAACGACAGTCGGTTAAGCGAGACTAATATATATATATTATATATATATAATGTATATATATATACACACACACAAATTATATATATATATATATTATGTATATACATACATATTTAGATATATACAATTATACACTACAGTCATGTCTTGTTTATATACACACTTTGGTTACCAAGGTTTTAGGTTGGATAAATGAAATGTGGGGACTAGTGAGACATATATGTTATCATGTTATTCAAGTTGGTTCCCATACAAAAATGTGCGGAATGTAAAACACCCGGATTATTGGGGACTGGATAAACAAGCATACCCAAATAGCAAATTATTTTACTTTTAAAATACTTAGTTTATAATCTACTGCAATCCATTCTGCCTTTATTAATATCATAATGGTCTTCCACTCAATTCTACTCTACCATAACAAAATCACTTATAATTCAACCAACAATATCTTTAACATATGGCAAGTTGGCAACCCTCAACGTGACCATGATCAATTGACCACGTCCCCGTGAACTCACCATGAATGCCCTGCACCGTAGGTTCCTGTCCAGTATGGGAGTGTAGTGACCGTGGTCACTACTGTGACTACTGGGCAGACTCATGAAGCACGTCACTTTCTTCACCTTCCCTTCCGGCGCATCCTTCTGACTGGGCTGGTCGGCCTGGGATAATCGCTGCTCCCACACAGAGTACTTGCTCAGCCCTGTCACTACTGTTTGCGCTGGCGGAGGACTCTCTACAGACCTGCTCACACATGCCTCAGAAGACTCGTCGGCAGTGTAGCCCGACTGCCTATCACTGCTACTTGCTTCTGCACTGTTGTTGTCTTCATCCGAGTGATTTGTCTTGAGACTAACATTGGTACACCGTGCAGTGGGACTTGCGTCTTGCTGGTCACTTGTCTCCATGTCGTGTGCATTGACATACCTCGGTGACATCACATCATACGTCCCGTCAGCTTGTCGCGTCGAGTAGTGAGCAAGGCCTTCGATGCACACATCTGCGAAAGGCACTCGTCGAGGCCGTCTCAACCAATCCATGTTCATGGCACCAACAAACTCTAAATCGTCATCAGGCTTGGTGTTATAATTTTCACCATGTGATTTTGTGTCGACATCTTGTGATGGGGGTTTAGTCGATGAACTGGGGTCTGCTGGTTGCAACATTTTGGTCGCCTCTGTGCCTATACATGCCACTTCCTTAGACATGATACTATAAGTTTTGGCCACATTCAAACCAATCCGATTGTTTTCGTTGGTGTTCATTGATTTTATCGGCGGTGTGCCCACCTCAGTCGGAGATCCACAACTTGATGTAAAAAGTGGCTTGAAATTGGGAGGAACATCCTGTTTTGGTGTAGTTCTCACAGGTGGCTTGTCAGACCGATTGCAAGATGTTGATTCAAGATGTGGCTGTTCCATCTCATTGTCAATCGAAGGCATCGATATCTCGCCCATATCGTTCATCTTCACTTCTCCATTTCCTGAACCGGAGTCGCCAAAACTGTTCACTTCGATGCTTTTCATGCGACAGAAATGTCCCCGTTTCATGCAGTGTTCATCTTCAATGGATACGAGTCGGATTTCCTGTGTGAGACCAGTGGCTGCACCCGTGTGTGAACCATTTAGAGCAGAACTTTCAGATGTGTCGACAGAGTCGAACAGTCGCTTCTGCCCACCGGAGCTGGCTGACGACCAGAAGCTGGGATCCGACTGATTGTAAAACTCGAGCATAGAACGGCGTATTATCATTCCTCGACCAATGGATCCATCGGTTACTTCGCATCTCTCTAGTTCTTTGCTTTCACACAGATCAATTGCTGCCGCTTCCCAGACCTTGTTTATGGCCAACCCTGCTGATCCTGACATTGCCAATACCTCGTTTCTGCAATCGTCGTCACTTTCACTTGTTTTGACACTTGATTTCTTTTTGATCTGCAGGTCGTCGTGTGATGTATTAAGAGACAGCGATTTCTGGCCACAGCTGCTGCCATCTATGGACTCGCTGTACGAACCGTCACGCAGACTGCGCAGGTTTCGTGCCGCGTACGAGTTCTGCAGTAGATAGTCGTCCAAGAACAGATTGGGCGTGTTCTCCTCCTGGGCCATACCGTCAGTCGCGGTTGAACGAACCTGACTTGTCGGACAGCGTCCCGCAGTTTTCTTACATGTGGACGTCACAGGACATGCCTCGTTGTCCCCTCTCTGTGGCGTCTCAACGTTACAGGGCAGAAACACGTCATCAGACCCTGTTGTCTTTAGTGAGTCTGTCACGCTTGAGCGATGATCAGACGTCATGCTAGACCGACTATCGGATGTCGTGCTTGAGTGACCATCCGATAGAATGACTCGACTATCGGAATTCACACTTGAGTGATCATGAGATAGGATGGCATGACTATCGGACGTCACACTTGAGTGATCGTCAGACGGGTGGACCCTTGGCTCGGTGTACTCCGTGAGTGAGCTCTGAGTGGACGTCTCCCAGTTGATGGAAGCTTCCAGGGTCGGTGTGAGGCTGAGGACGGGGGGAGGGGTGAAGTGGGGTGACCCGGTGGACAGTCGCCCCAGGAGTGGGGAGGGTGGGACGTGTTGACAGGAGTCCCTGCTGTGGTACCTCTCCCTGGTCCAGTGGGATGGTCCTCCCCGCAACCCCTTCCTCTGAAGAGTCTACACGACAAGACAGACAACTGACGTAAATCAAACATTTAGAAAATTACAAAACAGATATAAAATTCCAACCCGGAGCAACTATAAATTTCCATGCGATTTCTATACTTTTCCAGATTTTTTTTAAATCACTGCCAAAATATATTTATGTTTTAGTATAATATTGATATCAAATATACATTTTTAGCTTAATCAATAATGACATGTATTAGCTCAATATTAGCTTGGAATAAATCATAGGAGACAGTAATAAACCACCGTTGCTGTATTTTATGGCACCGTCTAGACAGGAGTGGTTAGCAACTCAGTCTCCAAAGGTGTAGAACAGAGTATGTTGGGTATCAATTGTTTTATTTATGAAAACATAGAATTCTACGATTTTCCAGCATATTAAAAAAAAAATTATTAAACAAATTAAATGGTGGCACAGTTATGGCGAGACTTACAAATCCGAGGTGACTTGTAAGGGAAAATACTTGGCCCGGAGTGCGGAAGTACTCGTGGGAAGATGTTTTTGGGTTTGCCACATCTCCAATGTTCACCTCTAGAAAAAAGTGATTGTGAATTAAATAAGTTAACTAACAACAGTGAATCTCTGTTTAATGACATTCCGGTATTCATATATATATATATATATATATATATATGAGCAATTTGTCCACATGAAATTCTGCTGCCTATACAAGATTTAAATATATATCATAATCATATTTACTTCATACAAAATAATAATAAAAAATACCCCTAAAAATATGGCTGTATGAATTAAACCTTCTTATTAAAACTATTATTCAGCTGAAGATTATAGCATTTTACAAGAATGGCTCAATCTGTTCATATATTGTGGCAGAGATACACAACTATTATACTGTAATGTTAGCATGTTGTCTGAAGAACAGAAATATTAATTAATAAGTTCAATGTTTAATACAACGCAAACAAACCAAAACAAAGACCAAAAACAGTGAATCTTGCAGACAAAAATATCATATTTAATTTTGCCATCATCTAAAGACCAACCTTTTTATTATTGTGTAAAACAAACTTCACCCACCTTGAAAGTGTTCACATTTTGCATCATTACGAGTTGGTTCTGACATGCGACAAAACTAGATTTTTGAGGACAATGGTGTCATAGAATTTTATCATTACGTGTAAAAGTCATATTCTAAAAAGCACATACGTCTGTTGAGAATGATCTTGGAGAGGCCAAAGTCTGTGAGTTTGACGTGTCCATCGTTTGATATGAGCAGGTTGTCTGGCTTCAGGTCTCTGGCGGAGGAAACAGACACTTAGTGCTCACATCAACTCTACAGGACTATTCTACCAAACAAATAAATTAAACATTTAGCCCACTTGCCTAGGGAACAAATAGCCTCATCCATAAAAATTACCAACTCCCATTTGTAGGGAATGTCGCAGAATTGCAAACATTTATGCACATTCTTTCGTAGACACGCAATGCTGCTGATATATAAAGTTTATATAAACAAATAAATGACAATTTCATAACTGATGACTCAACTTAGTCCATTCAGTCAAACAAATATGAAATATCTATTCACAAAGGGGTTAGTATTAGTGAAATGTTCCTCATCCAGTCATCCACAGGCCTTTATACCAGGGATGACCAGAAGGACATGCATTATGCTCGATCCCTGGTTGTATAAAATGAGAACTCTTAAGAATGCCTTAAAGAGACGCTATATTTTAAACAATACTTTGGCTGATGCAGAAATAATTAAATGAAGAGACAATGCATCGAAGAGGACATTACTTCTGCCTTAAATGACCTTGTGTATTTCTGTTTTTTAGCCTTTCTATATTTATTTATTTATAATGTTTTTATTAGTCTGTCTTTATGCACTTTTATATAATACAGTTAATTTTTGTTTTAGTTATACATTTGGGTAATTAGTTTTAAGAACATGTTATCATGTTATCATGTAAAGCGCCCTGAATAGTTTTTAAGCTAGATTTGGCGCTATATAAGTTTATTTTATTATTATTATTATTATAATATGATTACATATGCTGAATATATTCTTTAATTGCTTTTTGAAACATATCGCAGGCACCCAGTAAATACAACAGAAGAATTTGTCCACGATGACCGCCAGAATCCTCCTCGTGCTGTTAGCTTCTTCTGCAGTCTCATTCAATCTTGCTGTTTCTTACAAAAAAATCACAAGTTGAGAAAACAAGTTTCCCTGATCAACCGCACAGAGGATTCACCTGTGAATGATGCCGTGACCGTGCAGGTACTCCAGGGCAAGTATCACCTGGGCTGTGTACATGACGGCCATGTCTTCATCAAAGTAGCCGTACATGGTGAGCAGCGACTTGACGTCACCACCGATGAGGTACTCCATCACCTGCAGAAAGAGATCAACAGACGTCCACATTTAACAATCACTGATCACCCTACCCTACCCGATCACCCTGCCAGTGCCACCTAGTGATTGTTGTGAGCGTACAATCGGTGACATGTGAAAAGAAAGTACAGGTCATTTCTTATATGACACTGCATCTACTATCTAGTCCTTTATCATTTACTCCCTGGAGGAAGTGTTTGATTGAACGTCACCTCAAATTCTCTGGGAAGAATTAAGCCGCACAGCAATTAATATGAAAAGACTATTAAGAGTTTAGGAGGAAGAAAACCCCAATTGCTCCCATTATTATTAATGGTGAACCAATCGAAAGGGTGGACTGTTTCAAATTTCTGGGCATGATAACATCTAGTGACTTGGGATGGGAAATAACACAGACGCTGTCATGAAATATGCTCAACAAAGGCTGTACTTCCTGCACCAACTAACAAATTTCAGGCTGAGGAGGGAGATTTTTTATTCAGTTCTATTGTTCTGCTATTGAGAGTATGTTTGCATTCTCAATATGTGCATGGTTCAGCGGCATCAAACAGCATCAGAGCAGCAGGCTTGACAGAGTGGTGAAAACCGGTTCCAAAATTGTCAGCAGTGCACTAACCCCTCTAACAGCTATATACGACAGATCAAAAAAAGGAGCTGGCAATATTATATCAGACCAAACTCTCCCCACTCACCATCTGTTAAAATTATTACTGTCAGGCAAACATTTTAGAGGCATCAATACTAAAGCAAATTGCTTTATTTTAGTGTTTACCTCCGTGCCATAGCAGCCTTATCAGGAATGAAATATAGAACATAGCAGTAGAGACCTTTTCACCACTCTGCCGGGCTTGTTCTTTTTCTGACGCTGGTTGGTGTTGCCGGGCCATATGCGTGTGGGGGAGTGTAGGTGGACCTTTTCTCAAACAGCGGATTGATAGTGCTGAGCACCAAATCTTCTTTTATTGTGAAGTCTTAGTTTAACATAATAATTTTTTTTTTAAATGTATTTGTTTTATTTTTAAACATGGCAGAGGAAAAAATTTAATGCAGCTCTATTAGAATTATAAAAAGAAATGTTGTGGGTATAACTTACCAGTTGTGGTTATAACTTACAAGATAGATGTTCTGCTTTGATTGTAACGAATAGAAGAGATGTACAACGAAGGGACTCTTTGACAGTGCTAGGGCATCTCTCTCTGTGATCACTGCAAGGCAAACACCATGAATGTTATATTTTACAAAATATGTTTCTGTAAACATTTACATGAAGATATGAGTGTTGTCACACTGACTAAGCATGAGATCCACTTACATTCAATGCCATCGTGCAACATCTACACTTATATCTCATGCTCCTTGCAACAGCATTATAACCTATTTACACTGTACTTACAAAAAAACATAATGTGAACTGTACCTTGGGAGACCATGTTTTTGTTCACCATAGATGCCTTGTCCATCACTTTGATGGCAAACTTTCTATTTCTGTCAGTTTTCTTGCAGCCAAGAAATACCTTCCTGTGTACAACAAACAGATGCCTATTACGTCAACTACCTGGTAGTAAAAGCTGCACTGAAGATATTTGATTTTTGTATGCAGTCCAAAACTCTTATTTAGAGCATTCTTACAATTACCACCACACTTGGCTGTGGGGCTAATGAAACATAGTTGAAAACTCTCTGGATCTATTACAATGAGCAGTTACACAATTTTATATGGTGACCCCACTGTGACACTGTCCAATTAATTGATTATAACCGGCAATGATTGGCTATTATTCAAATAACACAATGATAAGAAACCAGTCTATGTAATAACTAAACTGCGTGAGCTCAGTGTACATATAATAGTAGCAGTATTGAGTGTCAGTTGCTGTAAAACCATCAATTACAGATTTGAAAAAAACCACTCTGCATTGTTGGTGAATTCTCATTTATGACTTTTTAAACTATTGAACATAAATTATTGTAAAACCTATCAGGACTACATTTGATCAAGGAGAAACATCACAAACATTCATGGATTGTTGATGAATTCTGATCTTGGAACTTCTGTGGACCTGCCTATCTCTGTACAAGTGGCATTCTGCACATTGCAGATGGTCCAGTTCTGAGGTGCATCCAATGTTATGAAAGTTTTGCATATATTCTACTTTCTAAGTTTACTTATCAGCTATGTAATTACATTATTTGTTGACTCTTGGAAGATACAGATGAAAGTTTCTAACTTATTACAACTTTATACGGTACCTGCCTACCTTGTATAATTTACTCACCCAAAAGCTCCTCGGCTGATTGGCTTGATTATGACAAAGTCACTTATTTTGGGAAGCTGCAATGAAATGACACACAAATTTTATCCAACATTAACTTGAGCCAATGAAATGTTACAATAAAAAATATGCATTTAAAATCCTTCTAACTTTTAAAGTTAAGCAAATGCCAAAATTTAAGCAACTTTCTTCATTCTGTTGTGGGGCAGTATGAAATATTATAAATATACTTGAATAAATATATAGCGCCAAATCTAGTTAAAACTATACGGGCCATCATACATGCACATACATGTAGTAGATATCACTTTTAAAATAATTACTTAAACATATATGACTAAATTAATTCTCCATTATCAAAGTGCCATATAAAAGAAAGAAAAAAAACATAAATTAATAAACAAATAAAATTAGAAGGCTAAAATATATAATCTAAAACTAATCTAAACTATTACTGAATACATTATGTTACACTCTAAAATGTAAGAGACATTCTATGACTATGACGTGGTATTTCCTGATGAGTTTGTCTTCTTCTGCTATTAATTTTTTATTAATTTTTTAATAAGAAGTAGTAGTGGTTGTAGTAGCTACTAGTGGTAGTACGTGTGCAAATAGGTGTGGCCGCAAAAAGTTGTAAAAAATCAAATGTTACTCCGACTCAAATTAATAACAACCAACTTAAAATATAGCTCATATATAGATAGTTTTTAATTACTCACAACTTAATTAACCGTATGTAAAAATTAAGCATGCTACAGTTGACAATAATATAATAAATTTATTCAGGATAAATATAATACATCAGTGACTAATCTATATTTTAATCAAACTTTTTTTTTGAGTTGACACTTAGATTTCAATTTGAAATGGCCAAGTTGCAAAAACATACCTTTGGCGAGTTGTGTGTATAATGTAGCTGTTTTTCAAGCGGGGCAGACAATGCTGGCTTATCATGTGTGACATTTTCTTTGTTGTCATCGGTAAGTGACATGCCGAATAAATCTGATTGCGTTGCGAAAAGTGTTTTCAAGTTCGCTTAGGATAGCTTCGCTAGTTTAAATTAGGCGCCATTGCAAACTAAAGTAACGAAAGTGTTGTATGCATGAACATAGTATAATGCATACCCATTATACCATCAAATATCCGATGTGGTGCCATCTAGTGATCACCACTTCAATAATATCACGCGTCTATAATCCGTTATAAATATTTTGGTGTGGAATTATTGGATACAATAATTAACTGGGGAAAAGTTGGCAATAAAAGGCGTGCAATAACCGATTAAACCCATCAAGCGTAGTATTTGGAAAAATAATAAATAGCAATGTTTAAACCCTAATATATCAGTATATTTTTGGTAAGGAATCCTTTTCTGTTCATTCTCATACGTACTACTATTTTGAAATAATAATTATACTTGCGCTTATCATCACCAAATATATGCAACTATAAGTCTAAACAATCTAGTATTTTAATGTTTGGCAGGCAATGTAAGTAGCCTAAAAGAAGTTAATACCACCACAAAATAATAATTATAGGGGCCTACCCATGACATAAAATAATTGCTCCAACAAGATGCAAAACCGATACTTTTGTTCGATCATATTTTAAAACACGTTCGAGTAAGAATGCAACTGTTCGCGATTCCAGCCATCCATTAAATATAGTTTGAATGATAACCAAACTTGTGTGAATGCGTCCCAGCCTAAACAAATAAATTCAAGTGTCTAACTTTAATAACATATACCCATGATGCAATGCTGTACACGCAGGCGTGACACCATTTCCGTGACGTCATCGGATAACAGGATAATGTCCTGTCATGTTTGCGAGAAATGATTTGTAGATTACTGTTTGTTTTGATAGCGAACACTTTTCATAAACAAGGTTGATGGATAAATTCCCATTCAAACATGGATGTTGACAATAGCGACGTAGAGGGACAGCTTCTGCGTCAGTTTAGTTCTTTGGGGACCACCGATAAGGAGGTTCTGATAGCCGAGTTGCAGAAACTTGTTGGCAATCAACTAAATACGGCAGGATGTGCTTTCTTTCTAGACATGAACGATTGGTAAGAATATAAAGCAAGAATATACACTAAGCACATTTACTGTATTCATAACCTCAACGCGAAAATGAGCTGCCATGTTGTTGCAATCCACAGATTACACAAACGGCTGTCAACTCAAAGTCCTTGCAAGCCTCGCCCAGGCCCGGGGTTCTAGATTTCAATTGGTTAGGAATTTACGAATACACAACTGATGTCAAACACTGTGTTGTGAATATGTGATAAGCATCACTATATGTACGCAGGTCACAATACTTCCTTGCAGTCACATCATTTACGAACAGTTTAAGCTGTTAACCTTGGCCCTTAGGGACACTATAAATAGAGCACAGCACGTCAGCAGTAGAATAACAATTCAGTGTCACTGTCACCATGTTGTGTATTCGTACAAGTGTATTTATTTGGTATGTAAATGTCAGTACCATTTCAGTGAAACATCATATTGTGTACACACATATCCCTCCATAATCCACCAATATGGACATCGTTATCCCCATGTCAAATTGTACTCAGACGAGAGATTGACCATATTGACTCCATATTTTACAATGTACAAAGTTGTGTTTGATTTACTGACCAGTGCCAGTTCTGTGTTTAACTTGTTCTACATATAATCATATGAAACATCGAATACATTATTATGCTAATTTTTGAATACTATAAGTGCCTCTCCTCTCAGATAGTCAGGTCCATTTCATTGTCATTAATTATATAGGGCTATTAGGTTTACTAATCAACACAAGTGGAGCCCAGCAGTGCACTGGCTAACCCACAAGAACAACGGACTTTCAGTTGATAGAACCCTGGTTTAAATTCTATGTAGTATGTCAAACCTTGGGAAAATTCATCCAGTACATGTTGTTTGAGTTCACTCAATCAGCTGTATAAATGAGTACTTCACTGTAGACACTGGCGGATATTTGTACAAATCATCTTTTGTGCTTTGGCGGAAAGCCTCCCAGATTCAAGATGGTTGTCGGTCGGCTGTTGAGATACACTTTTTATTTATACTGTTGGATGTCACTATTAATGACAAGCATGATTGTTGTAGGAACCTGCAGGCGGCAGTTGGTTCGTACTTCGACTATGAGCAGCCGAGTGTGAACCTGCGAGTGCCTATGATGTGTCTGGTGAAGGACGCGACAGTGGGAGAGGGCGAGTCTGTGCCACCAAATACACGCTTCATGAAGACATGGCGAGTCAAGAATAGTGGTAAACACTGACTCGCTCTAAAGCCACAGTATCTGTTACTCGACCTGAAATTAAGTAGCGCAGTAGTTTGTATCAGAAGTCTGCTTAAGTACCACACTAGTTTACAGTATCAGAAGTGTGCTCTTTTGACATGGAAATGTTGAACATCAAAGGGCAGTTTAGGGCATCATGGTTAATGAGGCTTGTCCCAGCAGAATTGCTAGTCAAATTTGTTTTGAAACTACTGATACTATGTGTATCAGGTTGTTTACCAGTTTACTGTTAAAAGTTTCAAATTGTGAGTGTTTTTATGAGGTTAATAAAGAAACTGCCTTGGTGTAAATATATATATAAGTAGTCTTAACAACATAGTATTAAATAAACAAATTAAAACCTAGGAACATGCACCCTCCTTTTAAAGTTATCTGTCTGTACACATACTACTTAGTTAATCTACATTTGGACTCAAAGGAGCTATAAGGAATGTGATCAGAGTTAGTCAAATTGTTCTGTATGTCTGATGTTCCTTTTACAGTCCCTGGGCTGCTTCGATAATAACTATACATGCTGTGATCTTTGCCAGGCTCTGAGTGTTGGCCGCCAGGCTGCTGCCTCAAATTCATCAGTGGTGACCAGCTGACGACACAGGACCGTGTCATGGTGGACGCTCTAGACAGCGGTCAGTGCATGGACATCAGCATTGAGATGCTCAGTCCTGCAGCAACAGGCATCTACCAAGGCCAGTGGAGGATGCAGACCACAATTGGCCTGTACTTTGGAGGTGTGCACTGTTCAACTGCATAGCTGTGTAGGACAGGTGTATACAAACTTACAAAATGTCTGATGCTGTGTTATCGCGCCTTTCTGATTTAGCAACATGGTCGATATTACAAAGTATCTTCAGTCTTCATCAGTGTTTCCCATGAGTAAAATGGTGGGGAAGTGGTAGGGTGGGCAGAACAAGCACTGAAGGCGTGATGCAATATTATGTGGATCCAGTGGCATGGCCACCCAGACCTATTTTAAAAACTACCTTCAAAATGGTGCATTCTGAAGGATGTTTTAACCTATTCCCTGTGGAAAGGGAGGAAGCAAATGCATAACTACAAGCCTACAAGGTAGCAGTCCTCATGTAAACATGTTTATACCAAGAAATAATTATGAGGTGGCAATTTTGGCATATTTTGAGCAAGGTGGTTTACAAAAACCAGTCAACAACTTGCCTACCTGTCAAGCTGTTGATTCTATCTAGAATAATTTATCACAAACATTCTATATAAAGACATGTATATCAGTCATGAATTATTTTTCTTTAGTTTTTTTGGTGATTTTTGGCAGTAAGTTTATTTTGGCAATTCATTGTACTTTACACAAACAAACCCATCAACAAAATAGGCTATCTGTATTTTAACATAATGTGATTAACACTAATTAAAGTATGATTTTTCTGTCATTTTTTAAAATGAAGCCGAACATTATTTTAGTGCTCACATTTCACTCAAACTATTCACATACCAAAGTTACCTACAAATACGAAGCGCAGTGCCGTGGATGGGCTAAGTTAATTGCGTGTGGTGCTTTGGGCAATAAATAACACACCAGTGTCTTAATAAAGTCCATTACTTATTTACTCTATCTAACACGTACCTACTGGATGTTGTTTCAGAGGTGATCTGGGTGATTCTGTCAGTGGAGGAGAACGGTTTACTTGGGGTAACACAACAACTATCTCAGTTTGGCGGAGACTTTGCCAATGCTCAGCCTCATCAGCCGACGCAGAATCCATTCGCGTCGCCAAGAAAAATGGACTTGGAGGAATTACCACCGCAACCGGCGGCACCGGCCACCATGTGTAGTGCGTCGTTTGGGTGTCTGCAGCCAGGTGGCATGGCAGCCTCACCTAGAGCCGTTCAGGGTAGTTTTAATTCGGTAATGGCGGGGGATATTCACACGACGACAGTGACAGCTTCACACGTCAGGGCAGCTTTGTTTCAGGTGAGTGTTTGAATGTTTAGAAGTGTTTTGAACCGGCTACATATGGATTGCGCTTGTAGGCCTCCACTTAGTGTCAGTTAGTGACTCTCGGCTGTTTGTAGAACAGGTGACTTATTTGCTGTTGTTACTATTCAGGAACACACAAGAAGTGTGAACTAAATCTAGTGATTGTGTTGTTGATCAAGATTTTATTTATGACATAATATTGCAAACTAACAATACTAAATAAATTAAATAATGATAGAAGTATTAGTTAATTAGTATTCATTATTTAATTTTTGTGTTACATATGAATATGCAATATGAAGCAATTGTAAGTGTCATTAGCATTAATTGTAAGCGTCATGCAGTGATATATTATACACTACCTCTGCTCTGATGCAACTCCATGTGCCCTACAAACAGCACATTGTAACTGTGAACGTTCTTGAGGATTCAATACAGTGGATGTCCTTTTTCATGTTTTCTTAAATAAAATTTAGTGTAACATAGCCATCTCAACAACTGTTGTAGATCTACAGAAGTCAAAATAGAACAATATCTGATTAGTGCATTTGTGGCAACCAAATTTGCTGCCCTGATTATCTGAGGAGTCAAAGCTGACATGTCCACTAGGCCTATGGTGCATTTTAAAACAGACCATTGTTCTGACTACTGTGTCGTCTCTCCCATGTCTTTCTCTCTTGCGTTTGCAGAACTCCACAGATCCGTCAATAGCAGCGGAGCAGCAGGACACGGGGGGTGCCGAGACTACTGGGGTTCAGGAGGTTGACATGTCATAGTATCCGCTGTCGTTCCTCTTGTCTGTGTCACTGTATCACTGTTCACAATATTGCCACACTGAAAAAAACTTCTGATATGTGATCATGCTGCAGATTCTCTGTGCGATCATGTCCCTGTTGAGTTTTGACCTTGTACTAAGTGTACGGCAATGTTGTGATGGCCTATGGTTGATTTGCTGCATCCTTATAGTGTGTTTTCACTGTCGATGTAAATATCCACGTGCTTGGTTACCAAGCTGCATGTATTCTCATTGCAGATAGTAACAAGAATATCTGTCATACCGAGTCTCACATAGTGAGTGTGTTTTATGAATTGCGAAAATGGCTATTTATGAAGAGGTTCCATTTTTCAGTCACGCTGAAGACTGCATGCACTGATCATTTTATACCTTCTGTTAAATGATCATGGTGTTCTCATTGCGTGTTGCACTTCAAGTTGAAACAGGTAACTTGACTTTTTTATGTTTGCATCTGCAATGCTCCAGATGTAATCTGTGCTTGAGTCAACACTACCACTAGTTTCTGATACATATATTGATGTGTGTAAAACTGAAAATATTTAATTAATTTTTATCATGACACTTGCCAATGAAAAACAAATTCTTAACAAATGAAAAACAGATTTGCCAATGTGATATGTGGAATCTAAGCAAAATGAAAACCTATACATTTGTGCTGGTAAAAAGTTTAAAAACAGATAACATCGAATCACCCTACTTTCAGGCAGAAGAAATTATTTCAGCGACCACTTCCAATTCTGCGGTATCGTGCGTAACACGTAATCATATCGACCGTTTGGTGCACTCTAATTTATATGGTGTATTTTTATTGTTATACACATAGATATATACATATATATTTACTTGTGTCGCAAATATACTACTACTAGCATACCATGTTTTAAAGAATATTTAACATTTGTTGTTTGATACTAATGTAAGAAAATGGTATGTACAAGAAAGTGGCTGGTTGTATGAAGATGTCGGTGGCTTGCTTTGCTTGGTCTGCACTTCATGTGTGTGTGTGTGTGGGTGCCAAGCAGCCAAGACATTTGTATTTTTGGTACTGTGGTACACTGCCCTTCTGTCCGCACATATGTGATGCACTTGTTAAAGTATGGATCCAGTGTTAGGAAGTGAGGACCCTATGGAAATTTGGATTAAACCTTGACAGCTTAAGAGGTCCTAATCCATGTATTCCCATGCGTGGTCATCGTCAAATGCAGTGACCATTGCAAGCTCAGACAATCATGACCCACCATTGAACGTGATCATGTATCTTCAATCTTGTTATGGCCTCTCCTCAATCTTTTCGGTCGTCATTGAGTATAATGCTATATTTCCCAATCCATACCTATACATTATGTTTGTCTTATCTGTCTTGATTGTGCGTATATGATCAAGGAAATAGGAATGTCATGTCTTGGTGGATTCGAGTCATGACTTGAGCAATACTGTAAACATCGGGAATTTCCATCGTCCCTCTGGGTCTAACATTGACACGTGCATCATATACTAGGGTTGTCTTCACCTCTTACACAGAGGTGGCGATACTTGTCTAGGCATTTTCTGTTTCTGTACTAGATAGTCATTCTATGTGCAATGACAGCACCAGACTGGCTCTAACCCTCAAGTCTTATAACGTACATTTCACATGCAAGGTTGTCACGTGACCTTGAATAATGCAGATTGCATAATTTCAGCCTGATATCTATTGCGATGGTGTTTTTGTTATTTGTAATTACTACTAAATTATTAGATTATAGTCATTATAAATGTGTATGTATGATATGTGGCATTTCGGCGAAGTGAAAGAATCGTATCAGAGGACGTAGGATGAAGCCTGTTTGTTGTTTTGCTGTCCTTGGTGGTTAAGCAAATACAGTATGACCCATGTTTCACTGGTAATTGTAAAACGGAGGATCCCCATTTTTAAAGGGAACGTGTTTGGGTGGATCTGTTTTACTCGTGGTACAATGCGGTGCGAGTGGCTTGCTGTCACAGACATGTTGAGTGTCAACTTGTCAAGTGTGTTAATTAATTAGATGTGAATCATAGAACCATTGTACACCTCCATCGATCTCCACCGTGATCTCTCATCTGATTGTGTACATGTTTGTTTCCGTTATGTGGAAGTCTTTCTACCATTGACAGAGTTTGCGAATGGGCAGGAAAGTGGGATTGCTGCTCATAAAACATTTGTGTAGTTGAATCGGCTTCACAGTGAGATTCGATCCAATTAACCAGAATGAAAATGGAAATTACAGTCAATGAATAAAACTAGTGGAATTGCATTAAGGAATCTGATGTTTTACATAACAGTGACGTATCGAACATTGCAACGTGATCCACTCTCAACATTAAGTAATTCCACGTATTCTGTGTATTGCAACATTGCGGGTTTGTTCGTTTAATAGTTACTTAATGTGAGTGTTATGAAAATGTAGCTACATCTGACTGACGTTTAACAGAATGAAGATATCTAAAGTAGTCATGAAAATGAAAAGGCTAGACGAAGGAATACATACAAACTATTTATTTTACACAGTATAGTGCAATTATAAAAATACATTATCTAAAATATATGTCCTAAACGTATAACTAATTCATATACATGTACATTGTTACATTGCTGCAGAATTTACATATTCTTTTAATGGAATGTTCATTGATATTTCGCAGCATACATCCTGTATAGTTTATCCGCCACATTCCGGTTTTAACAGTTAAATAATGAAAATATGTTTATTTAACCCCTTTGGCAAGATTCTGGCTTTGAAGTTATTCAGTCAATCATTATTATTGAAACAGTAACATAATTTACGATCAACTACAATGTTTTGGCATAATATACTATATGTAAAATACTCCTATCCCCGAGTTGTGTTCTATCTACAAAAATGGTTAACACACACAATGCCAATGTGGCCCTGACATCAACAAGAGTACTAATTAATGAAGAAGTCATATTACTGGCAACATAATTCTATTCTGACTATTGGTTGATCAGGCGGTGGATAACACATGTCAGTGACTACCAGTCAACATCCCCTAGTTTCTTTAGCCAGGCTGAAACAGCATGCTGGCACCAGACTATCACTCTGAGTTGAGTCACTAAGTTTCAGAAGATCTGGCCAGTAGAGGCTAAAGGGTTAAATGCCAGATGTTTCAATATATTTTACACATCAGAATGTTCATGTAGACAGATTGTCTGTTGAAAACTTTATACACAAGAAGATGTTAGTTGGCAAGAACAGACTTGGAATGTTGAAGCTGATAGAGCCGCAGTCTACCCTACATGTAGGCACAGCTCTTGTCCTTGAGAATGGCTTGCAAGGTTTTGTGGGTCACAGACCTAATAAAAAGCAGGAAATAATGTTAGTTTCAACATGTTACCACACAAATTACAGTGTAATGTACAATTTTGTGTGCATTATCGCAAAACCTCTCCAGTACGTAATCATTCTCATTACAAAGGATTGTCCACAATATGCCAATACATAGGTCACTGAGACAGATTAAGAAACACGAAAGCAAGGCACAGACAAGGACATGTAAAGGACATTGTCTCTTGAGACACACAAAGAAGTAGGTTTTGAAATTCATTTGTTCATGGGACAAGTGAACCTTTGCTTCTAATTGTCTGCTGGACAATTAGATAATTTGACGAATTTCAAGGCCTGAATATGTGGATTTTTTTATTTAAATTCAACAGTTACATCACGTTTTTCACAAAAACTACATGGATATACTGCATGTTTAACACGCCACTCATGTGCTGTAGCAATGGACCTACCTCATGGCGTAGGTTGGCATGGCAGGCAGATAGAGGGCAAAGAAGAGATGGTCGTCAGTCGACAGGAAGTAACACTTGTGTGTTGCCGTGGAGACGTACGACTCGCGGGGCTTGTGGGTCAAGTGTTGGTGCAGCTCTGGCCAGCCTTCTGAAGCAGAACAACAGGAAAAACATGAAGACAATTTTTCTTTGAATGTAGTGATATGGTTTCTTGTGAGATGCAGCCAAAATATGCGAAGAATACAAAAAACTACATTTCAAAACTGGCCAGTAGGGGCTAAAGGGTTAAATGCCAGATGTTTCAATATATTTTACATATCACAATGTTCGTGTAGACAGATTGTCTGTTGAAAACTATACACAAGAATTCAAAATACGTGGAGAATACAAAAGGTTCCTTGAGGGGTAAATAATTTACTAAATAAAATTAAGACAATTATTTGGTTAAATGCATAGCCAGCTAATTTGTATAACGGTGCAAAGATGATGCATACAGTGAGACACGAGTGAGTACAATTATGATATAATAATTACAAGAAATTACAATAATAAATAAAATTATTAACTAATTAAAGACAATCAATTATTTATCAAATAGAATGAGTACAATAGCATGTTGACAATACTATTCAGGGAATGATGATACAAATACCTACAATAATAGGGTTTTGCTTTAGGGATATTTTTTATTTGTGGTGTTGATTAGCTGATGCTTTGGAATGGTATGAGACAAAACACAAATTTGTTTAATTTTTTTACACAATCTGGAGATTCAGCTTGTACCCAGTAACTGCTAATTATGAAGGTAACTTTGTTTAGACAAAACACTACATGGACATCATAGTCATTTCCGTCTTGTCTCTGAAACTGACACTAGTGTCTTATCCTGGTCACTTGTCTCTGACACTAGTGTCTTATCATACTCACTTGAGTCACTTGTCTCTGACACTAGTGTCTTATCCTGGTCACTTGTCTCTGACACTAGTGTCTTATCCTGGTCACTTGTCTCTGACACTAGTGTCTTATCCTGGTCACTTGTCTCTGACACTAGTGTCTTATCATACTCACTTGAGTCACTTGTCTCTGACACTAGTGTCTTACAGAGATGGAGTAATCGTACTCGTACTCGAGTACGAGTACTTTTGGAGTACTCGTACTCGTACTCGTACTCGTACTTGAGTACGAAGCAAAGTAATCGTACTCGTACTCGAGTACATTACCAAAGTAATCGTACTCACGATTACTTCTCACGATTACATTTTTTTCATATGAACAATTGCAAGCAAATATATTAGACAGATAAAATGACAATATTAGAAATAATCTAATGAATGTAATATTAATTGAGCTATTAATTTTCTGCTACTGTTAAGCATTTCAGTTCAATAAATATTCAGTCACATTTCCCTAATTAAAACATTCACTCCCCAGAGAAGCCACATCTCCTGACCCTCCTGCTTACTGTAGTACTGGTAGTATAAAGTTATATTGCCACAGTCCCTGGGAAGCCCTGCACTAGATAAGCATCCCCTAACATCTTGCTTTGTAATTTTAGACTCCACCCCACATGTACTGTTTGCTCTGTCAGTATGGTGTGAATGACTGGTCATGGTTCCTATGTATCCAGAATCCTGACTGGGTCTGGGCAGTTAGCTGCTAAATCCCTGTCTATTGTGTTTAATTAAGTGCAAACTGGAAACCTGCCTACAGAGGTAAAGGCCAAAATATGTTGTATGTTATGTTAAGCCAGGAGGTATGTAATAAAATGCCTATGTTGCCCTCAGAAGAGACACTACTAATCACTGCTAGGATCTTGTGAGGAAGTGTGACAGTTCACCTTCAAATTCAGCCATGAAACCAGAATAGCTAAAGAACAAAGGGTCAGGTGCTAATCTGTCCTCTGGCTCTGAGCAAACAAAAGTTGTGGTCAGTGCAGGGCCATGGGGGACATCTGCTGTTAAGTGTTTTCATCAGTAATTAGCACTGTTGGGTGAAGTTGCAGTGATGGTAATTAGTTTGGCAGGCATTATATGTGACAGTGAAAACAAAATGTTGATACTGATAATGTATTTGAAAAAGTATTTGAATTCAAATATAAATAGATTACAAAAGTATTTAAATACTATCAAATACAAATGTATTTGACCCCATGTCCTATATACTATATAGTTGAATTGGATACTCTTTTAAATATGACGCCCCCTGGATTTGAAATGTTGTTGTTGTAATGTATTTGATCATGTGTTTTTGACATTTAAAATAAACAGAGGACATTTTAAATTCTTAAATGCATCATATTTGTATTTGATTCAGAAACCATACCAACCCGCCCCAAAATCATCTGATTATTAATAATAATAACACCTGGATAGTGGATAGCAGTAATCAGTTAGAACACTAGATAGTGCCACAGCAACAGAACAAGAATGACACCTAGAGATTCCATGAAAGTCGCCTTTATGTTAGAAACAGGATATTCAATAAAGTAATCATGAAAGTAATCGTGATTACATTCTAATGTAATCGTACTCGTACTCGAGTACATTGTAAAGTAATCGTACTCGAGTACATTTGTTTTATAAGTACTCGTACTCGTACTCATGCATGTTCAAAGTAATCGTACTCGAGTACATTTGTATTGTACTCGCTCCATCTCTGGTGTCTTACAATTGTTGCTTCTCTCTGAGACAGACTAGTCTTTTACCAGTCATTTATTTCTGATACTGAAACAGGTGTCCTACAATTGTCACTTATCTGTAACAGTGCAGTCTTATCAATGTCTCTGACAAATGAGTCCTATCAATGGACAATGGAGTCTTACCAGTGTCAACTGTCTCCAGGCCTGGGGACGGCCACAGTTGTCCTACAACTGTCCTATAGAAACTCTCCAGGACTTCCTTCCTCCGAGCTGTACTCATTACTTTCCCTGGTGCAGAAAACTCAAACTACAAACGTTGCTCTTACAATGACATGGCAGTCACTTAGGCATGGTATCACTTATAAGCAAATGCTCTTAGATTAAAAATAATTTGTAAACAGTCTTTAGTCTACAGACATGGAACTGTAAGCTTTATTTTGGTTACAAATTCGTAAACAAAGATACAATGGATTGTAAGACAATATGCAAACATTGCAACGGTGCAGTGTGGTGATCATCTAGAAGTCCCCTAGGGCTTATATTGAAGGCCACCAAGATATTATTTTACAATATTTCTTTGTTCCATAAAATTAAAGCATGGATATAGGATCGTATGATCTTTAGGAACAAAGATAATTTCATAGTTTCTGCACTGCAGTTAATATTATACATACATTACTTATATAAAACAGTACAAAATGCAAGCTTAGCTAAATCATTGATACCATGATACAATGATAGAATGTTTATGACTAATTTACAAAGTAAGGAAATATTGAAACAAATATTTGTTTAAATAAATGATACTTTGACAATAAAATTTGTTCATTTGCTGCTTTATGCATACAAATATCTAACTGATGTGAGGTATTTTATTGTTGTATTTTTCACACAATTCACTGGCATGTCTCCAAGTGGACTATAAAAAATGAACATGTTCAGTGCTGACACTACAAGGGACTTGTTAAGGTTTAGTAAAACTTCCTTGCAATCTAATATTACATATATATTGCTATATATCACAGTGCAGATCTAAAAAAAGGATTTTAAAGTCATTTTATACAGTAGTTCTCCGAGTACACCTTTAACCATGCATACCGTAATTTAACTTTTCAATTCACATTTGAAGGTTAGTGTTCAGATGTTGATACAACAAAGAGCTACATACCATGTCTTCGGATGTCAGAACTATGGCCTTCCAGTGAAGACAAACATTGATGGGTGGTCGCATTAACCAGTAAGAACCTAAGGCAGAACTTACATAATAATAACAACTTCATCGTGACATTCGTTTAGAAAGTAGGTCTCTGTTCAAAGGTGTTAACAATGTTTCCAAAATATTAATACTTATATATATATAAATATATATATATATATATATACGTTGTATATATATATATATATATAAATATATATATATATAATGGTACTGAAATGTGAGTAATAAAATAGAGTTTGTTAAAATCAAAATGTACCAAAGAATCATGATCTAGCGTCATAATTACCACTACAATGCTTACAATATGATATTGCAGATAATTAATGAATATATAAAAAGATACTAAAGACGTCGTCATTATAATTTTGTATGTGTAATATTTTACATCTGTAAAAAACTCAATTGTTAAATAAAGAAGAACAAGCATTGTGTGCCTTGTTGTCCTACCCCAGCATGTTTTCATCAAGGATGACAGAACTAGGAATATTGCTAGGATGTTGCCGTAGAATAGACTTCAATGATTCAACTGAAGATCTCCAGAAACGTTCCACCTGTAAAGACAAATAGAGATAAATTTATTAAATTGTAAATGCTGTTATATGTTCCTATGTTTATATAGAATATTTAATAAAAGCCAATTAACCAACAAGGTGACGGTGAATAGACATTCCAACGTGACACAATTTTGCAGTTGCTCTCCATGTTATTGACTTACAATCCTGCATACCTGGTATATCAATATTTTGTGTTCTGCTGATTAAGTTAACTGTTCCTACTATGAGCAAGTGTTGCCATCTACAATAATACTGTTCTTGTCTAAATATACTTACATCAAACAAAATGTCCTGCCTTTTGCTGGACATCTGCCTAGTGTGAAACATATTTGTTCTTTGGCTGCTATCAATTTGGTATTCAAATTCATAATTATGTAATCAACACAAAACAACATGTACATAGCCATGATGTTTATATTAAAAATATGTCTGTATTAAAACGAGATATGGCTGAATTTCTCCTGTAAAAATGTGTACTGCGTAAAAATCAATACAAATAAATTCTTGAGATTCAAGGTGGCTTTTCTCCCTCAATAAATACAATGGTGTCAAGTCACTGTGATCCTTTCCAGAGCAAGAATATGTCATACCTCTCTCTCTAGTTGAGCCAGTGACGGCGTAGGTCCACACAACACACATACTTCAATGTCATGGACGAGTTGGAAGGACAGAAGTCTGTGAGGCACCTACAATGTAATGGTGTCTTCTTAGTGGTGTCTTCTCTTTGTAGAGCGCAATGGCTCAGGGGTAGAGCTTCGACCTCTCGACTAAGAGAGCCCGGGTTCGAATCCTGTGCTGCGGTGTTAAAATCTTGGGCAAGTTTATTCACTCTACATTGCTCCAGTTCACTCGGCTGTATAAATGAGTGGTGGTGGATGTGAATACGAGCAGCCTTCCATGGCTGGATGCTTCCCAGAGAAGTTGATACAGTGTTTGATTGAACTGGTCTGCCAGCTTTGAGCAGTCCTGAGGACCGGATACTGCGCTATATAAGAACTTACATTTATCTTTACTTTTATATCGCACTGTATCCAGTCATCTGGACTGCTATAAATGCTTTACAATTTACTCCCTGGCAGACCTGTTCAATCAAAAACAATCTCGACTTCACTAAGAAGCATCCAGTCATGCTGCATTTAATGTGAGAAGACTATTTGTATGCAAATACCCTCCAATGTCTACAGCCAGGTACTCATCCATACAGGTGAGTAAACTGGAGCAATGTAGAGTGAATGAATGTGCTGAATGTTTGATGCGACAGCATAGGATTTGAACCCGGGTTCTCTGATAAAAATAACTCACCCAGACTGGTTTTATCTGACAAGTTCACTGCATTTAAGTCAACAGTCTTTACATGGTTCACAGCACATGCATGAATAATCATTATAATCGGGCTGCATAATTAATCACCCATGTGGCCTCAAGCTCAAAACGATTCACATAAATAGTTATGTATTAGCTTGATGTGCAGATAACAACCAAGTTATGCACTGATTTACAAGACAAAACTAGCAGAAAGTATATGAAATTATCATGTTTTTATACAGTACACCTCGAAACCATATAACCTTAAAAAGAATCCCTTTATAACAAAGTTCTAATCGAGAAACCGTTGTTTTACCTAAGCAAGATCCATCCTGGAAACAATTACAATACTCCACCTCTGGTGACACTTACCTTTGGACTAGTGATGGGGAGAAAGACGGCGATATCCCGAGACGCACTTGTCGTCAGTTCATTCAGCAGCAGTGGCAGTAGGACCAGCTCCAAGGCACTCAGTTCCCACCACTTCCTGGTTGCTACGGCAACCTTACCTGCCACCAGGAGACACCCGTACGGACTGTGGGCAGCTTCCGCAAACGTGTCCAGGTACGTCTGGAGGAGAGTGGAGAGGTTAGACATTGCCAGTGTGATACACCGAGCTGCATTCCACTAGCACAGGTATATGTAGCTAGTTATATATGTTCCACTAGCACAGGTACATATAGGTAATAAACTATTGCGCTTTGGGAAAGAAGTGTAGTATCTGTGCATCTTTGTGAGTAGTTAATGTAAGACTATATGACATGGCCTGTACAATACAGTCAATGGTTAAAGAGATTATTTTGCTTTTGGCAGGATTGGTGGATGTGAATATGTAATTTACATCTCACTAACTGTACAAACTACTGCATAAATAATCTACTACAATGATCCTCCACACATTTTGGTGTGCTACAATCACCATATCAATTATGTTACAATTACTGAGTCAATTATGTCACAATCAATTATGCCATAATTACTTTGTCGATTACGCCACTATCACTGAATCAAATATGACACAATGACTGAATCAATTACACCACAACCACTGAATCTTACAATTGAACATGTTATTTGAAAAAGGTGTTGAAAACAAATGTTTTTAAATGCATAAGGTATCCAAAACATGGTGTCCTAATACATAGTCATTGTGTTAGGTCAAATATGTGACATAACAAAAATCCAGAAATAGAAATGTGAGTTTAATCACCTGCAGGATGGGGTTCTCAGGACTGAGTATGACATCAACACAGTGAGTGGTGAAGGAGAACGAAGCAAGAGACGCTGCCTCCAGCAGTCGGTCTACCAGACCAAAGGCTATCTGGAATGAGGAAGAGCAGTAGTCGCATGGTAGAACGCCGGTGTCAGATAGAATATTGACCCACGTAGAAAAGTGACCCGGGGGTCAAAATACTATAATAGAAAATTGACCCCCCCTATGGAAAAGTGACCCGCCCCTTGTTTCTTCATGGATTTTTCTTTTTTCTATGTGTTTGAGTATTAATGACAGTGAAGGTAATGATTTATTTATATTTATACAACATTTCACTTTGATACATTAATAATATTATTGTTATGCCATAATACTTTTTTCCAGTGAAAGATCTGCTTTTCAAGTTGGCATATTTTTTTGACACTTTCACCAACACCAGTGTTTTATTTTGTGTCCAATTTCATGGAAAATATTTTGCTTGGGCCATAATTCTGCTAACTGCCTTAGGCAAATGAAATGAGGTGGGGGGTCATATTTCTATGGTATAGTATATTGACCCGGGGCTCATAATAGTAAATGTTATAAAAAATTTGCCAATTTATATGGTTATGTGATGGTGTATGATTCATACAAGGATCACAGTAAATATCCATTCGATAATTACCGAATAAATGTTTTGCAGTGGGGGGGGGGGGGTCATATTTATATGGTATAGTATATTGACATGGGGCTCATAATAGTCAATGTTATAAAAAATATTTGGCAATTTATAAGGTTATGTGATGGAGTATGATTCATACAAGCATCATAGTAAATATCCATTCGATAATTACCGAATAAATTTTTGTAGTAGGGGGGGTCATATTTCTATGGTATAGTATATTGACCCGGGTCAATATACTATACCATAGAAATGTGACCCCCACCCAAAAAAAACTGGTTGCTATTACCAAGTAGACATTTCTCTATGAAATTTGTATAATAAATCTGCAAGCCCGTAAACATCCAAATAGGCAAATTTTTATAGTTTTCTATGTATAACAAGCCACGGGTCAATATACTACACCATAGAAATGTGACCCCCACCCAAAAAATTTGGTTGCTATTACCAAGGTTACTACCAAGTTCACTCAATAATAGGGTACGCTGACTCCCTTGCCAAAGAAGAAAAGAATTGGATGGCTTTTTTTATATCAATGACATTTGCTAATTGGTAAGAAATATACAAAAAAATCTTTTTTTGTGACCTAACTTTAACAGTGAAATGGTTGGTTATGTGCTGTAATTTAATATTATGATTAAAACCATTATTTAAAATATATATCCATAAAATATGAGGCGGGTCATTTTTCTATAAGGCGGGTCATTTTTCTATAACTGAAAATCTATGGAAAAGTGACCCGCGGGTCATTATTCTATATAGAATAGTGACCCGCGGGTCACTTTACCCCCGGGTCAATATTCAATATGACACCGGAATGGGATGCTGGTTCAATCTCACCTGCCACCGTTTCGAAACTTAGGCAATTTCGTACACCTCACATTTGCCTGTCTTTCAGAAAAGACACTAAAAGCCGGTGGTCCCTTCTATTTGGTGACTACCGGTATGCCATGGGAAGTCAAAGATCCTACAAATGTGTAACCTGTGGTGGACTCACAAATTTTCGTTGGAATTTAAACGCCTAGCAAAGGGCCCCACCCAGTATCTGAGAAAAGAAGAAATGACCGCCTGTCAGAGTTAAATAATTATAGATTGAATAAAGACTGGACATTTTGTAGCACGTTATCTAATTGTGATGCATCTGGATGTCAACTCAACACATCTCTGTAGTGTCATGTTCATACGCATGATAAAGCACATAAAACATGTGTATGTATTGTATGTAACTTACCAATGATAAGTAAATATTAACATAAATAACATACTAATGATACATAAATATTTATTAACATAAATAACATACTAATGATACATAAATATTTATTAACATAAATAACTTACATATGATACATAAATATTTATTAACATAAATAACTTACATATGATACATAAATATTTATTAACATAAATAACTTACCAATAATACATAAATATTTATCAACATAAATAATTTACCAATGATACATAAATATTTATTAACATAAATAACCTACCATGATAAATAAATATTTATTAACATAAATAACTTACCAATGATACATAAATATTTATTAACATAAATAACTTACCAATGATACATAAATATTTATTAACATAAATAACTTACCAATGATTCATAAATATTTATTAACATAAATAACTTACCAATGATACATAAATAGTTATTAACATAAATACATTGTGTTAATATTTAACATGTGAGAAGATTGAGCGTAATGACAGTTGTCTTACAAAATCAACTAAATTCTTATAATAAATTAGCTTTACATTTTAATGGCATGTCACATATTACTCAAGCTGATTTCAGCTGGTGTTAGCTACCCCAGTATTCACCTTAATCTCTTTCTTCATGCGCTCAACATTCTTGATGTTTGTTACATCGTCGAGTCCGTAGACAAGCACGATGCTCTGGAAAATGTACTCGAGTAGACGTGATATGTACACGTCACTGGCACAGTCATCCTTTGTCACCAGTATCAAGGTTATGCTGAAGACAATACAATGGAATAGAGTGAACGTGAGAATGAATGTGTACAAACACACTGAGTTTGAGTCTTGGGTGGAGAATGAAGAGACAGAGGAATTTAGAGAAGTGAGAGGGAAGAGACAGAGGGAAGAGACAGAGAGAGAGACAGAGAGAGAGACAGAGAGAGAGACAGAGAGAGAGACAGAGAGAGAGAGGCAGACAGAGAGGCAGACAGAGAGGCAGACAGAGAGGCAGACAGAGAGGCAGACAGAGAGGCAGACAGAGAGGCAGACAGAGAGGCAGACAGAGAGGCAGACAGAGAGACAGAGAGGCAGGCAGGCAGGCACGCATGCAGACAGACAGACAGACAGACAGACAGACAGACAGACAGACAGACAGACAGACAGACAGACAGACAGACAGACAGACAGACAGACAGACAGACAGACAGACAGACAGAGTGACAGACAGACAGACGGACGGACGGACGGAGGGAGAGGGGGAGGGAGAGAGAGTGAAGGAGATAGAGAGGGGGGAAGCATATTACATCAATGATTCCCTGCTCAAATCCATGCATAAAATGCACATAACTTGTATGATATGAAAAGAAAAAACAATGTATACACTGTGGATCCAGTGATTTTGTAGTGCTCTGTTCAGACAGGGAGAGAGATTGGGGCAGTGTATTTTAAATATTATGTATTCAGTAGATTATTCTAAAGCTTTATTGTATGTATGTATATGATGTATGTATGCATGTAAGATGATGGCCCATTGAAAATCACGATATACCACGTGACATGGTTACCATCAAGAAATAAAGCTTTTACTACTATTACTACTACTAGTAGACCAGCTAAACTTGTTACAATTCCTCTGGCTATGGGTTTACCTGTTGTGAAATGCTTTCCAGACAATCTTTGAGTCAACTGTGTTTACTGAGTGGAGCTGTGCACCATGTGAATTCGCAAACATGTACACACCATTGAGTGTGCCAATGACTGAGAACGGAAGCTGAAACAGAGATGAGACAAGGTGCAACATGGTTTGGTCTTTTAAGGTGGTTAGTCTGGATCTCTTCAACATATGTCCAGTTTTCACAATAATGGCGGAAAATGTAGAGACTTATAATGTTTAATTATAACTACCAGTATAATTGTAACAATGATATAACAGTAACTCGCTGAGTTACCCAGCGAATTTTGGGGGGAATTAAGGCAGTCACCCGCACTAACTTTTGAAAATTGCAACCCAGAGACTCCATCAGATTACGAATGGTATAAGCGAAGCAGATGTAATTTAGTTACTTACGTCTGCAACGCGCGCGAGTGGAAATAATAATAGTTACACTTACAGCACTAAAATTATAATAATATTCATTATTTTGTGATAGCTGTATATCATTCATCACTGCAACTTTGTTGTACCCATCAGCCCATGCCTGCAGTCAATAAAAAGCCGCCAGTCACACGCGCACACACATTCACACGCACGACATTTCGCTGACAATGAGTGACTGTCAGTGTGACAGCTGAGCCTGAGCCTGAGGCCGAGTGAAAGTGCTCGGCCTCGAGTCTTGACAAAGCAACACAAAACTCGTTCAACAGTACGCGGGGTTAGTTTTTTGACTGCATACATGAGAGTCAATCATAGATCAGGTGCACCAGCATCGTAGTATCTACGTATATCACTCCTGAGGTCTTACCGGTCTTAAATCACCCTTTGTGCGGCAAAATAGCGGCACACCACCGCCAGTTGTCAAGCAAAGGCAGTAGGCGGCCATTGCACGCTCTGCCCCGTGGCGCCCTCTCTCGATCGTCCAGCACACTTCCCCCCCCATATTTTACGCCCACTTACCTCTCGACAGAGGGCGACACCCACGTATATTTGCCCGCCCGCGCATCAGTGCGTCATGACGTATGGCATCATGGGATGGAGATGGCGCTGTCTTTCAAGTGCTGTTTTGGACACGGTTCGCTCAAAAACGTGTGAAATGTGATGAATTCCGAGAAGACGTCCGCAAGTGTCCCGCACGGTAGGTTTCTGTACGATACAGGGCGTTGTTTGTCATGATTGTTCTTCTGTATCATTATTATTTGTGTAATTAATAGAGTTTCTTTGCGGCCTGTCATTGTTTACCGCGATCTCGCACTGTTGCCCGGCCATGCATGTGTAAATCTATGTTGACATATGATATGTCCGAATATTAATTGTCACATTAACATACGATTTCGGCAATGACTGACATGTTTCATTCCGGTATTCCCTGCCGTGGTTGTATTAGTCTTCGGGCGGCCAAAGAACAGGCGAATTCCGTCGCCCGAATCGATAGAAGCATGAATGAAATTCAGTCGGTGTGATTGAATAGGTTCTGATTGAATAATACGATATGTATGACTCAAGATGGCTCTGCGAGTCTCTCGCTTGCAGACAAAGAATCGATCGCGTTTATACCGCATTCGCTGCAAATTTCACGAGGTCACGGAACGATATCGCTTTGTCTTAATTGAACACTGATCGGTGGCTAAAGACGTTTATATTGTCAGCCAGTAACTGATGTATTGCCATTGATAGATGCCTAGGCTAAGGAACAAAAGAGAGCTGGAGTAGGCCTACGGGCAAGCAGGAGCTAACCAGTGGATAAGTAATCTCTGTGATAGGGTCTGACCTAGATTTGTTAATTGCTTTTCAGCAGTTGGGCAGTAAAGTGTGAACATTTCCATTGTCACCAGGGAGACTGGGGTTTTTGCTGTGGGCACACTGAATAGAAGGAATGTAAAGCTTGGAACTTTTCATTCATTCATACTGTGGGAATGTATAGTCTAGTAGTTGAAAAGGTCACTTAAAAGATTACATGCAAGAGTGAATAGAATAATGTTATTCAATTATTAAAATTAATAGTTTATTGAAATTTAATGAGGTACCTATTTAATGTTCATATTAATAAGTGAGTAATGTTTTGTTCATAGTTGATTTTTTCAATAAGTATACATTGTTAATTAATTGTTATGGTATATCATTTCACTAATATTAAAATTGTGCACCAACATTGAACATAATTTAAATACTGTTATGTATTTTTTTTTTTAATAATAAAATATATTAATTATCCAATCCATTAATTAAAGTACTTGTTTATAAATTTAATTTGTCTTCAATTGTACTTGCATAGAAACATAACAGAATAAAAAGTCTCATACAGTTGGTACATTTTGAATAAATTTAATAATTATCTAGCTAAATCTTATAAAATGAGGGATTTTATCAATGGATTATGTGGGAGTCAAGCAACAGTTCCCTTAATCCCTGCATAATCCTTCAATAAATTATTTTATTGACTGGATTATGAAAGTTCTAAGGTGATGACATACAACTTGGTCTTGTTGTATTGACCGTCCAGAGGTGATTGCATATGTACATTGTGTTGTACTATAATTAATATGTCATGGCTGGTGAAAAACATGTTTAAAAAACCTTAGCACTGGAATTTATTCATCAGCAATGAATAAACTATCTTATCCACCCAGATGAATCTGATGTCATTCGGGCTGAGGGCTGTCAGTGTTATTGTGAACATTCATCTTCTGAGAGATTATCCTCAACATCTTCAGCCTCTTGAACTGTCAACTGAAAAAGGCCACGTTTATCGTTATTTTTCTGGAAGGTTTAGTTGTTGTTGTTGTAGCGAGCTATTCTGACTATATTGGCACAGTGGATAAAAAAAAATATAGACATGATTTTGCCATTTAAGCAGCAACACATTATGGAGGAATGTTGACACAAGGGTGTGATGATAAGCGTGCAAGCCTATGTTTGCACAGTTGACATATCTGTTTTGTTTGGATAATGTGTCCCTGTTTTGTAATGTTTTTTCTACTGTCGGATGTTTTGGTTTGTTTCAGTTTTCATCAGTTGTCATGTGAATTAAAATTTGTTTCTAATGAAGTGTCCTTAATAAGTAAATCTATGTCTTCTAAAAGTATAAAATTCAACATGGATGGTAAAATATATGACATTTGTGTTACTATGAAATTGCAGTTAAATAAGTTATGATGTTACCAGTATTGGCAAAACGCACGATGAATCTGATCCATTCTATGCATTAATAATTTATAACTCACATGCTAGTAAGTTTCATATTTACACATGCGCCATGATTAAATACAGTATTACTATTGACATAGACACCATTTTGTAGTTAAATATTAATAACAAAATAATAATTAATATTCACACTGTAAACCATTTTGAGATGAACACTGAGTCAGAGAGGCTATTTTTGATAGTCGCCCTGAAACTTGACACTCTCACATTGATGATAAGAGTCCTTTTGAAAGAACCATTACCAGTGGGTGGCAGTCTCCCTGTCCTCACTACCCCCTTGTAAAATGGTGCTGAAATGCCCCTTTTGCAGTGACCCTGCCCTGACATTGGAGTCACTCATAGGTGGGGTGACACATGTGTATATGTTATGTTATCTGTACACAGTCTGGCTGTCATGCCTATATTATTTAATTACACCAGAGCAAGTGTGAATCATACATGAGTCACGCCAGATGGCCAGCGTTTCATTTAACATTGATTAATGACAGCTCAGCATGAAACTTCACTCTATGTTTTTGTCCTCTGCACTCTGCACTGCGGGATTCTTTTTGTAAGTAATGCACTATATGTCCATAGTTTATTGCGTGTACACACCGGATTATCTATTAGAATGTCATGCTGGGCAAATGCTATATACAGAACTGTATAAAGTTTGAATGGTTTGGTTATTAACACTGATTTAAAGTGTAACTATGGACAGTTATTCCACAAATGAGATGTGCGTTTTGTTATAAATTGACTTCTTTTAGTAGGCGTGGTGGACGTTGTATAACATGGTGTCATTTATTGTATATCTTGCACAGGATGTGATATATTTACATTGTGTGATAAAATCATTGATTTGTTGGATACGATCATGGTGCAGGCAATAGACTAATAATACCTCAATTATAATGAGAAGTTGTTCACGCTTGCAAGTTATCTGTTTTTATTATTGATGTAATCCCTTTACGTGGTATTAACAGCATGTAGTATGGTCATTTTTAAATCAATTATGTTAGCTGTTTAAATATTCATGTGTTGCATATATAATTATATATATATATATATATATAGATATATATATATAGATAGATATATATATACTGATTCAAAATTGCAGCATCTAGACCAGGTAGGTAGATAGAAGAGGTTGCCTTGTCCGTAAAATGGTTTGTCACAGAGACAGATGTTGATGGAGCTGTTGGACTGTTACTATTTCGGAGATGTTCAGCAGTGGTAACTAATTTAGTGACATTCCTTGCGTTTCATGCATAATAGAAAGATCGAGAAAGAGTTGTCACCTCAACAAATTCTTACCCTTGTTAGCGGGATCATGTAACATGCCACTCAGAAGTAGCACTTCTACGAGCCATTGATAATAGCAGGGGCTTTCTACAATACTATCAGCATTATTTATCTCAGGCTTTTGTGTGGTACTAGTAGAATTTGTTAAGGTCTTTCAAGCTGCCAAATTGCATGAATGGAATCGTGCTGTGCCTGTATAATGATTTTTTGGTGTAAAATAAAAGTGAAAGATAGAATGTTTTGAATTTCTCAACTTAAAGACTATCATAAAATAACAGAGTTGTGTGCTAGTTTACTGTTTGTTTAACTAATACAGCAGTAATCTAGGAACTGTTTTATCAACTTCCATGCCACTTGAACTGATACCAATAAACTATTTTGTTAAATAATAATTAATGATCACTTTATTGATTTTTCATCTGAATACACTACTGTTTATGTGAGAATTATAAACAATTACATTTTCTAAACGTTTAGAGAATTGAGGTAACAATGAAATAGGTCTTTAGGCATACATGGGTCAAGACTTGAAGACTTTTGTAATTTTAATTTTCCATGAATATCCTGGTGCTAAAAATAGGTTTCAAATACACGTACAGTGTAATACAATTTTGCAATACAAGTAATGATGACATTTTCTGATAAAATTGATATTTTATCTTCATAATTGGATGATATTTTACTTTCCCATGTTTTTGCAAATGCAATAACATCCTCTTCATCAATTGGGGTAAGCTATGGATTGATTAAACTTTAAAAATGCATTTGTATAACTATCATGGTCAGATGTAAGTTGGTTTTGGTACGGATATTTAACAAACTTGAAGTATCATGGAATTTCATAGTTACTTTTCTATGTGAACCTTGGTCAGGCATGATTTGTTAGATATATTCAATTTGATTAAAATCAGTGTTTTCTTAGCATAACTCATTTAGCCAATAATTATCTGAGTTTGTGGATTTCACTGCAAAGCAAGTCTGTGCACAGCATGTTTGACTGGTCCCTCAGAAAACATTTGAGTGGGAATTGAGTCTATGTGTTAGATTCTAAGCAGGATGGAATTACAGCATGGTGCTTGGTTTGAAGGCAAATGTTATGTAATATATGGCTACTTCTGACAAGTGAAGTTTGCACCTGACCATAGGCCAAAGGTGTTTTGGGCTAAACGAATGTATTGCCTTTTTATTTTAAAGTCAGATTCACCAAGTACAGATGTTACTCGGTTTGATAAAATACACATTTATTTGATCAATGTAGCAAATAACATTATGAAAAAAAATTCAATATAGCCTGATGAACAGTATTTTTGTAACATAATTTATTTTTCTGTTGAGATATTTATGGTGGAATATGTCTAAAAGGTGTTCATTACTGAAATGTTAGTGTCTATAAATAATGTGTTATTTCATTTCCAGCAGTTCTCGGTTTTTCTGTCAGGTATAGCATCACTGTAGCAATTTCCGGCAGTTGTTCATGTTCTTATTGATAATTCTTTTTATTGATGTGTTTTAGTAACTGGAGAAATGGAAAAAAGAAAACTGCCTTTGTAAAAATGTATAGTTGGCTCAGTCAATGGTGGGTGAATGGATTTTTGATCAGGATTTAAATAAACGTGGAGATAGCAGTTCTGCCAGTGGACCTGGTATACATTAATAATGAATATGAATGCATAAAAAAGTTTTCCATTCGGCATATGCATGTACATTTGTATAATATGTCAGTTCTATTATTCTACACATGAAATTTAAGCAGATTCAATTTCTGACACCGTGCAGCATGGAAAACATATTTACGACAAAACGTGCAAAATGCAATTTAATCTCCTTTTTCTAACCATTTATCGGATACACGTGTCACCCCTGGATAATGCGATAATGCAACTGTCAATTTTCCAACCAGTTTTTACAGACTTATATACAGTGTGTGTGTGGGGGGTGGCTGGCTGTGGGACATGGCTGGACCATCTGGTGATATCCCATACTCCATTAGTGTGGTGGGCTCCTGGTGTGTTGTTCTATTGTCTGTGGCTGTGCCTGACAATGCCACAAATAGACAGGGGAGAGGGGCACAATCAATCTGCCAGTCACACCACAAGATGAGTGTCACACAGATAAGATGGATCAATCAGTGCTGCTGCCAGACCCAGGTTGTGGACTGGTTAATAACACCAGCACAGGCTAATGGAATGGCTCTCTAAGTCTAATGCAGCCACTTAATATCTGTGAAACAATGAAATATGTGTTCGGCCATCGTTAGGTGGGTGGTGGGATTGTTGTGGATTGAGTCAGGTCTGAGCTGAGTGTGTTTGTCCAGTCTGTGGTTGTGATGCGTTCGTGTAGTGACTTGCATACATATGGCCACATATATTTATGTATGTGTATATACATGCACTGGCAACAAATGGACGCGAATGTATGTACATAAATTCTACAGCTGCATGTATAATGGGCATAGTTGGCCTATGTAAATAAATATGGTGGTAGTGGTGGGCGGGCATATATGTCGTCAACAGTTGTCTTGTCCCCAGTATCGTATCATACAACATATATCTTAGAAGAGGCAAAACTAAATATGGATTCCTAAATGGTGAGTCTCCGTGCTAAAGGATAAAACACAAGGATGTGGAAATATATTTAGCTAAACAATTAAATCTGAATTTAAATATCGAGTCTAATAGTATGCACATAATTTCTTATAACTATGAGCCAAATGCTTTGTCAATGGTTTCTTTAGTTTCATAGTTGTTGGTATATATTTGTCTGAAATTAATTGTATTACCTAAAGTTATTTTTATATGATTGTTTTCGTAGTAATCCCAGTGTCATTAGTATTTATAGTTGATCTATGTTCTTGTAAGCTATTCTTTATATTATTACGTAAAAAATGCCAATATATTATACATAATTTAAATTATATATTTATTATAATATTTAATACAATTTACATAAATAATAATTAAATATATAAAAAACTTTGATTACATTTAATTATAGTTATGTAAATTTAATTATATATAATTAGAAATTTATATAATGTAATTACATTTAATATATAAAATATATATATATTATATATATATATATATATATATATATATATATATATATATGGCAGTCCATTAAAGAGGCACTTGAAACCAGCACCACATGTGCGTGTTCAGTCATGCGGACTGCCTGTGTGTACACTATATACACTACACATGCATGTGTGTGCATGCATGCGTGTCTGCCATTGTCAGTGGCAGGCAGACTTACATCACAGGCAGGTGCAGGCCTTGGTGTGGTGTGGAGGGATGACTGATACATTAACATATGAAGCTGTGGCTGTACAACAAAGACCAGGCTACATTAGTCTCCACTCCAGCCTTTGTTGACAGATGGCAAACAGGCATTGAGCTATTAATACAAACAACACCAGCTGCCTTGCCCACCCTACCTACTGGCTGACTAGCCGTTGTCATGCCAACCGACAGACTCACAGTACATATCCTACATTGTATATTATACCCAGCACAAAGGACGAATTAAGTAGGTTGATTAAATAAGTGCACACTGTGTGATTTATGCGCACCAAATGAGATGCTGCCGAAATTATCTTACCATAGAGCGAGATGTAACAAAGGCATCGCACCGGATATTTAAATACGGCCGGCGTGCATGTGTGCATGTCCTTGTATGTCACATTTATGATCGATGTAACTGAAAATCAATGACTAACTGGTGATTATAGTTTTTAATATAATACCTTGCCATTAAAATGAGTTTCGGATATTCGTAGCAACTTTTCTTTATGATTGATGTGTGTAGATATATGACTAAAATAATGACGGATGATTTATATGTTATTTATTATTAAATAATTACTAGTAATTAATGTATTTTTACCATAAAACAGTTGACGAAGATATCGCTGAAGGCCTACAATATATCATTAAAATACTGTATTTTTAAATTAAAATGTTTCGACAGAATCAGAATAAATGAAATTAAGATACTGTAAAATGTTAATGTGACTGTCAAAAATTTGCTTTGTTCGGATTGAAAGAATTGCAAATGTCAAAGGCCACTTGTGAATGACAGGTCTTGTGCTGTGGGAAAGTACGGAGTGAGGGTTTGACTCATTTCATTATTCAGTAATTCACAGTAAAGTAATTTTATACTCTACGTTGTGTCTGTAGCCTGTAGGTAAGGTTTGATGTTTGCCATTACATACTTGGAGGTGTGTTTCTAGTGAGTGCGTGTAAATACAACTGGGAGCATGCTTACATCGTAACATTGTTTTGCATATTTCATTGTGTTTGAATTATGACACACGGACACCAGACTAAGGACATTTTATATGCCATAAATTAAGACAGATTTGTTTTTTCTATGTGCATAATTTTTGAGCATAAACACACGCAAAATCATTGTGAACAGACATTAAAAGTGGGGAATTCTTCTATGGTAAGGATAGAACCATAATTAAAATGTATACTGTCAGTAAGAACCAGGTTAATTTAATGTTTTTGTCACATTTAAAGTGAACGTAAAATAGTAACATTTAAATTGAAAAGAAACAAGTTATTACTTACAATAAAGCTTCATTTGCGATTTTCAACATACAAGTATATATGTCATGTTAAAGGACAAAAAAAGGCTACGGCTTCGTGTCATACACCTAATAGAGTTTATACAAAGTAACAATTTCCACATATACTCAATTTTTTAACGTCAGCGGTTTACTCAGAATATGACTTTAAAGTCTAAAATTCTAACGAAATCCACGATGGTCTAGACGGCGCCATAGGTGAAGGGTTAATTTGGCTTGGCCATTCAGCGCGCAGCATTCTATATCTCGGTCAGCTTCCGGCGACGTCGTTAAGGGTCAACAACTTCGAGTCTTCCACAGTTCGTTCAGTTGGCGTGACATCTAGCAGCTGCTTATAGACGTATATCTAAATCTGTGGTTAAATCTATGGTAAACTTTAGTAATTATGCCTTCGTGTTCGGCATACGGTTGCAATAATAGTTGAAACAACCGGTAGTATTGAAGCAATGGATTCATGTTGGTGATTTGCGGGCGTACTGTTTGGCACTTTGCTCGGTTCATTTTGAGGAGAAATGCTTTGATGTAGACATGTATCATCAGTTGATGGGATGATTTCAGCGATAACAATAATAGATAACTTTATATTTACCGTCATCAGCATGTTACGCGCGTTGCCGAGTTGCAGCCATTTCATGACAACAGCCAAACCCCATGCAGGGAATCTACGTGGAGAGCGCCTCGATCACCGTCGTGACGTCATTCTTCGTCTAAGATGGGGTAGCGCATAGTATTTGGATGGCTGGGTGTTAAAAAAATATTTTTCTGGTAAACCGCTGGCGTTAAAAAATTGAGTATATGTGGAAATTGTTACTTTATATTAACTCTATTAGGTGTATGCCACGTAAAAGTTAACTTTGTTTGTCCTTTAAATAGGAATGTGTTCTGGTGTTGAGTCATATAGAGACTAATTGTACAATAAAATGAAATATTACTCATTTAGTGTAGCATTCCTTCTAGTGAACTATGTATTTTCTGTGAAATAGTTGTTTGATTGGTGTTATATTTCTAACACATCTCTGCTTGTTTAAACAGACAGTATAAGCAGCATGTGCTGCTTGTACTGCTTGTACAACTCATTGAAATTTAGCATTTTAAATGGCATTTCACAAACAGTTGCTCAGTAAGTACTAAGTAGATGGAGGTATATCTGAAGTTCTGAATGTACAGGCTGTATGTATAAAAACTAGAAATCGATGGGTGTCTTCATAAAACGTATTGATACATGTGTAAGGAGAATTTGGTAGCTTATAAAAAAAAGTTGCTAATCTGGTAAGAAGAAAAAAATTACTGGACTGAATTGTTGCTTATCTTTTCTTTAAATTTGGGTCCAGGAAAATCACGTTTTTAAGTTAAGTTCCCTGATCTTAAAAAAGAAATGTTTAAATAGCATTATTAAAAAAAATCCATGTGGTTATGAACAACCTCTAAAACTTTCCCATACTTTCACTATCTGTGCACAGTTAACCACAGAAGAGCGGGGTGGGTGCCAAAAATATCTTCTGTGATGTCGTAACCACCTCACCATCCGTAGCACCTACTTGTCATTTTGACAGGCACATTTATTTTTGATGCATTGATGTTTTGAACAGCAACAATTTGAAAACCATTATTTAGATTGAGTCTCCCTGTTAATGTGATCCTCCATAAAGACCTGCCGTCTTGAGACGCTCCCCCAGTTATCCCCTATTGTGTTAGTCATCCAGCATTACATATCCCTGTCACATGTCATTGTGGCATATAGGGGGTTTTCTCAACGTCTCTCGTCCCACCCACCACCCTACCCCAGGCCATTGTAAGTGTGATTACTCATCCAGCTCTTTGTTCCCGGAAGGCCGTGCTATAGATAGCAACAGTGATGGTTGCAAATCAATTGGATGTAAGTATCTGTCATTATGTGTCATTCGTGAGTCAAATGGTAAAATTCACTTAGTTTTCGGTGTGTTGTGTTTATTTTGTAACTTTTGCGTGATTCATTCACGATGACAGACAGACGGAGGAGGAGGTAATTCAATCACATTCTTCTGTTTTCAACAGGTTAAGAGCTGATTGAGAATCTTATGTTGTCGTATGATGTGGACTTTTTTCTTTTTGGTATTCATGGTTTAGTCTTGCAGCTGGTGATTTATGTAAGTTATTGTGAAACCAATTTTAATATGTTCTTATATATGCAGTTTCATGTTTAGTGTGGATCGGTGGAATATTATTGACCAGCCTAGTATAAAATGATGTAACACTATTTTGGCAGTAGATATATGTACAGTGTTAGCTTTCACGTATGACACTCCGTGCCTGTGCCTATGTTAAACATGACATCGCTTGGAATGTTCTGGGTGCCTGATATATGCCAGCAGTAGTGCTACCATATATGGTGAATGACGTAATGACATAAATTCTTCTCACTATAGATGTTGTCTTTTCTTTGTCTGCGATGTGGTTTAGTACCACGGCTGTACAGATTCAGTCACTGGGTTTTCATCGGGGATTGTTCTGGGGAAATTTGCTCTTTATGGTCAATTTGGATCAACACTGTCAGCCAAATTACCAGTACTATTGCAATTGTAGATGTCACTCTATATTGACAATGACAACCTAATTATGAGTAATTCTATTATAATTATATTAACTGTTGAGGGAGTATCTATTTTGGCAGGTTTTACAGCAGACATATTTTTATCTAAGCTATTTACCCCCTGAATATTTTGCCATCATAACCCCTGGGCATACATTATTAGTAGTGAACATTTCCCACTTTTAGTTTAAGAAATAATTGATTTTTTATTTAATTTTAATATAAAAAAACTGAAATTTGTATACATCTACACATCACAGCAATTTACTTTCTAGCATCTCAAGAATTAACTACTTTAATTTGCATCTAGATAAAGATGTTAAAGACAAAATATATTGTAATAAAGAGTAAAATAAAGAGGGATATGTAATAAGTTGAGTGGGGCAGAAATCAAGTGTCCATATCACATTTGTACATCTGTAGTATTGTGTGCTTGCATAACACGTGTGTGTGGGTGCAAGTGCGTGCGCGTGTGCGAACGAGTTCGTGCGTGCGCGTGGCTGTTAACAGTTTGACCTGGTGACTTTTCCGTGACATTTCGCGGCTGTGTCAGCGGCTCCTCCGCCTCCAGACCGACACTGTTAGTGACACGTGACGCGGCTAGTGACACGCACCTGGTCCTGTGTCAATCCGCGCTACAAGACAGTTATTTGTACGACGGCTATAATTATCTAAGCAGTATGGATCGCAGTTAAACAACATTGTGTGCCGAGCTCGCTGGAATTACGTTGTACTTAATAATGATAAACCGACGTCGCTGAGCAGCCGAGTCGAGTCGAGTCGAGCTCTGGTTCAGGCTCCTGTTTAGCATATTCACTGTCGATGTGATAATTGCTCTCATGATGACAGCCTTCGACAAGAGTCAACTCGCAGAATGGCCATTTCAGTGTCCATACTCAGGTTGATGCCGCGTTGGATTATGATAGGTCGTAATGATAATAGTAAACCTTGTTTGTTCATAGCGATTGTATAATTTATATGTTATCTTCCAGAGGTATGTTAGTGTATTAAACAACTACATACACGCATAAAAAAATTATAGTACTGCTTAAAGTTACGTAATTAGATCAGAAAATATACCAGTAAATGTATGGTATAAATTATAATGATTCAAATAAAAATGTGTACCTTAGCTAATTTTAATAAAAGAAAATCCAAGGAAATGAGAGGATATATTATAAAAAAGCGAAATGCAATATTTTAAGGTACTAATGTACTATAGCTAAAATATATGTAATACAATTCAAAATTGTGTAATTTGTTTTGGAAATTTCTATGATACGATCTATGACCAGGGGATGATTGAACCATATTTTTTATAACGGACCTGTATTATTGGAATTCAACAAAGCGGAAATTATATTTGTCTCACACGGCTTCGTTACTTGGCACTGATGCCTGGCAACATCTGCAAGCCCAACATCCATTAAACTTAATGTCATTATGTGGGAACTGCTGTTATTAACAGCTCAATTGTGTGAGTTGAATCTTTATATGACATTGCAGAGATGGTTTTATGTTGCTTCTGGCTTCTGCACTTGCGGTAATCCTTTCTAGCTAAACTAATTACTGAGTTGAGACTAAAATATAGTTGTCATTGCTTTTACTCGTATGTGTCACTTTTTATGTGCATGGTTGCACTGAATCATGGTTTCTAGGAAATATGGGTGTATAATTTTGTTTTTTTAAATACTATCAGTTACTACTAACATTGATTTATTCCATCTGTAGGACAAAATTAATAAAACTTAAATTATACATTGTCTAGAAATGATAACACCACTTTAATGAGCATAAAATTAATATTAATCCGAATCAGAAAATTAAAATTTTCTAACGTGTGTGATTAAAAGAAAGTTGTTAAAAATAAACTATTAGTTTGTCACTTAAAAGCATGGTATCCAAGTTATTTTTGATTTCCATTCCATATGGTTGAGATCATCTGGTTGTTGTTTTATGACTATTTATTTAATCATGGGGAGGTACTTCAAAAACTAACATATCTGACGAGAACCATCTGGATATTGTAATACCTTAAATAATTTTTACCTCTAGATTAATGTTGTATGTTTTTATTGTAGTATTAACAGCTGGGCTGCTTATCCTGCGCCACTAACTCGACTAAGGAGGTATGTTACAATAGGCCACTAGGTGCAGCATTAATACTGGCAGACATTTTATGTGCGTTCATACTGCATGCACTGTTTATATGTCATAAAGGCACGACACGAAATCTGCTGATGCAATACAGAGTAAGGTAGTTGCGTAGCGAGTCTTTTGTTACGTCATCTACAAGTCTACAACGCAGATTGTTGTCTCTGTTGGTTTGTAATAGTGTGATACCATCACCACATGGTTAATACGGATCGCAATAATTGGATTGTGGTATGATACATATCACGATACATGAGTCATGGAATGATGTGTATCACACTACGTGTATCATGGTGTTGTGTATTTTGATACTTATTCAGATTAAAATAGTGGCAGTTGTTGGCCTGTGCAGACTGCAGAGTTCCCCTTGATCAAGTGCATCAGGGATCTGGAATGTGACATGTCATATTTCTTATAGTAGCTACAGAGTGGTACCTTGAAACACGTGCTGAAGAGTGTCATTTTCCCATTGGTGACAGGTGAGATAATTATAAATAAACAAAAGATGTTAGAATGTAATTTTTTATTGTCAGATTGGAACTAGCGAAGTATTAGGTTGTACATGCACAATTTAATTCGTTCAGCCAAAGTGAATCAAAACAATAGTTTTAACAGTTAGTGATGCATCGATATGCAGTGTTGTGTATTGATATGTCATAACACCTGATTACATATAGATTAATCCTTTTTACCGTATTGACAAGTGTTTGGAGGATTTGCCATTCTTGTCATCTTCTTCTGTGACTTCCTATCTCCTGTACATCTGCAACTTGCAGTTGGTCTCTGAGATGACTTATGAAAGAGACACTGACGTCATCTACAGTTGTGGATGTGTCTAAACATAACAGTGATTGTTATCTGATAAGGCAAGGTGCGTGTCATACTGGTGATGTAATAATATAGGGTTGTTGATGATAAATATAAAGAGAACTGTGGCTTGTTCTTTGCAAGCCGTCTGCAGCTTATCATGTTAGATGGCAGTCATGTTCAAACTTGTTACGCCTGTCAGTGATTGTATGTGCTATCCTGCTATCTTATTTGTCATTTCATCACATGTTATTGTTAATGTTATCAATGTATTCCATAGTCATCATTCTCTGACATTTCTCTGTGCATAATGTCACCAGATTATAAACATCTAACTGAATGAACTGATTCGTTAGTTACATATCTTCATTTAAGAAATAATAGCATAAAACATGTACATCAATCATAAAACATGTACATCAATCATAAAACATGTACATCAATCATAAAACATGTACATCAAGCATAAAACATGTACATCAACCCTACATGAAGGTATTCATTTAAAAATTAAATGTAAATTTATTATGACAAATCACACCAAATAAACTTAAACCTACACTGTATATAAACGACAAAGTGTGTAATATTTATCCTATTGAACTTGAAATTGTACGTTATGTGTCTTCTTAGTAAATGTTAAGAATAATTATGATATAATCTAACCCAACCAGGAATTGCCGTTATTATCTAAACAGTTATTGCAATATGGTTTATCACACAAGATGAAGATGTCAATTTTTCTGATACCATGTATAAGTCGGACGTATATAAGTCGGACGGGTCCTGTTGGAGTATTCCATTACCGACACCTTGACTAGTGACACGACACTTGACTAGTGACACGACACTGACTGGTGACATAGCGCCTGACCTAGGTGGTGACAACGGTTACGCCATTCGCCTACACTGCAGTACGACTGGGGAAGGAGCTGAGTTTATTTGCAGAAGGAAGCGACCAATCAATACCGTGCTACCGCTTCACTGCGGAGTCTTCCTTCGTAGTTCACTCTGACAAGTTTTTATATATGTGCAAATGGAACGCGTTGCGTAAGAGATGATTAGTAGTAATCTGCTCCTGTGTCATATTTGCTCGTGTTCTCGAGCGCGTGTCGTAAAGAGTGGCGTCATGTCTCATCACCGCTCAAGTGATCACTGCGGAAAGTTACGTTTAATATTCTTGAATTGTAATCTCATCTCACAAGATGGAGTGAGCAAAATTGTGTCTGTATACAGTAATTGTGTGAATAAAAACACGAAAACATTTGTGCTTAGATGTTTATTATTGTTATAGTAGATTTAGTGTCACGTTTTATAACAGGATTTTGACAGGCCAATAAATAAAAATTTCATTTGAAATATTATGTTTTATTATGTATTACTATAAAGATGGATACATTGTTTAATGAACACAATGCTGTCAATGCTGATATATTAAGCCAGTGAAAATTGTTGGTAGATTGTCTTCATTCTTGCTAAATGCTGCACGTTTCAATATAATGCCCCAGTGGAATTGTGATGGGCTAAAAAAATACAATTCAGATAGATGTTGTTAAATTTATCTACCCAGATCTAGGAAATGTAGACATCTGTATTATGTATTGATTCATTATTTACGGTGTACCTATATTACTATGTAAATGCGGAGCTGCGTTTATGTAAAATCTGTATCGAGTGTTGCATGTTTATGCAGATACGTTATCGACATCTTTCTGATTTGCCTGTGATGTTTTGCAGCATTTAGACAGCGTGCGCACGTATATGGGAAACACGAGTAAATTGCCCGCATTAAAACCAGCTGGGGATGTAATTGCCAAAAAATTGTGCCAGTATGAGATTGCCTGCCGTCGCCCGAGATAAACTGGCTTATTGCAACAGTAGATTTGCTCTTGCGCCATTACAGAATATACATCAGTAGCGTTACAGGCATTTTAATAAGCACCCGGACTGTAGTTGTGATACGTTGTTACTGCCACTGACGAGCACAGATTGTACCCTGTGTAAATCCCAGATTAACCCACCCCCCACCCCATTTGGGAGTGTCATTTCGGCGGACTTACAAAGCCGCTACAGTTTATATCCCGTGATAACTGGCTCGGCGGTGGTAATTCAACAAACGCAAACAATCACATTGGCAATCAATAAAAGTATGCAGACACTAAAAATGCTAATAACGGGAAACCGGTCGCGGGGAAATGGGCTGTATACGTATCGGCGATGAGGACGCCGAAAAAACGGGCGTCATTTCTGGTGAGATTATGCATTTATAATGCATGGCCTTCTGTCAGTAAGATGTATTGGATGCGGGAAACTGCTCTGGGTGGTTCCTCGCTGCGGTTGGTGACGACCTACATAGCAGCTGGCGGACGTACGCTGGAGGTGTGTGTCAGGAATTTAATCAGGTGTCATGTGTCCCCTACTACCGGGGCTGTATGGGGACAGGTTTGTGAAATGTCCCTGTGAAGTATCTGGGTGTTACCCCACCCAGTAGCGCGTGTAGCGTAGAAGTTGTGACGCAGGAGAAACGTTAGATTTGTGATTTCATTCGCAGGCACTCACACTGCCAGATGGTGGGATGATGATACAGTAACTGATGCCTGTCTAAGCAGTCCCGCGAGGGCATGATTGACATCACTGATATGTTCTCTTTGTCGTTTTGATGTTGCTTCATTGGTTTTGTTACTGGTTTAAGTTCAATTAAAAATAGTAGTTTGATCGCTTGTTTGATTTCAATCCGTGAAATGTTAGTTTTCGTTATTTGCCATACAGCATGGTTGATATATTCATTATCAGAAATTGGGCTCATTACGTTTAGACAATCAAACTTTCTACTTCTTTTTGTCGTTTTTACTGCTGGCAATGTAATGATGTCAGTAACTTAAAATTGGATGCCAATCGTACATGATAGATCGTCCTAATCATTCCAACAGTTCTGCCTAGTTTCAGAACTAGCCACCAAGCAGTGCTGATGTGCATTAGTGATCAGTTTTGTAGTTTAATTTCACAGACAAAGATGTCGACACATTTCGGACTTGTATATTTGATACACAACCTACCTAAAAAGCGCCAAGACACAACTTTGAACAACTACAGAGTTGCATTGAAGGGATCCAATGAGACTTGCAAAATGATGTCGGCAGGACTTGGTGATACTTTAAAAACCATGTCCTATATTTAAAAACCGTGTAAAATCACCCCGATATGGCACTGGTGCATACCCTGCATTGTTTTTATAAAATTATAACATGGTTGTTTTTTGTTTCAGCGTAAAGTGAGATACACCACAAGTCTGCAGAAAACCAGGTGAACAGAACAGAACAAAACTTAACAGAACTAAAGGTCTTTCGCGATGGCTGCCCCAGTGATGCTGAAGCGTTCAGCCACTGAAGCATTCTCCGAGCCCGAGATCATGAGACAGTCGGAGCTGCCTGGTGGCGCCCTCAACCTGTCGGAACTGAACACTGGCACCTTGAACATGTCGCTGGACGCACTCGATGCCCACATCCAGCGCAGCCCCATCAAGATGTTGAACACGGTCGCGCGGAGTCGACCGCTGAAGAAAATGCGCCGTGACAACGGCGACTACCTGAGCGGTGACGCTGCGACCGACCAGAGCGACGTGGCATCGTCGCCAGAGCCTCACCCCGAGCTCGTCGTCGACCTCCCGGTGGTGAACGGCCACACCAGTAAGATCCGGGCGGAGGTCGAGGACGTGATGCCGAAGACGAACGGCCACCGCAGCTTCCCCTGCGTCTGGCTGGACGGGAGCGACCCGATGCGCAACCAGGAGGGAGGGGACGTTTCCCCCCAGTCACAAACCCCCCTGGATTACGCCGACAGCCCCCCGATGTCGACACCGATGACAACGCCGCCGCCGGCGCCAGCGTCGGCCGCCGTCAACGGGTTGACATCGATCGTCACCGGGACGGTGTCGTCGGCTCCTGTCAAAGTGCCTCCTGGTGTCAACGGGCTGGTCACCGAACCGATGTTGGCTGCAGCTACGCCGAAAGGGATGCCGAGAAACCTCACCCCGACGGGTGCTCATTTTGGTGGTGCGCTCGGAATCACGCCGATGAAGGGGCACCCTGCGTTGTCCCTGGTGGCCGAGGTGGGAACCGATGTGCCGAGCAGCGACAGCGAGGTGAGCGAGGCCGTCGTTGAGGCCGTGCCCTCCGAGGTGTGTCCTGAGTGTCGCAAGGTCTTCAAGCGCCGCGTCTACCTGCAGCGCCACATGGAGCGGGAGCACTGGTCCACTGCCAAGGTGTTCAAGTGTGACGACTGCTCCTACGAGACGAAGCACCAGAGCAACCTGTCGGTGCACCGCCGCACACACACCGGTGAGTGCTCAGTGGTTAGGCAGTTGCTTTTGTTATTTAGACCCACGCAAGTTTAACATACGTACTTGTGAGTATACGAGTTTAGACATACACACACAGTCACTCACGGTCAAACAGTCACTCACAGTCACTCACAGTCACACACAGTCACACACAGTCACACACAGTCACACACAGTCACACACAGTCACTCACAGTCACACTCAGTCACACACAGTCACACTCAGTCACACACAGTCACACTCAGTCACACACAGTCACACTCAGTCACTCACAGTCACACACAGTCACTCACAGTCACACACAGTCACACACAGTCACACTCAGTCACACTCAGTCACACACAGTCACACTCAGTCACACACAGTCACTCACAGTCACACTCAGTCACACACAGTCACACACAGTCACACACAGTCACTAAAGTCACTCATAGCCACGTACACACAGACAGCTTTGTGGCAAAATAATTGAAGCTAGATCTCGATCAGTTTGAATACAAAGATATATAATATAGTACTAAATTATATATACGAAACAAATTTCATAATTACACAACTAGCAATTCGACTTACTTCTACGTTTCGACCACCATCGGCGGCCTTTTTCAGGAACTGAATGTGAGTGACCACTGAACATTCAGTTCCTGAAGAAGGCCCGCCGATGGTGGTCGAAACGTAGAAGTAAGTCGAATTGCTAGTTGTGTAATTATGAAATTTGTTTCAAACAATATACTGCCAACTGGATGAACATTTTCACTAGTAAATTATATATATTATTAATTAATATTAATTTGTTTCATTCGTTTACAAAGCCAGCCTTTTTACTTGATGTAATTCTCAGCCTCTGGTCGTGTAGCTGTCACTACGAGTTCGTTGTTAAGCAGAATAGAATGATATTTTTGATTGATCATTCTCATATCGTACATTTGACATTTTAAAAGTTCACTCACATCATGTCCATCAAACTTCAGTGCACAAGGTTTAAACAAATAGTTTTTGATGTCGCTTACGCGCACATGTGCCAAGTTGCTAGCAAACATATGAAATTTATGGTAAAAAATAGAAGTTTTATTAAAGATGAATGTGCAATTTACGCAACTGCACTTGTTTGAAGAAAAAACTGTATTAAATTACAGAACACTGCGAATAGGCACGGTTTCCGCCACGAAAACCATTTAGATGGAAGAAGTTTCGCTTAACCGTTAATAAGTTATTCTTCATTAGTAATATTATGTATTACTTTTGCGTAAATGCTAGCTGTTATTTACACCACACTCAGTGTAGCTAAGGGAAAGTAATCACACCGATATCATAGCACTACGTCTATCGCTGTGTTCAAGCAATCAATTATACATGACATTTTCATGCATGAGACCAAAGTTATGTGCATAATGTATTTCTTTCATTGTCACTGCGGGTCGGTAATGCCACATACGTTTGATATACTGATATTTGCGCGTGTCGTGTGTGCATTTGCATGTCTACTATACCTATTGTTATAAATGCCTGATAATGGCACGATGCGGAATTGATTTTGCTAATCAATTTATTTAGCATCACTCAAAACTGGCGTTGTCAGCAGTGCTCTTTGAATGCAATGAATGCCACCCGCATTAGAATATTGTTTAGACAAGCATTGTATTGCACATTAACGTATGCTTTTGATATATCGAGGATGTGTGCTGCCATCTAGTGTTTGTTCCACACACTGTAATTTTTAAATATAACATTGGTAGGTGTAATCCCAAAAATTGACATTGCCACTTACAACTTCAATCTGATGTTTATACAAATCCTGTCTGTTTATTTTGACAAAAAGTTTCTGTCAAATTCATTATGCAATTAACATTATTTCTTTTACTATTATGGTTGATTGTTGGAAGAAGATCTATGTGAAAAATAAGAATATAATGTAATAAATGATACTATAAAATAATGGTGAACAATTGTGAGACACAGTAGTGATTTACTCCAATAATTGATTGTTGGATGAAGATGTGAAAAAGAACAGTATAATGTAATAAATAATACTATAAAATAATGGTGAAAAATTGTGAGGCATTTACTCCAATAATATTATGTACCGTTAAGTCTGAAATGTTCAGCACTGTGAGTGACTATGCTGAAAATTAATGGATTATTGTGAGAGAAAAAACTGGCCACAAAATGACAGCTAACCAAGTTACATGTTTCATTCCTGTCAAAGTTCTGTTATTGTGGCAGTTATTTTGTAACAGTAAATGTTTCCCATTACATTTCTTTTGTGGACAGGTATTTTGAGTTGTACAGCTGAAGGGGTCAATGAGGTAATAGTGCTGCTGTCAGTGGGCACTCATTATGTTGTTAGTGGTCCTGTAGTTGTGTTATCACAACTGACACACAAGATAGATGTGACATTGGTGCTGGAGACACTTGACAGGTCATTTTCATTTTCTAAAGTTTACTACGAAATGTAAACAGCAGGCGGACGTATGTTTTTAATCTGATATTGTGGGGTGGTTGGGTGTGTGAATGGGTGTGTGGGTGTGTGAAAGTAGAGAGTGGGTGATTTAATGAGTGAGTGGGTGGGTGAAAATAGTGCGTGGGTGGGCGATAGTAGTGAATGGGTGATAGTGAATGGGTTAGAGTGAGTGGGTGGGTGGTTGAAAGTAGTGAATGGGTGAGAGTGACTGAGTGGGTGGGTGGGTGGGTGGGTGAGAGTAGTGAAATGGTGGGTGGGTGGAAGGGTGGGTGGGTGAGAGGATTGAGTAGGTGTGTGTGTGGGTAGGTGAGTGAGTGAGTGAGTGAGTGAGTGAGTGAGTGAGTGAGTGAGAGTGAGTGAGTGAGTGAGTGAGTGAGTGAGTGAGTGAGTGAGTGAGTGAGTGAGTGAGTGAGTGAGTGACCGTGCAATAATTAAACAACTCGTGAAAATGTTCATCAAGTTGGCAGTATGTTATTCGAAACAAATGTTATAATGACACAACTAGCAATGTTCAGAGACTAGAAACGTAGAAGCAAGTCGAACATTGCTAGTTGTGTAATTATGATTTTTTTTCGAATTAAACAACTGTTTCCCTTATATCCTACTGTCAACTTTTATCATGCAATAAATATAATGTACTGTTAAGTTTTGGAGGATGTTATACTGCAGGCTAGAGTGTCCCAGGCAAACCACTGTGTTTAACGTAAACCTTTCTGGAAGTTAATTTTGAGGTGAAAACACTTCACATGCCTGATGACGAAACCTTGTAGTTGTTGATTATCGTGCATACAAAGAGAATAGATGTGACACTGAATCCCTATGATCCTAATCAAATATTTCCTATATAATTTATTTCTATAACATATTAAAACATTGATGTAGCATTAAATTAATTAAGAGTTTTATGATATCGTTGTGAACATTGATCTTATTGCCAGTTCAGAAAGGCCACCAATTATTGCTGAACTATGAAGTGTAACGGGAGATTTATTATGACAAGTGAACTTTATGCAACAAAACCTTATCACATGATCAACGCATCAGTTTGAGTGGGATTGGAAGTACATGTAATGATATTAGGAAACAAGTTGTTGCATTAATTAGCTTAGTGGTATTGTGAGAATAGGACATTTTATTCCAGGCTTAACTGGCTTTATTGTGCCTGCCAAGGATTCTTGAAAGAAAGAGTAGTTTGGAATGTTTAAGTAAAACATAACAAAGGTGGAGCATACTTTTGTGATTTAAAAACATTTCATGAAAATATCGAGTTAGTCCGGAAATATTTGTCATTGGATGGTCAAATTTTATGTTGTTGTTTGCCTTCACAACAAAATGTTCAACACCATTAACTAGAGATTTAAGGCATAGAATAACGTTTGCAGCAAAAATGTATTGGTAATAATATGTGAAACAGTTACAAAGAGTCCTAAACGTAGCAACCCTGTATACTAGGTCCTGTACCATGCCATGGGGTGATGTTATTAGTGTATGTTAATGTTATATTCCATCTTTGTATAGTTTTGAAGGATTAATTTTTGCTTTTCTTGGTCAGGCTGGGGTGAGTGCAGAAAGAGTGTGACAAGGAATACTCCATCTGTTGTTTCGTTTACTTCCATCTATCTAAATAAACTATCCATCCATCCATCCATCCATCCATCCATCCAACTAACTTTCTTAATCGACTCCACCCCTACTTTTCTTTTTTAACTGTGATATATAAACTTTACCGTACTACCATCATTGTAAATGTGGCACCGAGTTTTGTTGGGGAAAGAAAGCAAGTAAACTGTGTGAATATAGTAAATTTTATATTATATCACTTTTCTTTTTAATTAACAATAAATAAAAACTATAAGAATAATCCATCATCACATTTAAATATCATGATTACATCCAAATCTTTTAGGTCATGCCACTCAAATAAGGTGTGAATATTGTCATATAGATTTTCAGAAACACATTCTTTTTATCTGGCAACTAGGAATTTAGCAGATGCAGTAAATAATATGGCCACATCACCTACAGGCCATTTTGTTAATGCCTCACAGTAAGCAGTTGCAGATTTACAGTTGGTAAAAACTAGCAACACACGGCATAAAGATGAGTTACTTTTTACTAGTACCCACTGATAATAATTTGACATGTGCATTTTCTGTACCCTTATTGATTTACCATGTAGAAGACCAGATAAAGATGGTCATAACACATTCATTGTAATTGGGATAGTTTCACTAACATCCAGTGCAGGTAAAAATGACCAGACTAACTCGATCTTTTCATCCAAGTATTTTACATTGTAAATGATGTATGCACAGTTTCACAGTACAATTTATTCTACAGAGTTTTTGTGCAACGACTAGTGACGTAAATGTAACTGTAAAACACTCTTTCACACTCGTGTAACAGCTAGATGTGTTTTCCGCTGTAAGTGCAAATCGATGATATAAACAAATCGGAAAAAAATAACCAGAATGAGATGGAGGGAGATCGAATTTATTGAGATCAACTGCAGATAAAAGTCGATGCCAAACAACTGGGATGCATCTTATTTGTTTTTAGCGTTATTCACTGGTGAAATTATATCAACCACAGCCACCCCCAGCCCTCACTCCAAGGGGACACAGCAAATGAATGTGTGTAGGTGATTGCAACCTGACAAAACGATAGTGATATATTTAATATAAATTGTTAGCCAGAATACCTTCCACTTTCACTTGGCACTTATTCACGATCACGGCCGCTCGTTGTTTAGTGACGTGTACGTAAATGCATAAATATTATGAATACCCCGGTACGGTTAATTCGATATTGATCAAAAAACGCTACGCCCGCCGCGCGAAGTACATCTGCAAATGTCGTCGAGATTAATCAGGGTTTGTGCTGGTAATCTTTTGTCAAAACGGATTACGGCAATAATGAAAAGTATGACGCATTTGGTAAGTTGCACGGCAAATGAGCGGCTCCGTTACGGCGCCCCACTAAATCGCATTATATTTTGTCATTTTGGACCTTGTCACACGTCAACAGTGCCAGATAAGTGTACGAGTGCGTCAGCCTCGACACGTGATAGCCGGCCGGGTTCGGCTACGAGCACCAGTGTCCGTGCGTAGATAGCCGCTTAATAAATGCAATAGATGTGTTTTTTATTGCAGGATGTATGTAAAATTAAGCCGTATAAATAGAGCACTGTGTGACTCATATCTGTGTTTCCCGGTGCAGTAGTCAGTGTTTTATACCATTTGGGGTGCCCGTTATCGATGTATCCAAGGGCAGACAGTTAGATTGGCCCAAAATGCTGACTGGTAGGTGGGGGAAAAGAGTGACAAAATTAAAAAGTTCAGGAGATGTGATTTGTCAACACATCATTTATGCGACTGAAAAAAATCAGTAAAATATACATTGGAATAAATACTTGCTATTGAAATAATGCTTTATTGTTAAGTTTTTAATTAATTTCTATGGCGCCACTGTGGGTCACAAATGAGAGTTTTATCGTCCGGTCGCCAGCCATTTTGTCGGCAATGGACGAATGATTGTGACATTTACCAAATTGACAGACAAGGAGATTAATTTATTGGCATTTACAACACACTTAATTACAAATTGATATGTATTGTATGCAAGACCTGTACAAGGATCTTGCTTTGTTGGGTAACTCATATGGTAGACCCAGTCTTGGATGACCTGTATGGAAGATGACAACTTGTCTTGGATGTCCACTTTCTTGGGTCCCTAGATCATTCTTTCAGTCTTAATTGGCCTGCTTGAAATCACCTGTCTTCAGAGACCACATCAGGTAGACTGGACGGTGGTCACTCAAGACAGTACCTACTGGAGTGGTCAGGGCTACTGGTAGTTGTGGCATTGAATAAATAAACAATCAGTTTCTGAATGTTTCACTTCAAAGTATATCTTAAAATTAACATTGTTTAATGTTATACTTTGAGGTTGTGTGTATAATTATAGTTGTAATCACTGTAGTAAATTTACTTTCATAAAGTATGTAAAACAGGCTTTTAGATGGACTCTCATCCTTAATCCAAATAGCATTTTTTTATTGGACACTTGATTGCTGAATGTACAAGCGTTTGTAACATGTCATTTGTAAAATAATATCTAAGCAAAACATGTGATCTTTCTACTAGTTATTTTGAAAATTAAATACTGAAAATTATACAGTTTTACAAAATAATTTTACAAAGAGGCTATAAACCTTTATGACACTTATTGGTCAATGGCTGAATCATCCAGTAAAAATTGTTGTCCACTGCAAAGTTATATGGACGGACATTATGGCCTTCACATGATGTAGTCGATGTCACCAAATGTCTTTTGGATCAGATTGTCATGGACATTGACGTGTACTTGAGGTGCTAAAAGTCGTGTCTCCATCACCTACCATGCTAGTGCTGTCAGTCTGGCTCAGAAGAAACCCACTTATACTCTCACATGTAAATGGCACACAGATGAATTTTACTATATTCCGCTGAAGCATCTTTAAATGATGTTTCTTTGTGCAACAATAAGACTGGATCATAAATAGGAGTCTCGTTCCATGGCTGTCAATAACAGGATGTTATTAGACAGTAATTTTGATCCTCATGTTGGAATCTGACGCCATTTCAATGTGGTGCTGTGTTTTGTGCATTCCTGACTCGCCTTTCCATGTTGGGGTGAATGTCCTGATGGGATTCCACTTGTTTTTTTTAACAGGGACAGGCATATGACAGTAATCAGAAAATATGTTACGTGGCAGCACAGGCCCCAAAAACTGATTTCTAAAACAAATATCTTGCATATTTTATGTAATTTTTTGATAATTGTGTATTCAGTTCCTCTATTTTAAAATAAAAATATGTCGAAGGTATACTTCTAGTTGGGATTAGAGGGGTAAATATAGCTGGTGTATTGATACAAGTGTTTAATGTTCGATAAGTTCGTTTGGTTCCTAATGTAAAACCTTCTCAATCAATGAACTTCCCACTAATAATTGTCACACCGTCTGATTCTAGGAATTCCACCAGCCAGCCTCACTTTAAGATAACTTTTTTCATATCGCTGTTAAGTCGCAGATTGCAAGAAATTGCCTTATTTAAAGACGCATGCAGCTGCGGTTGCTAAGCAACAACGATGCCTGCTCTGTGCAAAAAATGAAGTAATCTCTAATTCTGTGATACATTAGTAGTTTCGTATTCAGAAATGTGGGTAAAGCTTGCCGGCCTGTTCTCATCCCACAATGCATTAATAATGATGTTTTAGCATGAACCTGGTGATTATAGTGGCAGTGTACATTACAGGGTTTGGAGAGATATGCCCCATAGGGGCTACTAAGGAAATGCAAGTGGGCCTGACTGACGTTTGACTGTTGAATACTTATTCATTACTTTAACAATTGCATGGTTTCAGGTATCTTCGCAGTTATCAGGTATCTTCACAGTAGTTTTACTGACTTTAAGTGTCAGTTTTATTGTGCCAAAAACATGCCCACAGAATATGACACAGATTGTAGTACCAGCATATTTTGTTCCATTCGTTGAAATTGAAACTAATCAACATATAGAAACAAAAAGGTTTATAAAAAATCTAATTTAGTTTTAATTTAAAAACTGATGGTGAATGCTTATAGACTTTGTTATAGGAGATGATAAAAAGTACATAAAGTAGAACTAATTACAAAACTAGAAAGTCTGGGTAATACTTTTAAGATTATAAGAAATGTTATACCTGCAAGATCTAATTGATCTGATATAAAATATGTTTCACAACAACTGTAAAGAAATAGCCAACAACGAATGCAATATAGTTTATGTTCTGTATTCCTGTTTACATTAAACATCAGTACAAATCAGGTCAGAGAGAGAAAAATTTTGTTCGGTAAAACATCAGCAATCATTGAATCAATGCCGTTATGATTGAGTTGGCTGAAGCCGCTGGTCACCAGCCAATGGCATAGTATGAACTGAAACATGGCATGGTACCAAGTAAGACTTGAGGCAAGGTTAAATGAGAGCATTGTCTGGCAGGTGTGGGAATGCACTGGGTGAAACCAAGGCTGAGGTAGCTCCAAGACACCCCACCCCACCTCAACCATAGTCACATCAACGAATGAAGCTGTACCACTGCATATAATTGTAACTAAAGCACTGCTGTTTTCAAGTCTAGAAGGCATGAGAGTGTTTGTTTATATTAAGTTGTTACATAAACAGACATGTAGCTCAAGTGTGTGAAACATCTGGCCACCAGATCATCTGATTGGCAGTCTGTCTCTTTATGACAGGTTTTGGCAGTGAGATATGTATACAGAAAATGCACCTGATTTCAGTTAAAAATTCACAAAACCATCAACACTTTCCATGACGACTGTAGTACAAACCCAAGTGTTGATTATTCCGCGGCCTTGACATTAAGTGGTAGATCTATGTGTCCATTATTTGTGTGATGTTTCACCAACGACACCACTCCACCCTCCTGAACAACTCTTGTGAAGGCAGCACTCTGATAGCTTAACAGGATTGTATTTGTTACATTGTACTTGTGGTTATATTGGAATGAAAAATGTAAATGAAATGTACTGGTTCATTCGCTCAACTGTGTCCTTGTCTGGTTGCAGGGGAGCGCCCCTACCACTGCGGGGCGTGTGGCCAGCGCTACACCCAGGGCCACCTGCTCAAGTCACACATCCGCAGTCGCCACGCCGGCAACATGCAGTTCTACAACCTGGAGAAGAAGAGCGATTCCACCAGGGGGCGCAAGTCGCTCGACCCGAAGCACGACCACCTGTCGCCCCTGGTGGGGGGGCTCGGGGGGCACAAGCAGGACAAGATCAGCGCCCTGCTGGCCGCCGCCTCCAACGGGGGCCACCTCCCCCCGCAGCAGTCACAGACACACCCGATGCGATTCGGCCGGCTGGGGCTCTCCCCGGCCACCATCAACCAGTACATGAACGCGATCGCCCCGTTCCCAGTCCGCCACATGATGTCGCCACAGGTCGCCCTGGCTGGTGGGTTGTTGATGACCCCGCAGCTGTTTGCGCTCGGAGGCATTCCCGGCGGCCTGCCGGCGATCGGCAGTGCCATGTTGCCGGGCACGCTCAGACAGGGCATGCCGATGATGTCGACCGCGACCACCGCCACGATGGCACAGCCGACCGGCATCGCGACAACGGCATGTACCGGCAACACCGGCATCAAGATCCCGTTGAAGATCCCCGAGATTCCAAACCCGTCTGGCAGCGCGAGTTTCTTCCCGATGGACTCGGCGAGTCTGTTCTCCACGGGTGGCGCCAGCATCTTCCCGACAGGTGGCAGCAGCGACAGCTACTCGCCGAAGATCCGTGAGTTGAGCAGCGATGACGAGATCGCCGTTCCAGAAGATCTGAGCACGAAGAAAGCGGCGACGGCGCAGGAGAAAAAGGTTGTCACGTCGATGGATGGAAAAAATCCACTACTGGGCGCTCCACAGGATTTATCCAACTACGGCAAGTTTGACGAGATGTCGGCGTCCCCGGGCCGCGAACAGGCATCGATCAAGCGCGACACGAGCTACGAGCCATTCCACAGTGACGTCGCGACGATGACGGAGAACGGCTGCACCGATGCCACCACCAGGTGTCCCCACCGCAGAGAGCTGCGGCAGCTGCGTCGAAACATCCTGCGCATGCTGAGCGTGTTCACTCCGGAGCTGAACATAGAGAACGGCATCGACTGCAACTCGAACCAGGTCGACCAGCTCCTGCACGAAGTCATCTACAGCAACGACGACGACGACGTCGTCGCCGACGGCAACGCGGGCGCCCCTGGTGGCAAGGGCTGATCGGCGGCCGCTCATTTCGTGGGAACACAATTGAGGTTGTCTAGTCGATACTGGCTGCACTGCTGATGTGCGGTTATCTTGAATTAGCCAGTCCAGGTGAGGTGCTATATTTGAAGCCGACGAGGTTTATTTACACGGCGAGGGGAGAGGCTTGTAGGATAGAAGCGCGCAACGAGGAGGCGGCTTATTTACGAGGTCAAGGACACGGGGGTAGCATCTCGGTTAGGTTGTGTCCCACTTTCGGGAGGAGTGCGAGCGTTAGGTAGGGCATCGTGTCGAGACGGATGTGCATTAGCGCACACGTCTCAATTCCATTTGTATCTGGGACCAAATTATTTCCGATTCGATGGAGTCTAGAGTGAGGTTTACACCGGACCGTTGTCGGTCCGTAAACGAACGTATTTATGCAGACTGTGTGCGATGTGCTAGAGAGAGAGAGAGAGACGGGTGTGGTGACGTATCCTTACAATGTCTGCGTAGTGAAGCTTTGTGCCAGATGAACATTGAATGATATTTTGTGCAGGAACCTGTTCGTATTGTCGTGTCACTCGTTGTCTCGGTGCTACAGCATACACACTGTTTATCGGTCCACCTTTTTGCACTCGCTTCTACTAGGTTTCACGTGGTGCGAAACACGTTAGAGTTGTAGCAGTCGAATGCAGTTGCGCAACTGGCAACTGCTAAATTAAGTGTGGACTGTCCTTTAATTGTTCGGCAGTGAAGAAGGGAATTGTGGGTAACTTCCTGCAATTCATGTGCCGGTGACAGTGTGTATGGTGTAGCGTGCATAGACTTCAAGTTGGACCAAAGAGTGTTGCATAACTCTGTACTGTCTGCAATCTGCTATGAGGCACTTCCTGTGTCTATCAGAACATTTTGACTATTTTAAAGTGTTTTTCTCTTCGTAATTATAAATGTCCAATTTTATTTCTTCATATCAGTATCAAATGTTTGGTAAATTGTGGCGATAAACCACAGAATTTGCTGGCTCATGACGTTTAATTCGCCCGGAGATTGCAGATGTACAGTGCTATGCAGAGTGTGTCTTACTTTCTCGATGAAGAAGTTAGTTTTGAATGTTAGTAGACAATGATTCGGATCAGTCTAAGGATCTGTGACTGTTGCCAAATATGCTATGTTTGCAATACACAGAGTGAGTGTACGAAGGTTATTCATAATTTTGGGCGGGGCTACCGCAGGTGGATTGTCTGTGGCGACGTAGATTCGCCCGAGTTTTGCAGACAAGAAGTGTAGATTTTAGGGGCACCGGTTGATTTATTGTCATTGCTATAGACGTGATTTGGCGAGTTCTCGGTGCCCCTGTGTGTTCGTACGTAGAGTACGTTGCGTGGAAATGTTGCGGTAGCCATTGAATCGTCATTGGAAAATTTTCGACGTATACCTTGTTGCTGTCATGGCACAAGCATGTACTGTTAGTCTGATGACTCGAATTTGCATAGTAGAATTTTCGTGTTTCCAATGCGCCGTCGTTGCATGGCAATCTAGGTTACATTCCTTGCAATTTTTACTGATCGTAGAAGTTCCACAATAGTTTGTACAGTGTTTAGCGACCGCCCCAAGGGCAAAGTTTGTTTACGTGCAATGGACAGGTGTGAACCAAGCGTGGAGAGAGGCTATTTTACATAATACAGAAACTATTTTAGAGACTGATATAACGTATTTGTGTAGACTTCGCCGTGTCAATTAATTGACATTTACACGTGTTAATCAAAAAGTTATTTTAAAGCGTGGTCTGAGGCATAACGCCGATAGAGAGAGACGGAGTAACTATTGATTTGTGAGCATTCCAGAATATGTTATAATGTGTTTAGCGATTCTGCGTTGGACACAGTTTTGATGTAGCGGGCGACCTTGCTGGAATCTAGGTCAAGGTCGATATGACGTAGCAGTCAGAGTTTTGACTGAATGCGATGATGATGCTATATATTTCGTATTGTGATAGAATGCCAGTTTAGTATGCATTCCAAATAGAGTAAGGTTTATAATTTAGATAAGTTTTCCGTAGGCTGTTTACGTAGAGAATGTGCCCGTTTTGGACACGCCGCTGTAATCAACGTTTGCTTTTCCAGGCAGTTTGCTGACGTCAATGACCATATTTGGTAAATGACCCCATTTGGCGGATGCAAATCGGCTCTTCCAGGTTTATTTGTGATTTTGATGATGATCTGGGACCAGCGGAATGGCGCCTAATTGATGCTAGTGTTTAGTGCGTTCTGTAGAATCGAGGTTTCCTTTTCATGACTCCCGTGTACACTGCTGTGGCCGCGATTATTTTGTACCATACTATTTATTGTCAGTAGAACACTTGTATTTTATACTTTATACACTTACTGAGGTGTCGTTAGCGGTCGTAGACGGAACGACTCGAAACTGCGGTTTCGACATAGCAATAGCGTTGCTCATTTGAACTCGGTCTGAGTCGGTGCGATTTTGCTGGACGCGTTTGAACGATGAGCTGTACTGTTGGCTGTTGTTTGGTACACAAATGCTTATTTATTTGAAGTTTGATATTAATGCTTCCATAAACAGTTACTAGTCATTTGGAACGATCTGCTATATAAGAAATATGTGACAAAACCGGTTCCCGATAACTGAACTTTTAGCAAAGTTTACAGGAATGTGTTAGGTAGCGATGTGTGCGTTGTAGCGAGTAGAAGGACGTCTTTGTTGTAGAGTATATTGCATTCCACCTTGCCTACTTGCGGTATGACCAGCGATGCCATGTCATGTGACACCGAGTCTGACCTTTTGACCTTTGTGTCACCCCTTGACCTTCACCTTCTGTGAACCCAGGAATTTTGGCTTGAGAAGTGAACGGAACGGAATCATGGTCAGACTGTTCTCAGTTAATTTGAAATGTTGCGAAATATATTGTATTATTATCATGTTTGAGTATGGATGCCAGATGTCATGCCATCTGAGTTTGGTCCGTGGTTTGTGGCGTTTCTTGTGGCAGTGGTGAATCCTCCCTGAGATCTGTAAATGCTTCTTTATCTTCTGGCATCTCCAACCTGTGTTACCCTTTTAGGTAGCCCGGTATGTCTCTCAGTAATGTTGTATATTCTAAGACAACGCTGCCTAGGTGGTTCCTTCCCACCAACTTCAGTTCAGTTCATTCCAGTGGGCTTGGCACTCCCGAGGTTAAACTGTATACATTGCTTCAAACGTCAGTGCAGGGGTGTCACTCCGGTGCTCTTCATGAAGGTTGGCACCCAATGATTTACCAGTTTGCCTCAATTCAAAATTAAATTACCTTTCATTATAACATCCCACATGATAACCATGACCCGATTTCAGCCAAGTCCAGTACACACCATCAGGTCGCTCGAGAGAGGGACAGATTTATACGACCTTTCCACCACCAGACCTCTGGCATTAAGTCACTTTTAACAGAATGACACACTGACGCCCGTAACCTTTCGTCTGCAGATTATTTCCAAGTATCCCGGCCTCGTAGCGGATCTAAACACCAAACCGTGGGACGTTTTTTATGCGAAGCCAACATTTTGATATAAAATTCTGTCACAGTAGTGTGTACAGTTTAACCTCGGATTTGCCTGTCTTCGATCTGTGGTGTCGTTGATGCAATGTCACTCGGCTGTAGTACAGCTTGACGTGTCAACGAGACAACTGCGCAAGACGTCGCGGCGTCGACGTGCTGCAGCTGTCATGCTGGTTTCGGCGCCATTGACGCTGGCACACCGCCGCACAGGAAACTCATTTAGCTTTCTTCCTCGTTTAATTGCAGTAAAATGTCGCAGGCGGTGTCGCCCGTTAACGAGTTCTTGCCACTGTTTCGAGAAGCTCCCACAGTGCCGTGGGCCGTGCCAATGGATTGATCTCAGAGTTTGCGGATCACCACGGGTTTTCGACTTCTCGCGGGAATCTGGCGAAAATTGGTGCTGTGAAATTAATATGCAGTTACACGAGTTATCTCATTCTGCGCATCACGGACACACACCCATGTGAAGTGCCAATACAGAAGGCTCACTGTCTCTACCCACGTGCAGGGCACACACGTGGACGTCTAAATTAGGGTCCGGCAGGCATCTTTTAAAATTCTTCTTATTGTTATTATCGTTAGTGTTAACTAGCTTAACGATATTATGTCGCATAGCAGTTGTGACGTTTAGTCATGGTTAAGTATTTCCGCGTTTATTGTACGTGCTCTGATCCATTGGGCTGTCTGCGCTGTTGTGTTTCCAGGATAAACGTTCGTTATCCACGACGAATCTCACTCCCCTTGCAAACATTGTCCCAATACGTTTTAGCTTTAATTTATCGTACCACTGGCAAAACGGTAGTAGACGTCTCCTTGTTAGACATAGCAATATAAATCTGTCCGTTTCCATGGCAACCGACTATAGACTAATAACCATCAACCGAACGGTAATTGACATTTAAAAATTAATGTTTGATTTATTTCCCGATGTAAATCTACTTTTGTTGTCGGTTGATGGAGCGTCGTATTTTTTGGAAATTATGTATTGCACATTTGTGGTGCACCTCTCAGAGTCGCGGTGTGGTGGAAAACTGTAAATGTCACAGGCGACTGACAAATTTCTGTAGAGTGCAGCGACTGAACTGTCGAAAGGTTACAATGGACAGAAAGAAAAGAATCTGCCAACTTATAGATTTATGCAAATAAAGATGTAGGATCAGTCATTATGGTGGCAACGTGCATGCATTATAATAATAATGTGCCCTTGTTTTGTTGGCAGGCTGCTGTAATTTACTGGGTTGTGTCTGCAATACCATATGGTTCTTAGCAGAAGAGCACAGTGTTTTTTGCAAGAAAAATCAATACAATTATCCATGCGTACGCAATTCCATGTGAGTTAGGTCACCGCCTATTTGCATAGAGGAAAAACATGTTTTCCCAAGAACTTCATAATATAAAATGTTGTTGCTAATATTATAAGATGTTTTAATGCAATTTTATTGAAAGCAAAACAAATATGTGCACCAACTGTAACAAATCTTCCACACCAGAAATATAATGTTGGACTTTATATATGGTATGAATGACAAAGCCAAACATCTTACTAAATAAATATAGCATATTCATGTAAGATTTCCAAACAGGAAAGGTTACATTTTATGGATGATTCCAAGCTGACTGCCAAAATGTTTGTCGTTGGTTTCACGGAGCTAGTGTTTCCTGATATTTAATTCTGCTATTGATTCCTGATATTTAATTCTGCTATTGATTTTCTATTAATTTATTATTTTATTACTCAGTTCCTATATTCAAACTTAACTGCGATATTTATTTATAGACACAGCCTGGCGAGACACTATAATAGTGCACTATCTCTTGTAGAAATGACCTGAATGCCTGTTTTTAGAGAGAACTGGTTGAGTAGCTCTATCATGTCACCCCCTCCACTTATGCCAGGAATGTTGCTGTTGTTATCACTTTGTTGCGATGATAAATGACAACCCCCTCCCAAAGGCTTAGCTTCACAGATTAAGGAAATGACACACTGTGACCTTATGAAAGACAAAGACAGTATTTCCAGAGGAAAAAAACAAAATAAGACAAGTTAATCTCAACATGACTTTTAAGTTGGGGCAAATAGATTGCTGTCTGGGTTGATAGCTGACTATTCCGAAGTGAAATGGGTTGTGTGATTATTAATGATAGCTGGCCTATCTGGAAATTATTAGGTTTGAGCCATCAAAGAATAAGACCTGAAACTCCCTATTTCCATATACTTGACCTGCTGATCTTGTGGGCAAAGGTCATGACCTGGGTGTTTGTCATAGCTAGCCCTGTGACAAAACTGCTGTGTTCAGTTTATTGTGATGTGGAGTTGTCAGCCCAACACTGGTTTATGTTCATTTCTGCTAAGTTTTTGCTAACCACAGTCTCCGAAAATTGCTATATTCAGAGTGTCGACCAGAATTGTACACGGAGATAAATGTATTTACTTTGAAGAAAACTGAACAGTTCTGAGAAAGTTACCACTTGCTTTTGTCATATTTTTTACTACTTGGCTCTGTGAACTATGCAGTTGTCTGCGTGACGTGTGAATTCTCACAGTCTGACCCCAAAGTTAGCCTTGGGCAGGCACTGTCTGTACCATAAATTATGAGAGGATGTATGTGATAATGTAACGCACATTCCACAGTGAATTCCAAAGTGTATGTGTCTGTTTCCATGCGGGCAATGCGCCTTTGCCAGGCACAAAAAAAGGCAAACCAAAACCAAAACAAGCTATGTGTCTGCCGATATGACATAGCGTATAATTCAATTACATAGCAGCATCTTGCCTAAATCTGCTGGGTTGGTATGTAAGCGAACGGATTAATGATGCCATTTTTTCCTACTCATCTGTTTGACTGCGTGGGACCCATAGGGTAGACCCTTTGTGCTATAACAAGTTCTTTGAATAGGAACATCCGTTTTGAGCCGTGGAGCCCAGAGAAGTATAAACAGAATGTGTAGAGTTACGAAACTGACTGATAACTCACTTCCTGTCTGGCTGAGACTTGTGAGTTTATATGCTTTATTGCGCCCTCGGATAACTCCTTGACTGTCACATACACCAATGTCATTTCCACTTGCGGAGATTGTTTACAAAGATTCAGTTGCAGCTGCCTAACCCAGCATGGAGTTGACTCATTGTTTGTTTTGTTTTCAAATGGGAGATAGCGATCTGGTTCTTGCCGTGTTTACGCAGATTTATATATATATGTAATGTCCCATCGTTGTATCTCGAACGATCTCCTATTTATTTGCGAAGAGACAAAACCGAAGGCACCAATGCATATTTGTAGCCACGCTTTAAATTATAACGTTGCTTTCTCTGTGTATTATTTTCAGTGCCAAATGACTGAGTCCCAGTTGCGTGTTTTGTTTTGTCTCCATGGTAAGCAAGCAGTGATTTGGTGCTCCTCTGAATTGCGGTAGATTGATGCGCTGTGTGTCGCAGTACGTTGTCAGTGCTCCCAGGCCAGTTATTATTATTTAGTGTAATTATTATTTTGTCTTGTGTCAAGCATGTATCATAATTGCTACATGTTGCTATATTTGGGCTGGACACCCCTTTAGACTTGGGGTAGGGTTTTGAAACCTTGATTTGATGGATGCATTATGTGGCGACTCAGAAACTGAGGTATGGCGGGAACGGACAGATTTTGAAGCCCAGAAAGATGAGGGAGGGGGCATTTGCAACATCAGTGGGGTTTGGGGTTTAAAACCCCGTTAGGTTTAGGGCGTGTTTGTGAGAAGGCTGGGTGGGATGTAAGCCAACAAAAGGTCAGTTGTGTTCAGAGATGGCGATACCTAACTAATGATGAATATAATATGTTGAATGTAACCCAATGTTACGGTGACAACCAGTGGAGGGAGGTCATATCAAACTGTTAATTGTAGTTAAAGTTAAACCTACACTGCTACTGCTGTTGATGTTGTCGCTTGTGTCCGTAGTACGGTGTCTCTGTGTCGTCTTAGTCTGACCGGTGGGGCCAGTAACGTCTGATTCGCTGGCCACAGGTTGTCTGCTCCGTTTGCAGTGCATTGTGGGAAACATTCCAAAGCAGGTGTTGAGATGTATTACCGGTGTCTCATCGGAAACAATTCGAGTGCATATAATATATCTTCGCCAGACTGTTACATTGAAGGTGAAATTAAACTGACGATTAATAATAATATAAGAAAGAAATGTTAAACATGTTTGCATTGTTTTGGTTAGCAACCCATTTGAGTTGTGCACAATATGCAACGTCATTGTAAAAGTGTTTTTATGCATAAATATACTTGTCTGTTTACTAACGTATTTTATGCTGAAGTATACGTTGTTTGCACCGATTCTGGTGAAACACATCTGCTATGGTCGCACTTTAACCTGGAGTGACATTCAAAGCTGTGCTTGCTATACATAAAGATAACACTTGTTTATTTTACTCTACACATGGAACACTTGACATCAAAACCTTTATTTTGAATGTGGTTTTCTTTGGTTTAACAAAACCACATGTGTCACGGCAAAGAGTGGATGTTTCTCAAAAGTCAAATAGCCACCTAAATTATTTTGCGATAACGTGTGCTCCTAACATATATCAAATCACCAATTAAATTGGTGTTCGTCTCATAAAAGTTTATCAGATCGTCACGAACTATTTTGTGATACACTGTACACTAAAAAGTACCAAATCACCAATTAAATTGGTGTTCTATGTTTAGTCGGTTGCTGTCATTACCATTCTGACATTACCATTCTGACGTGTTTGGGTTGCTGATATGTGTACACCAATCACGATGTTTGTGTGTGTTAAGTCGGGCTGCTGCCAGGAATCAACCTGTGGCTGTGAAGCTGTGTCTAGTTAGAAGGGTCTACAACCCGAGTAGGCTGTGTCGATGTAATCATGTTAGCTTCGTAGCACCGAGAACCAACCACACAAAGTGGCGCTAGAGTTCAAACTAGCTGTCCTGTCAGTGTCTAAGACTAGTCGAGAAATATCAAATAAAAGATGCGTTTCTAAGCAGTGAGCCGTGTTGTGTCATTTCCTGTTGCCAGGTACAAGGTGATGTCAGTTTAGATACATTCTGTTTCTCAGATATCTGTCTGATCAGTTTAGATGCAAACCGTTTTTCAGATGTCCCCAGGAAACTCCACAATTTTCTGTTCATGAAACTGTACTTTACATTTGCGAACTTTCTCTCTAGCTGCACCCAAAATGTGCAATAGACTCTAGATTGCTTTAAAATAATCTAGGTTTTTACAATCTTTCAAATGTAACTCAAAAATGTATTTGTCTGTTGCTTAATTATCAAATACAACTATTCTTGATACATGAACCAGAATAAATTTTATGTTCGGCGAAGGTAAATGCTGCCTTCAAAATACCCCAATGTTCAGATGAAATGTTTAAATTGTAGACAGCCAACTGTGGTACATTTTGGTTTGGTAGGGGACAACTAAATACAGTGAAGTGAGACAGAGTACGCCTAAAGAGGGTGAATATGGAGGGAGTACAAGTAAGCACAGTAAAGTGGGACAGAGTACGACCACGTAGGGTGAATAGGGAGGGAGTACAAGTAAGCACAGTAAAGTGGGACAGAGTACGACCACGTAGGGTGAATTGGGAGGGAGTACAAGTAAGCACAGTAAAGTGGGACAGAGTACGACCAAGTAGGATGAATAAGAAGGGAGTACAAGTAAGCACAGTAAAGTGGGACAGAGTACGACCAAGTAGGATGAATAAGAAGGGAGTACAAGTAAGCACAGTAAAGTGGGACAGAGTACGACCACGTAGGGTGAATTGGGAGGGAGTACAAGTAAGCACAGTAAAGTGGGACAGAGTACGACCAAGTAGGATGAATAAGAAGGGAGTACAAGTAAGCACAGTAAAGTGGGACAGAGTACGACCACGTAGGGTGAATTGGGAGGGAGTACAAGTAAGCACAGTAAAGTGGGACAGAGTACGACCAAGTAGGATGAATCAGAAGGGAGTACAAGTAAGCACAGTAAAGTGGGACAGAGTACGACCAAGTAGGATGAATAAGAAGGGAGTACAAGTAAGCACAGTAAAGTGGGACAGAGTACGACCACGTAGGGTGAATTGGGAGGGAGTACAAGTAAGCACAGTAAAGTGGGACAGAGTACGACCAAGTAGGATGAATAAGAAGGGAGTACAAGTAAGCACAGTAAAGTGGAACAGAGTACGACCAAGTAGGATGAATAAGAAGGGAGTACAAGTAAGCACAGTAAAGTGGGACAGAGTACGACCACGTAGGGTGAATTGGGAGGGAGTACAAGTAAGCACAGTAAAGTGGGACAGAGTACGACCAAGTAGGGTGAATAAGAAGGGAGTACAAGTAAGCACAGTAAAGTGGGACAGAGTACGACCAAGTAGGATGAATAAGAAGGGAGTACAAGTAAGCACAGTAAAGTGGGACAGAGTACGACCACGTAGGGTGAATTGGGAGGGAGTACAAGTAAGCACAGTAAAGTGGGACAGAGTACGACCAAGTAGGATGAATAAGAAGGGAGTACAAGTAAGCACAGTAAAGTGGGACAGAGTACGACCAAGTAGGATGAATAAGAAGGGAGTACAAGTAAGCACAGTAAAGTGGGACAGAGTACGACCACCTAGGGTGAATTGGGAGGGAGTACAAGTAAGCACAGTAAAGTGGGACAGAGTACGACCAAGTATGATGAATAAGAAGGGAGTACAAGTAAGCACAGTAAAGTGGGACAGAGTACGACCACGTAGGGTGAATTGGGAGGGAGTACAAGTAAGCACAGTAAAGTGGGACAGAGTACGACCAAGTAGGATGAATAAGAAGGGAGTACAAGTAAGCACAGTAAAGTGGGACAGAGTACGACCAAGTAGGATGAATAAGAAGGGAGTACAAGTAAGCACAGTAAAGTGGGACAGAGTACGACCACGTAGGGTGAATTGGGAGGGAGTACAAGTAAGCACAGTAAAGTGGGACAGAGTACGACCAAGTAGGATGAATAAGAAGGGAGTACAAGTAAGCACAGTAAAGTGGGACAGAGTACGACCACGTAGGGTGAATTGGGAGGGAGTACAAGTAAGCACAGTAAAGTGGGACAGAGTACGACCAAGTAGGATGAATAAGAAGGGAGTACAAGTAAGCACAGTAAAGTGGGACAGAGTACGACCACGTAGGGTGAATTGGGAGGGAGTACAAGTAAGCACAGTAAAGTGGGACAGAGTACGACCAAGTAGGATGAATAAGAAGGGAGTACAAGTAAGCACAGTAAAGTGGGACAGAGTACGACCAAGTAGGATGAATAAGAAGGGAGTACAAGTAAGCACAGTAAAGTGGGACAGAGTACGACCACGTAGGGTGAATTGGGAGGGAGTACAAGTAAGCACAGTAAAGTGGGACAGAGTACGACCAAGTAGGATGAATAAGAAGGGAGTACAAGTAAGCACAGTCAAGTGGGACAGAGTACGACCAAGTAGGATGAATAAGAAGGGAGTACAAGTAAGCACAGTCAAGTGGGACAGAGTACGACCAAGTAGGATGAATAAGAAGGGAGTACAAGTAAGCACAGTAAAGTGGGACAGAGTACGACCAAGTAGGGTGAATTTAGATGAGTACCACCAAGTACAGTAAAGTGGGACAGAGTACGACCAAGTAGGGTGAATTTGGATGAGTACCACCAAGTACAGTAAAGTGGGACAGAGTACAACGAAGTAGGGTGAATAGGTAGGGAGTACCACCAAGTACAGTAAAGTGGGACAGAGTACAACGAAGTAGGGTGAATAGGTAGGGAGTACCACCAAGTACAGTAAAGTGGGACAGAGTACAACGAAGTAGGGTGAATAGGTAGGGAGTACCACCAAGTACAGTAAAGTGGCACAGAGTACAACCAAGTAGGGTGAATAGGGATGAGTACCACCAAGTACAGTAAAGTGGTACAGAGTACAACCAAGTAGGGTGAATTGGGATGAGTACCACCAAGTACAGTAAAGTGGTACAGAGTACAACCAAGTAGGGTGAATTTGGATGAGTACCACCAAGTACAGTAAAGTGGGACAGAGTACAACCAAGTAGGGTGAATTGGGAGGGAGTACCACCAAGTACAGTAAAGTGGCACAGAGTACAACCAAGTAGGGTGAATTGGGAGGGAGTACCACCAAGTACGGTAAAGTGGCACAGAGTATGACCAAGTAGGGTGAATTGGGAGGGAGTACCACCAAGTACAGTAAAGTGGCACAGAGTACAACCAAGTAGGGTGAATATGTAGGGAGTACAAGTAAGTACTGTAAAATAGGACAGAGTACGACCAGGTAGGGTGAATAGGGAGGGAATGAAACTGAGTATAGTCGATTGGGATGGGGTACATCTTAATTCAGTAAACTGGATTGGAGTAGTACTCAATTGTACGCCATCTCAGTTTAAAGTGTACTTGGTTGTACAACAAAGTACATTTTAAACTGAGATGGTGTACAATTGAGTACAGTACATTCAGATGGAGTACCACTAAGTGCAGTAAACTGGGATGGAATACAATCGAGTACAATAAATTGGCACAGTCCAACAAAGTACAGTAACTTGGGATGGAGATGACAACTGAAAATAGTAAATTAGGACAAAGTACATCAAACTGACAGAACACACAATTGATTAGTTTCCTGCTAATAATTCCCACTGAAGGCTTGTTAAGGGGCCACTTTAAAAATATTACGAGTCATGCATGCCACATTTTATTAAATGAAATCTGTAATGCAATGTAGACGTATGGCATTTTACACTGGAGCCTACGACTGCTGTCAAGTGGCGCCATCTACCAGGTTATTAACGATACATAACAAACAAATTCTGCTGCATTTTGTTGTGAAATCTGCCTAGCATTGTGCCACAAATCAGACAAACCTGACCCTCTTGTGTCACCTTCTGTTGATGATGTTTTCCATATACATCTTAATTCTCATAATGTATGAACCTGGGCAGTACAACAGCAACACAGGCTGTAGAACAGGACAACTTTCACTTCCAAGTAGAAGGAAGAGAACAGATTTACTAAAGTCTAAACTGACAGGGCATGAATGAGGCGAGGCTGGTGAAGAGAGGATTGAGAGAAGAAGAGGCAGGTAGAAGGAAAATGGGAAGACAAAGCCAGAGAGGTAAGTGCTAACAGGATATTCTAAGGGATTGTCTCTAAATCTGCAAAATCAAAGATATAAATTTACCTTTGGTTTGGCTCCTCTACCTACGACACATGACATGGAACTTGCCATTTTTATGATTCAACATTGCTATTAGTACTACTAGTTTGAACCTGCTGGATAGTGGTTCTGTTGCAATGCATTTTCCCGTGATATGTGCCAGTGATCAACTCCCCTCCCTACTTAATAAATATGTGCAACCCCCACTAGGAGCAGTGGAGAACTGTGTGGGGGGTATAAGTGTTGATGAGATATGAAGACACCTCAGCAGAAGAAACGATGATACAAGCTGAGTGAAATAGAGTTTATAGGGAAACTAAGAGGATGCAGACCATCATCTTGATCCAGTAAGTACCTGGTGATATTTCTACTTATTTCAGTTTGCCTTGTCTGCTGCTTACATCTATCAGTCCATCACGGGAAAAGTAGACTGAAATAAAATGGTAAAATTATAAATCATCTGAGGCATTGAGTCAGACAATCCATTTCACTGATGTCTTGATGCAGTATATCGGACAATCTGCACGGACTGTGTCCACTCTACGCAAATAAACACACCCACATGCAAGCCATTAACAAAATTTATTTATATATACATTCAAATATCGTTAAGTTATATAGTAACATTCCTATTCTGTACAATCTTAGTTCGACACCTGTTTGCGTCAAGTGTAGTTCTCAATGCAGTACTCCTATCGCTGTGGATGTCGAGTCCTTCACAGGTCTGGCCACCTCTCGCTGACCAGTGTGGCCCGCGTGTGTCACATCAACCCTAGGCTATGTTTAACCGTAAACTCGCTGTAATCTATTACAGACACTCTTGTTGTAATACAGTGTTACATTTCAACATCACCCAGGTATTTGAATACTGGTGTAAGTTGGTGTGGAAATAGAACCTGCCATTTGACACACACGGTGCTTCTTGAAAACAAAGTTCGGTGACAGTTATATCCAGCCTGTTCATTTAGACCATGCGCTGATATAATATTAAATTTTATCAGTGTAAAAAATACCCATATCAAGCTGGCATTCGAACTTTTGCTAGGATACATCTGACAACTTGAGATAACATTAAAGTCAGTCAGCAAAATCAACCATGATACATTGCAAAAGCCATGCAGTGTTGCTTCAGATGAAAGGCTGAAATGGATTAATTCTTGTCCACAAACCACACAAATTACTCATTAGATAAATAATATTATAACCACTGAATGTTGGCTGTTAACAGAGACCAATCATTTACAAGTTGTCTATAAAACACACTGTTGCCATAGATTATTGCAAAACTTGCAAAAAGTTGAATGCATGTTAACATTATTAGTTTTGTCAACAAGAACAAACATTTAATGAAACTAGTGGGTGTTATTTGTTACTTTTCGTGTAAAACCGCGTCAAAATTATACATTTAAACTTGCTTACCAATAACCAGTTTTTCACACACAACTGTATACATTTTTTTTTATCAATAATCAAAACCAAGAATGCCTTGAGATGTACACCTAGTGCATATTTTGCCTGGCTGATAAAAGAATGCAACTAGTAGATCCTACATGGATGCCACTGCAAATTTCCATGGTAAGATTGCTTCAATATTCTTTTTAAAACGAAAAACACTGAACAAAGTTTTATATTCAGCACATACCTCAAGTTACACCATGTTCATTTAACTGTTACATTGAATTCATGGTCAGTGGTGTTTTGGTGTGTCAAAAAGGCACTCGAGTTGTCGAAAAATTACTAACTTCATAATCATGTTTTCTTCATCACTCACCGTTAACAAAAGAATGACACGTAAATTTACGATAGTATTTCAAGATATAGCAGAACAGGTGCTCTGAATTTCAGCCGAGATTTCACAGCAAAATAGGCTATACCATGAAAGAACGTGTAATGATACCACCATTTCTAACAGGCTGCACCAACATTTCGTAAGTTGCTACACACGTGCACAACTCACACATTGCCTATACAATGGAACTCTCCATAAACAAAGTCCCGAAACGAGCACACGTACAACAAATGCATTTCGACAAAGGCAACACTACCATCTTGCCTCACCTCGCGGCCTGACGTGAGTTGTGTGAATGTGAATATATGAGTGATGAAGGAAACTGCAGGGTGAGAAGTGGACAGCGTATCCAACACCTGCGAGGACACAATCGTTAATCCAAAATAGCTGTAACTTAGCAGCAGGGATCAGAACTCACAGCACAATTTCTCTGCATTAAAAACTGCACTTAGTAACGTGCAGCGCACTCATTTAACTTCCAGAGCACAACCGCTGTATACATCGACACGTTTACATGTGTTTGTGAACATATCTGGCTAAATTTCATCCAAAGTCAACTGTAAGCATGTTTGTGTGCGTGACACCGTAGACTGCCACATGTTCATTCGTCATAAGCTAGCGGTGGCCAGTGTTATTTGAGACAACGCTCGAAGTACACGGACCCAACGTAGCCACCCCGCATCGCCTTCGAAACGTTCTGTTCGAAGAGTCGCCGGTTGTTCTGCAATACTTCCGCCGCCTCCTTGTTCAGTGGATCCTCTGGATTCGGCTCCTGCAAATGAAACAACGCACCATGAAGCAGGGCTCAGAGTTATGCAGGTTGATTTGGATATTGAGGTTACCCATCATAACGTACGTAAGATCTAGACTTGTATTATTTAAGTATGATCACAACGTGCAGTGTTAGACTACTTTGAAACATACTTCAGGAAATACACTACCGGTATATGCAAGTGTAATAAATATTTTGATAAGAAAATTGGTAGCTATAATTACAAAATGATGGGAAAATAATGTTAATATACCCTTTCAGAATTCTTGTACAGAATCGATATTACATTTGAACAATTTCAGGTTTGTACGCTGCAGATTATATGATGTTGGGTATATTGAAAATTATTATTATTATTATTATATAGTAATATTAAGTGATGAAGTGTAGTTGTTGGTAACTCTCGGACTACTTAGAATTACTGCGTCAGTATATTGTAACAAATTAATTTACTTTGGAGCATGTCTGTTGAATCATATGGGACATTTCGACCCATCATCTACAGGTGTACGTCACCAAGACCTGTAGATGACGGGTGGAAACATCATACGTTTCAAAAGATATGCTCCAAAGTAAGTTAATTTCTTACAACATAACCATATATTGGAGCCATAAACAATATATTCCATACTGCCTCAGTACTTTTATTTAACCTTGTGTTTCTGATTAATTTCACCACAAGTGGAAGTGCATACTCACCAGAAATAAGTACTGAAGGCCATACACAACTGAGTTTATCGTCAGCACTGGTTTCCAGTCTTCCCTACAATGAAAACCTAACATGTGTCATGATATTCATACAGTTGGACTATATCAGTTGAAAATCAGACAACTGCCTAAGTTACTGATTATTTAACCACAGAGAAAAATGATAAGGATTTATTTACATTTCATATAGAAAATATGGCTGTCACCCGTAAAAATTAGGTATGTTAAAATTTAGCAAGCTGTAATGCAATGCAGTTTATAATCGGAACAAGCACGCCATACTTAGTCACTTCTGATATTACATAACAAGTATATTCCTCTTAGCCCGGTTTGAATCAAGTCAATGACTGTTTAAAAGGCCGTTTACATCATATCAGTTTCTACGTAATATCTTGGTTTGTTAAAAATAATACCCATACTTAACATTTTGCAATAATGATATTTCATTTCTTATATTTTAAATTTATATAAAAAAATAAGACCATGATATAACAAACTATGTTAGCTCTATGGCTGATTTGGAGATCACTTTACAGTCTATAGTCAGAACAGTATTAAATCTTCAACTTTAGAGGTAAATAATGTCTTATTAATGTGATTAATAATAAATTTGATAGAAAAGAGGTATTTTAATTATACAAAACCATTTAATGAAAACCCAAATTCAATATTCTCTGTAAAGGATGTCTAGTGTGGTTTTGAAAATAAGTATTAAAAAACAAACAATGTGACCCACCTGAGAATGTTTAAGCAGATGTTTCCTTCTAGGTCGATGTTTGGGTGGTACACCATTGTCTCGCATTTCACCTTTGGTGGTTCGTGGGGGTAACCTTGTCCTACTTTGAAACTAAATACAAATCGTCCGCCGCGGTAGAAACCCTAAAAAACAAAACCATAACAAAGTCAGCACAAAGTATTAGATTAGTCAATATAATCACTACATATGGTAGTAACAATGGTACATACATAAACAGACTTCAATTTTTATGGGAGTCCATGAGTCTGAGACGCCATACTTTTTCTACAAGATTCCTACATCCCTTGGTAAGAGTACGTGTGACTAATTAATTTTAAAACACAGATGTTCACAAAAATATTTGTAAATGTGGCAACAGGGACATGACCCCGGACATCACAATACTTTCACAGCCAGCTTGAGTTGATGGGCCAAATGGAGGTGTTCACTTGTGATCAGTCAAAATATCGGTGCAAGAGGCGTATGTGTGTGGGAGATTGGTGCATGGACTCCCACATATTTCTGTGGATTCACATAAGTTTTCCATAAAAACGATGTCTGCATAAAAACATATCAGACACACAGGATGCGGTGGCACAGTGGGTAAAATAGTAGAATCTCGGTTTTAAGTCATCTTGCTGTCAACTACAAGTTGCATCAGCTGTACAAACATTAATGAGTACCTGGCTATACAAAGTATACATATTATTGGATATGATGTTTAATTATTAGCATTTGCAGCATTAACTACTTATATTTACTTCAATACTGTTGAAGGCAACAACTGTCTGGTATGTATTAGACAGTATGAAGAGGCTGAGCCATTAAAATGTGCTAAATAACAGCAACTTACCTCATCTGGTGATATTACAAGCTTGAAATTTAGCAGATCATCAGAATCTGGGAACTCCACTGTGCATGTTTTTGGCAAACTCAGTTCGTTGATATCTGGAAGACAACATGCCATGGTTACTACTAAAGGCCTGTACGGCAGCCATGTCAATGTCAGTGGATTCATGTTACTAAGCCCGAGACAGTGTTCACAAATTGAATATTCAATCTGGGAAATGTTCAATATCGACAAAACATTCATATTTTCTAAACATGCTCTGTTGACAATACTGCACAGACCAGAGCATTTTAAACACATTCATGATGTTTTCGGGCGATTTCAAGGTATTTGTGAAGTGACATAAAAAATATTAAAGTCTGAATTTGAGCAAAATACCAATTGTATATGTTAGATAAGGTATCTGAAGTTACTGGAAATTGGCATTTGGGTCAAAACTGTGCATTTTTAATATGCAAATTAGCTATTTATCACGAAACATACGTCCCGGATTTGAAGGTGTCAAAATTAAGTTTTATTATTATTATTATTTAAGCGTTGCGGACAGGACAAATGTTTTTTTTAAGTTTTCTCGTGGTGTATATAACTTTAGGTCAATTTCTGTTGTTGACAGCATTAGTGTTATGTCTAAGTATAACATGATGCAGTTTTTATTTTTTTATAAATGTAAAGCCATACAAAATCCACTTCACACACCCAAGGTGTCCTGTCCGCAACGTTTTCGGTCGAAAAGTTTTTATTTCACCGAAAAATAGTTGGATTTGAAAACCCAAACTTTATATTCTTTTAGCTGGGGTATATCTGAATAATATCAACCAAAGGTAAAGACAAAAATATAACACACTTCATGGGAAACCACAACTCAAAAGTGATTGTTTAACAGAAAACTGTTATTATGTTTTAACTATAGCTGGGGTATATCTGAATAATATCAACCAAAAGTAAAGACAACAATATAACACACTTCATGGGAAACCACAACTCATTTCTGTTGCGGACAGGACAAAAACGTTGCGGACAGAACATAAAATACCTCAAAAGTGATTTTTGACAAGAAAACTGTTAAATGTTAATTAATATGAACTCCGTCATGGAGAACGCTGTATACATGTCACACTAGATAATAAAGTTATTTTATTCTTTTTAAAATGCATTTTAATTCATTTATAGGCAAAGTGAAAAGGTGTCCTGTCCGCAACGCAATTTTCCCCCCCAAAATTGAAATTCCAAAGATTTGATTTTGTTACCATATGAAGTGGAACCTTACTACTTCACTTTCATGCATTCAAACTTTTAAAATATACCCAAGAATAATTTCTGTGAAAGAAACAAGTCTCTAAATGTCCTGTCCGCAACAAAACGAATACCGTGAAATGGCCCTTTCAAATTTAGATGAGTTAATATTTTCTGAACCATTTTCATATTCCACATATTCATGATGTTTTTACCAACCCTTCTGGTTACAGGTAATTTTAAGACATTGTCTTATGAAGATAACAGATAATGGACAGTTTATAATGATTACTCTGACCGACATTTTGTAATGAACATGCTGTGGAGTGTGGACACTATGTGATGACAATTTATGATGGACATTTTATAAAAAAATTAAGTGATGGATATTTGTAATGAACATTTTATATAGTACCCATTCTAAATGTAATAGCGACTGAAAGAAGGACCATTTGTGATAGGCGCATTGTAATGAACATATTGATACAGTCATTTCGTGATGAATACTTTATGATGGACTAATTGTTACTGATCCTTTGTGGTGACCCTTTTTTATGATGGATCCTTTGATGGACACTTTGTGGTGGTCTTTTGCATGGTCAGTTTGTGGTAGACATTTTGGGATGGACACTATGAGACAGAATTTTATGATGGAAATTTTGTGACTGGCACTTTCTAAATCTAAGAGATATTTATGGTGGACTTTGTGATGGACATTTTGTGTTGAACTGTCACTGTTTTGTGTTGGACACCTTGTATTGGACACATAAGGAAGAGAACTTTGTGATGGATTCTTGAAGGGATACTTTTTGTATACAACACGAGACCAAGTTCTGTTGTGATGTGACTTTTGACGTAATGAAATGTAAAATTGTGTGTCTTCCGTGTCCCCACCACCATTTAATGTGTATGGATGTTGGGGATGAATGTGTAAGAATATAATACGAGTTGTATTTATTTTACTGTCATGGCATTGTTTTCTGTGTGTCCCTCTTACACATTAACAGACCACAAGACAATGTATAGTTCTCTTTTGAGAAATATACATAAAGTATCTTATGAACATTTGAGTTTGTATACAGAGTAGAGTCACGTGTAACCACTGCCATTTTTATAGGAAGTAGCCGTGTCTGTGTTGTGTGGGTGTACCCTATAATTTGTGATATGATTACGTCAGTTTGGCAAATAATTTCAAGTAGTGTTGACGGTAAAAGGCAACATCTTGTTTCATACCCTATTAAAGAGAGGATTGTAAGAAGATAATAACAGAAGGGTGAATCGGGAGTACTGTGGACCACATATGTCGCAGAGAAAGTTGAGTGTTGGTCAGTGGAGTTGGACGGATCAGATGTCAACGACCGTTTGCTCTACCTTTTGTTATCCTTAGTTGCGCAGCCGACGATTTCTTTTGGCCCATGCCTTTTGAGCCTCCATCTGTACCATCTTTCTTCTGTTGTTTCAGGGAAAATAATTTTATCATGTTAATATATGTGTTAGGAATACGTAGGTAGAGTAACTATTACTTCTTCTAAGAAACACAGCCTTCTGTGACGCACAGACTATTAGCATTAGATTGAAGCTGTCATGTGTAACTCTATACTTAGTTTCGCACACAAAATATCCTTAATTGAACATATAATAGTACAGTAATTTGTAATAATATATAATATTTAACTTGACTTATTAGGTTATAAAACGTTTAACATATATGCACTTTTTAACTACGAAAATGAAATAAACGATGAAAGGACTATCGCGCAGTGCCTACACAGTTGTGATCATCGATGGTTCAATAAGGTGGCACCAGTGTGACGTCACTACGCCTTCACCTCTACAGGCCGTTTGAGGGGTCAGAGCACAGTTAGACTTCCTCGTTTAACCCATACGAATGTAGTACCTTAATAATGGTGTCATTTGATATTTTTAAAAATTATTTTTATGTGAAATGAGTACAGTAGGACAGGCATACTAGTAGGTTCAGTGCTATGATATATCTGCAGTGCAATGACGCATGTTAGGCAGAGTGTCGTTGCGTGCAAGTCTCGCGCGCGAAAACGAGGCTGGGGCAGTTGGGGGCAGAAGGTCCATATTCTCCATGTTAACGTATCGTTTTGTTTTTCGTTGTAATAATCGAATTGTTCCAGTCTAACAATTTCAGTTATACAGTTCGAAAGATTATTACAAGCAAAAGCAGTGGAACACTTTGCCGGTGACAATGATCACGGAAATCATGAATTTTAATCGATTATAATGGTGGTTGCCATGGCAACAGCGGCAGCGTTTGGCGATCTTGACTAATAATAAAAAGTGCCATTTTTCGCACAGTACAACCTGTTTGGACCAAACATATACATGTGTTATGATTATGTGCATTTAGACAGTTTGTCAGATATAAGTGCTTATCGAAACCACAACGTACAGCTATGTAAAATGCAAAATCCGTAAAAAAAACATACGGCTAAAATTTGTGGGGAGTGTCTATTATATGCACTACACAAATCGCTATGTCTATGATAGTGTGGTAAACTCAATATTAAATCGGACATTTAAGTTAAGATAAGAAAGGTATAACACAAGATATTTATGTCCTGATTTTCCTAATATTCATCAGTCGGAAGTTACAACTGTCATCCATCGAATATTATTTTAATGACCAGTCCCCAAATCACCTCCAATCGCGCGGAGTCTCGCCGTGTATCGTGACACACTTACGGGCCCTATGGCTATACCACGACGTATATTTTTTACTTTACGTTGCATGGCATATTTAGTACCCACACCTCAACTGTCTCGCAACTTTCAAAGCGACAGTTGATGTATGGGTAAAAAACATCACATATAGACGCAAATTAACTCTTCGAAACGCTTTTAGCAACCATGTGTGCGAACTGTGGAATGCTCCTCTGTATAGAAGTAGGCACATGATTACGAAGAAGAATAAGACGAAGGAAGGAGAAAATACGAAGAAGTCCGTCCGTCCGTCCGTCCGTCCGTCCGTCCGTCCGTCCGTCCGTCCGTCCGTCCGTCCGTCCGTCCGTCCGTCCGTCCGTCCGTCCGTCCGTCCGTCCGTCCGTCCGTCCGTCCGTCCGTCCGTCCGTCCGTCCGTCCGTCCGTCCGTCCGTCCGTCCGTCCGTCCGTCCGTCCGTCCGTCCGTCCGTCCGTCCGTCCGTCCGTCCGTCCGTCCGTCCGTCCGTCCGTCCGTCCGTCCGTCCGTCCGTCCGTCCGTCCGTCCGTCCGTCCGTCCGTCCGTCCGTCCGTCCGTCCGTCCGTCCGTCCGTCCGTCCGTCCGTCCGTCCGTCCGTCCGTCCGTCCGTCCGTCCGTCCGTCCGTCCGTCCGTCCGTCCGTCCGTCCGTCCGTCCGTCCGTCCGTCCGCCCGCCCGCCCGCCCGCCCGCCCGCCCGCCCGCCCGCCCGCCCGCCCGCCCGCCCGCCCGCCCGCCCGCCCGCCCGCCCGCCCGCCCGCCCGCCCGCCCGCCCGCCCGCCCGCCCGCCCGACCGCCCGACCGCCCGCCCGCCCGACCGCCCGCCCGCCCGCCCGCCCGCCCGCCCTCGAGTTTTTGTGCTTGCCTTTAGTCCAGCCAATTGGAATAATTTCCCATCAGATCTAGGTATTGCACTAAGGTATTCGGACACCGTAGACAGTACTGCCACCAGAAGCTAGGAGAGCGAACAAGGTAGGCAATATATACATCCTTGCTTTAGTGCAAGACTAATGTCAATAAATTATTGGATCTGTAGTTGATCCACCGATAGACACTGCTCCACCAATACGTACTTACTTATCCTCTTCGTCCCCAGTGGGACATAAGGCCGCAACAACGTTTCGCCACAAGGTCCTAGCTGTCCTTAGCTAAGGCCTGAGCCTCACCGCACGACAGCCCCATCTCTCTCAGCTCGGCCAATGCCAGCACGGAATTCATGGTCAACAAATCCGCCACATCATAGTATGTCTCAGCGGTAACATTAAACCCACATGTATTTGCATAGAGCTTAAACTGGCTGTATCAAAGTAATGTGTTGCAAGTTATGGGGCATGCATTATCGTTGCATTCGTGCAGACGTCATTGCTGGGACACTCTTCGACCCATGCATGGGCTGTGATGGGTTAGTGATCCGTCACCAAGCCAGCAAACACATGATGTCAAGGCAACGTTGCCTTTTGGTCACGATTTGGTAATGTCATCAATGACGTTGCATAACGGTTGTGACAATGTCTCGTCGCAACGTTGGGTAATGACGCTCAGACAACGTTATGACGTGACATCATCTTGACGTACCTTAATGGTCTGTCAACGTCACGGGTGGACGTCATTTTGACCATTAAGGTAGGTCAAGATGACGTCACGACATAACGTTGCCTGAGCGTCATCACCCAATGTTGCGACGTTACGTTGTCACAACCTTTGTGCAACGTCATTGGTGACATTACCAAATCGTGACCAAAAGGCAACGTTGCCTTGACGTCATGTGTTTGCTAGGTAGATAAATTAACCGATTTCACGCACGAGTCTTTCTGACTCTAGCTACACATGCACGATCTCGAGTAGCAAAACACCTTTTCCCATCTGGATGTAGTCCACTCGGCCTTGTTTAAAACTGAGCTGAGGCGAGCGCGATTTGATCCTTCAAACCCATTTGGAGTCATGATTGAATGCGGCGCCTAATCAGTGGGATTAAGATATATGCCAGCCGACATGTCCGTATGACAAGTTCGAGCCGTAGTGAAAGATAACTTATCTCGATGTGATCAGACTTTTCGCTTCAGCGAACGTTTTATTATCACACCTCTTATTGGATCACACACATTTCTTATTCTCAAGTAAATATATAGTTGAGGGAAACGGCCATAACTACATAATTATGTTCAACTTATTGCCATTGTCGCCCTCTCACTCCCGTTCCATATCATACCTTGGAGTTTTTACCTACCAAACTGAGATGCGACTGACAGTAATGCTCATGGCCTGGGGGTGGCAGCTGACCATAATATGCACTCACAGTGCCAATAATATAATGTTAATGTTATTTCTAACAAGTCTGACTATGCCCGGTAATTCAATGAGTTTTCATAATATCACAGTACTAATTACGAGTGTAACTACAATCATACATATACTAATTAGCTTATAGAACCCTGACTAGTGCTGGGAACAACTACAGAACTAAGCAAATATAATTATCATAAATAATCATCAGAACCTTGACGTGCTCGTAACTTGGACGAGCAATGAGTATGGGTATATTGGTACTTCACCACGTTCTCGTACGTGGTTGTCATGCAGTTCCTCGCGTGATTTGTCGGTCGTTGTGAGTAGTGAGCGCGTGTCTGTGTTGTTTACTTGGTGCTCAAGAGGTAGGCATTTCCTTATAGCACGTGTGTGGTTAATTTGGCATAAATTGCATTTATTGTGATACTCGATTGTTCACTTAACGGTGTTGGGAAGTGCCCGATCCGTGCGCGAATCCCAATTTGGAAGACGCATGCTGTCTTTATTTTTTTCGCATACCAGTTACTACGTTGTCAAACTTCAAAGGCAAGGAAAGGTTGTGGTCGCTGGGTTTGTCTGGAACTTGAGACATGTGACATTGCTGTACGTCATACAATTTAATGTCATTTCAGTAACCCCTTGTATTTACGTGTGTATCCAACAGGACATTGATAACCCTTTTACTGGTATAATTGAATGTAGGGGCGTTTTGTAGCCTAATATTTGGCCTTGTTTACAATTAACAAAGCCAAAGGCTAATAAATACTAAAATAGGCAGTATTACTTATAGTCTCAACAAGTAAACATTAAAACAACACCGTGCTAATTATTAGACACTACATCAAGCCTTCAAGGACAAGGTAATGCATACTAGTCATAGGCTGCATGCTCATTATTATTGGTGTAACCGGCCCACACTTGATGACAGCCGGCACAGCTAGTGCCAGTGGCTGGTCCTTTTTGGCTTTTCGCTTGGCTTTTGTATATACATTTCTTACAGGTTCTTACAGGTCCTTTTCTGGCTGATTTAGGCATTTCTGCCTCTTGTGCCAGCTCTGTCTTGATCATTGATTTGAGACTGTGCGCATGCGTCTAAAGGTGACACAGTCCATAGTTGAGGTGGTGCAGTAAAATCATTTTTCATAGGATGATTTTTCCATAGTTTATCAAGTCTACCTTCAAATGATTGGACTGATGGAGCATCTACCACAGACTGTGGCAGACTATTCCATACATCAGTAGATCGGTATACAAATGAATTTTTTCGGATGTTTAATCGGCATCTTTCTTTAAATATATTTAGGTTGTGCCCTCTCGTTATTGAATCATTATCCCTTAATGTAACAAAATTTGATGTAACAGTAGAATCATATTTCCCAGTTAATATTTTGTAAATTTCTATCATGTCTCCCCTAAGTCGACGGTATGAAAGAGTTGGTAGCTTTAATCTTATTAGACGTTCTTTATAATCCAGTTCCTTATATCCAGGAATTAATTTAGTTGCTCGACGCTGAACATTTTCAAGTGCTGTTATGTGTTTCATTAAATATGGACTCCATACCTGGTTTGCATACTCGATATGTGGTCGGACAAGAGACTTAAAAACAGTAGAAAAACACTTATCATCTAGATATTAAAAAGTGCGTCGAATTATCCCCATCATAGAATTGGCTTTATTAATTTTTTCTGACATATGTGCCTCGAAGTTAAGTGATGAGTCAAAAGTTACTCCAATATCCTTTACTGTTTCTGCTTTATTAATTGTTTTCTGATCTTTACCCATTGTGTATCCATCATTTCTTATGGAGGAACGTCCAATTCGCATGTTACAACATTTATCAGGATGAAATTTCAGTAGTGATGTTTCTGACCATTTCTCCGCTGAGGTGAGATCCTTTTGTAGGATGTTGCAGTTATCTTCATTATAAATAGGGTTAAAAAGTTTCATATCATCTGCAAATAGGAAAATATGAGAGTTTTTTATAACATCAGGTAGATCATTTATGAAGATAACAAAAAGAAGGGGGCCGATCACAGATCCTTGTGGTATTCCACTGATCACTTCTTGCCAGTTAGAAAATATGTTGTTAATTCGTATTCGTTGCTTTCTATGTGAAAGTAGATCTATGATCCAGTTAATTAGGTTTCCCTTTATTCCATAGCTCTGTATTATTTTTATAAGTTTTGAATGTGGGACCTTGTCAAATGCTTTCATAAAATCACAATATATTACATCAATACAGCCTCCATTGTCCAGCGTTTCAGTCCATATATCTAATACCTTTAATAGTTGAAGTACTGTTGAGCGGCCCTTTACAAAACCAAACTGACATTTACTCAATAGCTCATTTTCTTTCATATGTACAGTGATGGTGTCTCTAATTATTTCTTCCATTATCTTACCCACTACACTTGTTATACTGACTGGTCGGTAATTTTGAGGTAATGTTTTACTTCCTTTCTTATGGATTGGAGATATGTTAGCCTGTTTCCATTCTTTGGGTAGTTTGCCTGTTGTTAGAGATGTGTTAAAAATAATTGATAATGGAATACTGATGCAGTCTGCTAATTCATTTAAGACCCTGGGGTGTATGCCATCAGGTCCAGGTGATTTAAATGTTTTTAGTTTTTTTAGTTTTGCTGCCACTACTGATGGGTTAATAGTACACGTTTCAACTGTATTATAACATCTTATAGGTTCCTCAGGAGTTTTCTCTTGTGGTTCAATTGTAAATACCGAAGAGAAATAATCAGCCAATAGCTCTGCTTTTTCCGAGTCTGAGTTTGTTAAGTCATCTTTCAAATCACTTTTTATTAAGTTGGGTATACCCGTTCTTGTCTTCATTTTTGCCTGGGTGTATTGCCAAAATTTCTTAGGATTCTCTTTTATTTGGCTAATGATACTTTTTTCATATATTTTTTGTGCCTTTCTTGTTAACCTCCTAACCTGATTGCGTAATCTGCAGTATTCCTGGTAAGCTTGGACATCTCTAGTTAGAAGATATTTCTTCCACAGTCTATTTTTTCTTCTGATTTTAGCTCTTATTTTTACATTTAGTGGTACCGGGTATTTTTTTGTTCTTTCTGACATCACCTTTTTAGGTATACACCTTTCTACAGCTTCTCTAAGTTTCATTGTAAAAATGTCCCATTGTGCTTGCACATCACCCTCATGTTCTAAAAATTCGGCATCCCAATCAATGCTTAACATGTCCTCCATTTTGGGGTAGTCTCCCTTATCGTATTTATAAACAGTTTTTCTGATCGGCTCATGTATTGGTGTGCAGTTAAGAATCACTTTGATTATGGAGTGGTCACTTTTCCCTAGTGCTGAGGCTGTATCAATAGACACAATTTCGGAATCCTCACTGGTGATTACTAAGTCAAGAAGTGATGGCTCTGTTGTCCCTCTACCTCTAGTGGGTTCAGTTATATGTTGGATGAGATAACAATCTCGAAGCTTTTCGATAAATTTAAACTCTTTGTCTTCTATATTTGGAACCGACGTACACATTATTTTCCAATCAATCTTTGGGTAATTGAAGTCTCCAAGTAGAAGGACGTGTGAAATTTTTTTTTCACTTATTTTCTCTAGTAGCTCATTAAGGTTATCATTGTTTTCAGTAGTGCTGTTGGGGCTTCTATAAAATACATGCTGCAAACAGTAGCACCGGGACCACGAATGCGCATATGACCAGTGACTGCCCATGTGATTTGTTGCTCTGGCTGACTTACTAAATATAGAGACATCAAGTGTTTCCGTTCATCTATTTGCTTGACTTCTGAGAACTGTATTAAATTGTATACATGAGAGCTTATTTGTATTTTATATTTATTTCAGTTCACTGGTTCAGAGGTACAGTCTAGTATAAAACATGTATATACTGTTATGCTTTTAGCCTTTATTAGGTAGATCAGAATCCGCTAGATGCATGGCGTATTGAAATCTCGTGGTCATTTCCGTTCCAAAAGTTGCGACCAAGATGTCTTCCCGCGTCAGCCGTCGTCAGAAATCACATGGTCGCGCAATTTACTTTGCCGCTGCATACTGGTTAGGAAAACAGTGTATTTTAACCGTGGAATCGACCAATGGATAATTGTTTTACATCTTGAGCGATTGTTTGTTTACTTCGACATCGATCGCTTTTCTGTGCATTTAAGTGAAGTTTGATGTTTTCTTTACTCGTGAAATAAACACATAAATCTAACTAGGTAATCTATGAAACCTGGTAGGTAGTCTAGTATGGTATATTAGCTTTAAAATGGTATATGTAGCATTATTGTGCGTGCCTGGCCGGCGACACACCGAGGTGGGCAACTTTGGCACCCTTTGCCGTTCAGTGCGTTTATTTACAACAGCCTATGCCATAACACATTATATAATTATAAATTAAAGTAGTCAACTCCATGTATAATTGATCTCTACTAATTATTTCCCCATTTTATGTACTTAATCCTAGTAATTAGGTCAAATATTAATCATAGGTCAACTAGTTATGCCGTCAAAATTACTTATGTAATAATGTGGCATAGAAGTCCTTTTTTCATTAATTATACTCAATTTATATTGTTATTCTGAAAAAAGGTCAAATATGCAATGAAGGTCAACTAATTAGGTCAAGGTCAAATCATATTCACATGTTTTTTGGATCACATAACTTTTTATTTCACCTCAATATCTTCAGTAGAAGCAATTATATTACCATTTTCCTATATATTCAAACACAGTGCTCCAGCTTCCTGGTCGCAAGAAATGGACAGAATTCAATACCAAAAATCACCCTTTTTCTGAGCACAAAAAGTGGAATTACTTCAAAAATAATAAAGATATCAAGAAAATTCAAAAAGTGCTATAAACTACATAATAAACTCTATCTTGTGGTTTTCTGATGTACCTACCTTTATGGTATAATGTGCATTAGAATGTGTGGTACGTGCTACAATGCATGTTTTTTTTGTAAATAACCTGCATACAGTATATGAGTATAGGTATAAGACTAAGCCCTACTACTTACAAACTACATGTCATGTGTCCCATGCTGTGGGAGAGTTAGAACCTGTATAAATCTATAACACTGGTATTTTTGTCATTTTTTATGACACAATTTAGAAAAGTTATTTTTAGTGTAGTACTAGCTAGCTTTCAGCATACTTTGAGTGAAGTATACTTACAGAAACATTCAGAGTCCAGATATGTTAAAACAGAAAGATGCTTGTATGTCAAATGAACTGTGCAGCCTCTATCTACCATAATGTATTAGGTGAATCAGAGTGAGATCTGAGAGTACATCAAATAATGAGTGTTACAAATACACATTTTCAGTGGGCCATAAATGAACATGTAGATTAAAAAATAATGGATGTAATCAACACTAATACTAACACAATAATAACTGTATTTTAAAATTATTTGACACACATGCACGCACACAGAAACACACATCCACTCATACACAAGTGCATTTGTGTAGGACCATTTATGTAGGTCATTTATTACATGCAGTGTAGTGTAAGTGCACAGTTCAGAGGTCACTGGGCTATAAATGAATGTAAATAGAGCTGCCCTGGCATTCAAGTTAAACCTTCCAGTTATATCACTAGTCAGATATGCAAACATCCACCATGTTGTTATTCTGTTAGGACCGGGATGATCTTTCAGATAAATAATTACCCGGTAGATGTGGTCAGACATTGGAATTGCCAAATTGGAGGGAAGGACCAGTTACACCCAAGTTTGATAGATTGTTTTAGGGTTTAGCTATTTCATAGCAGATCCAATGTACCCCTGGTAACATGGCAGTCTAATGAACAATGGGCTCCTAGTTGTAGGTGCTTAGCATACAGCACACTTTTGATTTTACACGTTATCATAAGTTACCTTCATATAACCAAATGAAATGCCTAGCAAGGGTGTACAAGTGCAAGTTGAGTTTAAGGCAAATATCTAACTTAATGCGGCATCAATCGCTATTGGGCTATAAGTAACCAGTGCTGTAGTAAACTTGTAATATTGTGATCAATCAAATGTTTTAGTAGAATTGTTCATACAATGTATAAATAAAACTGTATTCCAGGGAATCTTTGTATGAATTTAGTGTATATTTATTGCTGCATTTTTGCATTATTATTTATTTATAGTATATAAATAGGTACACTTATCATGAACTATCAACAATGGAGTGCAATGTGTCCTACATAAGAATACTCATAGCCTGAACTTAGGTAGAATCAATAATAATTTAAAGGTAAAAATTAAGTATTTTAGTTATAAGAAAGTGTTAATTTTGCTACTCATCAGTTTTTACAGCTCTAGAAAAGGTTTTAGTGCACAATTTTAGCTCTTTCTTTATATGATCTTATGTATACAAGTTTTGACCTGAAGGTGAACAATTATTGACTTATAAGATTATGCTCATGGCCTCATTATCCATTTACTAGTTCACATGTATTTTGCTAGTTTTGTGGAAAGTGCCAATCAAAGTGCTTCACATATAAAAATGCTGTGTTGACTAAATGCTAAAATATAAATTAAACAATAAGCCAACCTTTCTAAAATAAATAAATAATGTGCATGTAAAAATACGATATCAAACAAAGACATTAAAATACCAATCAACACTATATAATAGGAACCAGTGTCATTATGATGTGGTAGCAATCATACAATAAAGCTGGGTATAAAACACTGACCACTGTCACATTGACCACTGTCACACTGACCAGTGGTCAATGGAGACATGGGCAGTTATTATTATTAGACACACGGAATGTCTCCAACTTATTTTTTACCGTTGCAAGTCAATGGACTTTCTCAGTAATGGTGATACTCCGATAATGATCAGTAGATTCAGTACTGGTCACAGTTATATAATTTTGCAGTTGGGGTGTCCTATCAGAATCCTTCATGTCATGTACAGGAATATATTCTATCAATAAGAGATAAGACAGAAGAATGACCTCAATTTATTAATGTTGCATAAAAGCTACTATTGTATGCATATCAGTTTAAAAAACAGAATATGGACCGTTTTTATTGTAAAAAAAATCCAACAAAGATTGCTTCGCAGAAGACTGTTACTTAGAACTTGGAGTCATTTGCTATAGTTGACATCATTTGTCTTTGAAATAAAATGAGTACAAACCGTTGTATGCCCAGGAATCTTGGCTAAGTGGGCAAATGGCCCATCTAGATTGTAGAAAGGGTCTTTTGGACCATGGTGCACTGAATGCACAATTACGGACCATTTTTTATCACGAGTATACAGTGTATGTGTATGGTTACTATTAATTGACTTAGTGATGAGCTGAGATTGAGGTCTCTTTCAGCAACATTGGTATTGTTTAGTTTATTACTTGAAATAATATAATGGTCTTGGAAACCTTTAAAAATACTGAATTGTTATTTTTTAACTGTTCACGGATATAAAGTTATGAATTGTTTGCAACATTATTATTCTTATAGTTTCTCTGCTGTTTCACAAAAAAGACTGCTCTGATCTCCATAACAACAAAAACATGTTTGAATACTTCAGTAAGAACTGTTTCATTAACTGGTGTCTGTTCAATCAAAAGAACTAACAATGACTCTTAACTAACTTTCGTGCATGCTGATATGGATATGTGTAAAATATTGTAAAGCCTTAATGAATTTTTTAGATCTATTTATTTTAATGTTTTAAGCTATTTATTATTGTTTAATAAGATTAGTCAAATAATCAAATAAAATATGTATTAATGTCTTAAATTATTTTAATTAGTTTTATAGATACATATCGTATATTCTCTACATTATACTTTATATTTACGCTAATGTCGTAAATTATATATTATTTGAATTTATTTTAACAAATTATATACTTTGCATGGTTTATGTACCCATTTTAATCTCTATGATTGCTGAGAGAGAAATAAACTATTATTATTAGACAACCAACCGTCTTCTCAGTCTTCTACGTTTGTGTGTAGCATGTGTTGATGGATTGTAACTGTGGCTGTCTGCAGGTGCGCGTCGACATGGAAGTGGAGCCGGTCGGCAATGGGGATATGTATAACGACGTCCACGCGAACCACGGGATGCAGAACGGACACACGGCCCACCTGATGGAGGTGCCCCCCGCACATGACTGGGAGGACGAGAAACGTCGCGCCAAGAGCTTCTTCGATGATGGAACCATGACCTTCTTCTGGTGAGTGTTGCATAATTGATCCGTGCGGCGGCTTAATTTTCCAGAAAGTGCAGTGTTTAGGGAAACTGATTATAGATACATTTAAAGACACACAAATTGCGGTCGAATTCCATTTAATAAAGGCAAATTGCATTTCTGTTTAAGAAAAAAGTAAGTTCTGTTTCGGTAAGTGAATTTTCTGTTTTAAATTGGAGTGTTCTGTGTAAACAAATTTAAATGACAGGTTTATCATGATATATTTTGTTTAAAAAAATTATCTTTACTGTTGATAGCAGAAATGGGGTCAAATATATTGAAATGTATTGAAATACAAATACATTGGAAAGTATTTCAAATCTTTTTTTCATATTTTTTCTTTTCAGGATATAAAAGAAAATTGAAATCATACATTAAGACATATAGTTTATAGGCATAATTAATGCTTTGCTCTACAAGGACAGGCGGACCAGTGCTAGGGAGTCTTGTTATTGCTAATTACATCACTGTGACAACTGACTCAGAAACCCATACACAGAGGTAAAGGCCATCATCTGTTGTTTGTTAAGCCAGGAGGTACAAAATAAAATGCCTATGTTGCTCTCAGAAGAGACAATACTAATGACTGAGCACTATGATCTTGTGAGGAAGTGTGACAATTCAACATGAAAGTCAGCCTAGAGACCTGAATACTCTGGTGTCAGTCTGGAGTGTGACAAAGGGGACACTGACCTATGGTCACTGTCAGGTGCTAATCCATCTTCAGGCTCTGAGCAAACAGAAGTTGTGGTCACTGAAAGGGCCATGGGGACATCTGCTGTCAAGTGTCTTCTTCTGACCTGATCAATAAGTGCAACCAATGACCTACTTGGCCTGATCAATAAGTGCAATCAATGACCTACTTGGCCTGAACAGTAAGTGCAATTAGTGACCTACTTGGCCTGATCAATAAGTGCAATCAATGACCTACTTGGCCTGATCAATAGGTGCAATCAATGACCTACTTGGCCTGATCAATAAGTGCAATCAATGACCTACTTGGCCTGATCAATAGGTGCAATCAATGACCTACTTGGCCTGATCAATAAGTGCAATCAATGACCTACTTGGCCTGATCAATAAGTGCAACCAATGACCTACTTGGCCTCTATTAGTAAGTGCAATCAATGCCTTGTTTAATCTAATCAAAGACATAATTTTGTTGTTGTTCAAAATACACATGTCAGCTTTATTCTTTATCATAATATTATATTTGTTTCAGTTTTATGCATAACATTTGCACTGATTATTCTCATCTGTTAGTGGTGTTTTGACCGAGTGGTTGTCTTAACAATCTTTCTGCCTCTCTGTCTGACCAGTAATCCATAATGTGTAAACCAGACGTCCACTTCGATTTTTGCAGCAAATCAGAAAGACGTTTTCTTCCTTCAGTAATCAGGTTCCCAGTGCATTACAGTGCAGCCAATTTGTCATTGTTCGTTTTTGGAGAGCGGCTTCAGTGGGTGGCACAACTGGCAGATTTTCCTTTTCCATAAGCCAGTTAACCTTTTGAAATTTTAATGTGATGTTACTTGAGCTAATGGTTATAAGCAACGATGCATTATTAATATGAGGCCCTGTGCGAGTTACCTGGAGAGCTGAAGGATCGGGTGTATGGCTGTCTGGGTGTGGGTCAGTTTTGTAGCTGATTAGTTAAGTGAAGAACACAGACACGACAGCAGCTACTGTTAGTGCCAAGTTGAATGATGGGTGATTCAACGTTGTACACATTGCGCCTATTGGTACTTTTTTCTTACTGTATTGAAAGTGTCACAGTTGGTGAGTTGACTGGTTCCATGTATTGATATTATCTGCCCAACTAGGCATGGTTTGGTAGACACCTACATGGCTTGACAGTGTGGCATTGTACAAGTTCAGCTGTGTTTGTGTGTCTTGTCTTCTGTCCCTAGATCCCTGCTAGAGTCAGTGTTCAATTGCAGCTTATTCCACCCTCACAATGGTACTCACAATCGTCCATCCCTGTTTTTTTGCCATTTTCTAGCACTCTTGCCTGTAGAGATCTTTCTTTACACTGTCTTTGATCATCAGTTGTGTCCTCCAGTTGCTTTCTACTGCCTTCTTCCATTTTCTGTCCTTAGTCTGTCCTTTAATCTACGTTATGGTTATGATGTAACTGTGGTATTGATCTTTCTGTTTAAAAACAGAAACACTTTTTGTTTGTACAATTCATAATTATGCATCACTGATTCATGTATGTGAATTGACCAACCAGGTTCTTGGCTAGGATTTCTGCAAGACATACATATTTGTCACAAAAAACTAACATTGACTACGAACATGAACCAACGAGGAAGACAAAGAACGAACGACTTGTTTCCAGTTGACTCTAGAACAGTGCTAGTACCAGACACCTTATGGCTCTACACTGGTGTAACTATATTTTACTAAGTATTCTGATAATTTGATTAGCATTACACATTTTGCAATATAATCTAAGCTAGAGTGGTTGGCACATTCTTGTGTACAGTGTTGTAATAAACAGTGATGAAAGTGTGCCGTGAATGCCAACAGGTCAGTTGCCCTACTGTGTTTGGCCTGGCAAGTACATGTAGTGATGTTTACACAGACACAGCTTGTCAATATTGAAGTAGATTCTACTTGTGTGAAGATTCTTGAGATCGTACATTTTGCTAACCTGGGCATTTGGGCCACACCTGAGTATGTCATCCCAATTCACTGTCTAGTTTTGATAAAACCACCAGAAAGCTTCTATTTCAGCGTATTTAATTATTGACCCAGAATTCATTTAGGCTTGTGATTCTTAGCATTGAAATTATCACTTGAGTTCGTAATGTGAATCTAAATGCACATGTTTCTGTAAGTCTGTGTCAATGTTGTCAATTTTTCTTGCTGTCTCATAAGCCATGTGACAGACAAATTCAATAACAGTGCATTTAAAACAACATGTCACATCAATTTGACAAATATTTGCCAGCTGTAAAACCAATTTGAGTAACACAGTTGGTCATTCGTGATGGTAAGACTTGTGTCTTCTGAAATTGCAAAGATTGGCTGACGACCGTGTAAACTGTTATCGTCCGTTCTCTACCTGCGTGTGGTTGACTCTGTCCCTGAGTCCCAGGCGTCAGTTTGCATATTGTTACTGTGATGTTATACATATAGTGTAAGCTTAGACATGACCTGTAATCTATTAGTGCAGCAGCTGGCTTACTATAAGCTTGTATGCAGACATCTGTCTCACTGTTGTTATCAGCAAAGCAGCCATGGTTCTAACGTAACAACTGTCAGCCCATAGTCTCGTCCCACATCGAATTATTATTTTCCCCTGTATCTAGTATTCATTCAACTCCTATGTCATCTATTACAAATCATTGCGGCACATGTATGAGAATGTTCTGCTTTGTTGTGTAAATGCATTCTCCTGACAGTGATGACTATACATGACATGACTCATGAAACTAAAGGATCTGCTGGGCAATTACTTCATTTCATTTGTCTAATAATAATTCAACTTCGATAATGTTATGTCTTATATCACTTAAATTATCAACTTTGCCCAGCTTGAGCCTGGAATGTTTGACGTGGAAATGATATACCATGCAGAAGCATAATTTGGATATGATATTAAGACACATGGTTGTTCCATCTGAATGCTTCTATAAGAGGAAGTTAAAGATCCTTCATGTGTACTTAATAACCAGACAGTTCTAGTCTACACCCACACAGAATCGTAGTCTACACCCACACAAAGTTCTGTGTGGCTGAAAAAAATTGATAGTTCAATGATCCAGGAAGTGACAAAACATATACAGAGGCAAGTGGACCTTGACGCCTAGGGGAGATGCGCTTATAGCAAAATGAATGATCCCAAGTTAATATATGGATGTTAAATATGGAACCCGTTGTGAACCAAAACATTGCTATAGAAGTGTGTGATAAGTCACTGTGTATGACGGAGCTGTGTGTAGAATTAGCATTGTCATTATCGGTGGTGTAAATAAATTACACAGTGTAACCAGTGCACTGCCTGGAATCAAATAGAAGCAAGTCTTGAGGCATGCACGGGCAGAACAACACTGCTGAATAGATCGTGGCTATGGTTGGTGAAAGGAACGAAGACACAGTGATCATAGTGGTAGCCACAGTGATCATAGTGGAAGCCACAGTGATCATAGTGGTAGCCGCAGCATTTAGGTAGCGACACATGACACATTTACACCAAGCATGGTGCAAGAAGAGATTGTGGAGATATGCTCAGTCAGGCGTGAAGTCATTCAGGCATGCGTGACGTAGATGTGTGTAAGTTGGTCACTGGGACAGTTCTGTCACTGTCTGTGGGGACACCTCTATACTGTATACAGTTGACAGATTCAGGGGGAGTTTCTCTTTTTCCTACCTCTTATAGATACACTGTCCTGTGGGTGAACTCTGACTGGGTTATAGGAACCATGGAGGTACATTCTTGCTGAAGACGTGGATCACCGACTTTGCAAAGTGTTTACACTTCCTTGAACTATTGATCAGTGGTCTACTAGTTGGCAGTGCATTTGACCTCATGTATACATAAACACAGTTGGAGTATTGTAGCCACCAAAGGCTCTATTTGAGGTCCATGGGGAGAGAACAGATGAAGGTTTTGATGAGCCTCAAGTGATGGGGCTGAACGGTCACCGTACCCAATCACACAAGCACCGAAACACCCAATCACACAAGCACCGAAACACCCAATCACACAAGCACCGAAACACCCAATCACCCAATCACACAAGCACCGAAACACCCAATCACCCAATCACACAAGCACCGAAACACCCAATCACACAATCACACAAGCACCGAAACACCCAATCACCCAATCACACAAGCACCGAAACACCCAATCACCCAATCACACAAGCACCGAAACACCCAATCACCCAATCACCTATGCAGCCAATCACCCAAGCACCCAATCCCCTATGCAGCCAAGCAACCAAGCAGCCAATCATCCAATCATCCAATCCCTAATGCACCCATTCACCCAATCACCTATCTGCTTTTAAAACTAATTATTGATTTAATCTATGCACGGCCCATCCACAGACACACCACAAACTCCTCAGTTGGTCATGGAACAAGCTTGTTCTCTTGATATCATAACTTACAGGTCCTGGTCAATTTTATTTTCTAGCCATCATGTTTCACACACATTCTTTTAAACAGTGAACCTGTCTGGTAGCTAATGCAACATTTGAGCTCGCGTAAGTAAATAATTATTTTGATTTGTATAATAATTGGACACATCATGAAATTGCGTTAACTGCATACAAATTTATAAATTAGTCTCAAAGTTTCTCGGTTCAAAGACCAAGACTGTTCCCATATAATTAGCATTGTTTTTATCCATAATTTGCTGTTTTCACTAAGTTGCTTCTAGAAATGTTTAACTGTACAGGATGCTGTCAGTTTGAAAAAGCCCTGCAAATGGTCAACACTGTGGTGTTTTACAAACAGGAGCAGTGCTTTAGTTTTGATTGGAAGACGTTTGGAAGACCTTCATGTATGACATTTTCCATGTCATAATACACAGCTTAGATGTACAACTGATAGGACACAGTGGTTTAGTAGTTAGAACATTGGACTCCTACTTAGTTGAGGAATGTGAGTTTGAACTATTTTGTTGCCATTTCAAAGGTTGGACGATATTGTATGTAGATTATGATTATGTAGAGTGCAATGGGTAGAGCTTTGGACTCTCGACAACGAGAACCCGGGTTCGAATCCTGTGCTGCAGTGTTAAAACCTTGAACAAATGTTTTCAGTCTACATTGCTCCAGTTCACTCAGTATAAATGAGTACCTGACTATAGACAGTGGTGGATATGTGTACAAGCAGCCTTCGCGTATTAATTGTAGCATATGGCTGGATGCTTCCCAGAGAAACCGAGATGGTGTCTGAGTGAAGAGGTCTGTCAGGGAAGTAAAGTGTAAAGCACTTTGAACGGTCCTGAGGACTGGATACTGCGCTATATAAAAACTTGACTTGACTTTTTGTTACATAATTCTGATGTGACTGAGTGGTTCTCAGAGTTGTCGCCACGATGTTTGAATGAACAGGTCTGCCAAGAAATACAAATGGTGTAAAGGTCTTCAACTAGACCTAAACACACATACAGGATAATGAAGAATTTGGCCATGCTAGAGTAGCATGCTTACACTAACTGTCCTGAAGTCATACATATTAAAAAAAATGTATTATTAATAGCACACCCCCAATGTCGGGGATCTCATGAGAGTATAATTGTGCTCTGGTTAAATGCCATCACTGTGAGAAAAATGTTATATGCAATGTTTAGGTGGCAATCGAGTAATTGTATTGGAATTCCCACCAATCTTCAAATTGTGGCGAGTATTTGTGCTGTTCCCACGGCTGATGCAGTAGCGACTGGCAAAGTCAATTGCGATATTTTACAGTTTGACTCCATTGACTTCCATGGTTTGCAGAGATGATCAGCCAGGGGTACTGTAGCGCAGCGCAACGACCCTGGCTTATGAGGGAGACATACTGCACCCTATGAGAACTTAACTTTGTCATTTTATCCGGAGTATATGTTCAGTGCTGTCACATGTAAACTGCCCTGAACTGAGCAGTGTTTGAGGATTGTCCTGGCGTGTGTTTCAGGCGGGCGCACCGTATCAGTGTGCTTGCACTCTTCATGATGGGCCTCATCTACATCGCAGTGTTTGAGCAGGCTCCCGCCAACACCAACTACAACACCAAAAGGTAAGCAGTGTCGGAATGGCTGTAACTGTTTGGACACCTGCAACTGGTTAGATTCTCGCCTGTCTATTTTTGCATGCGGTGCAAACATTATTATTAGTTTCGGGGTCTGGATACATTGCCAGGTTTTGCTGCATGTATTTGGAGAGATAAAACTAATAGGTGTTCGAAAACAACACATGAAAATAATGCTTTTTGTTAAGAGGAAATGTAGAATTGTTCTTCAGATATTTTCTGAAAGGTATGTTTTGTGATTGTATTTACATTGTTACAAGATTAACAAATTTCACTCTGGAGATGGCATGTTGACTTGAAAGCCTCAGGTGTATTGAGAATTCAGTTTTCTGGTTTGCTATTAACTGGGAGGTTCCAGTTTTGGACACAAAGGCCAGTTTGGTTTCTACAGAATGAGATCCTGGCTTGGCAAGTCCAAGACAGGTTTTTTCCATTTCTCAGCATGGCATCGTCTACTTCCTCTGGGACAGTCAACAGACAGAAGGGAAGGAAGTTGTGTGTAGGAAATCACACCAGTTCACTTGGGTATACTACAAGTAATACCTGGCACCTTGCAATCACCAGTTGTGACATCAAAAGAATGTCTATAGCTTCCTGGATTCAGTTGCAGTGTTATCCACTAGGTGGTGCCACATGTAATACATCTGCCCATTCTCTTCATTGTCACAAGTGCCATAATATTAGCAGATTGTGAATCTGGAATTTTAAGGGCGTGCAAGTTTATTTTTAAATATTAGTTCTATAGGTGTTGATTGTCGATGAGGCGCACTGAAGACACAACAGTTCTGACTGGCTGCACGGCAGATAAACATGACAGGAACATGTTTGTCATGTGACATTGATGATACTTTAGTAACACCAACATTGTGGCGTGTTGTTATTTAATTTCAATTGAAGTGCTAAGTACCAGCAATGCTCTCTGTTTGAGCTTACCATAACGATGAAAAAAAGTTCACCGTTTAGTACGGAATTATGACTTTGTATCCATGAATACCTTCAAGAGTGATTCTTGTGTTATTTGCGTATGCATATGATATGAGCTGCTATATCTGCAGGTGACGAGCAGTCTTAGAATAGAACCTATGGACGAGTTGATGGATGTAGGCACAGTCCAGCTCATGACGTGTGGCTTCACTGGCTTGGTTTATGTCTGTCTAACTGCATTGGTTTTTGTGTGCAAATTTTGCCAACATTATGGAAACAATTTTGCAATCAGGGCTGTTTGTGTTGATTCTTTGCTACACTTTTGGGTGGTTTGTCTAGTTTCTTTGATTGGGTTTAGTCTGGGGAGATATATTTACGAGGGAATTAACCAACTCTGAAGAGTGGCGGCTCACGGGACTGCTGTGACGTCAAATACTGCTTCTATGTAGCGACAACGAGAGTACGGGGATTTTTACTTGTTATTAAAAAGGAAGTTAATGAAATTTAATTATGGAAGGAGCTTTAGATTGTGGATGATGTGGTCATGATTTGGATTACGTGTTTCTGTTGTAGAGGCATTGGGGCGTGTATTGTCGTGTTTGTCTTGTTTGGAGTCACCCACACCCCAGATGGGCCGTTCAAGCGACCACATCCAGGTAGGCACACACAGGTGGCTGTAGACTTAGTCAGGCTGCCGTGACACCCACCGGCCGTTGGTTGTCAGATTTCGAATGTGTGGGACACTCATTCCACTAAAGGGCTTTATGTAGAACCAAATTATTGCCAATCACACATGTTTTGGTGGACACATGGATGTTAACTGTTAAGCCAGTTTACAAATACAAAAGTGTCTGATGACCTGAAGTGGACTATAAACACACATATGACACCATTTGCACTCACTTCTAAGGCATAACTGACAATATCTATGGTTTTGGAACACCTTTATTTGCTCCTTCATTTTTTACCTGTCCGCCACAAATTCACCCATAGTTCTACCCATCCACAACGGTTTCTACCGGTCCAAATGATGGGTGGACGGGTCTCCACGAGTACATATGCCATACAACAGGGTATTTACCCTTCTTAATGTCAGATGTCAGTGCTATAGCTTCGTGGTTGTAGCGGTTCATTTGTGTGGGTTCCTCAACGATTTTCTCATTGTTTAAATGTTCTACAGTTGAGTTTCAGTCAGGAGTAATACAAGTACTAATGGCTTTAAAGTTGACACATGTATTTCTGTAATTTAATTGTAACAAAATAGAAAAACATTCCTTCGGTCTGGCCTTAGTCTAGCTTGTGAGTATCATATGCAAATAAACACCATGAGTTATTACAAAGGTTGTATAGCACTGTTAAAAAATACCGTTATTTAGGTCAAAGGTCACCTGCACTGCAAGCGACTTTAAACAGGTCAGTATAGCAGATAAGATAATTTGTTATCTGGTTAGAAAGACAGACTGTTATGCAAATGAACTCATTAGGTTGTTGCGTTCTGTCTGGCAGTGTTCTTTGGATTGTTTTGTATTTTTTAGTACAAGCATTTACTTAAATGTGGATTACTATTTAAATAGTTCCGCAATTAATCCAAAGAAACTTTTGCAAAAAACATTCACATAAAATACTATATAACTTTGTGTGATGGCACATTTTGGCAGTTAACTGCAACTTTTATCATTTTCACTATTTAATTAGAATCTTTTTAATATTAATTTAAAATGGAAATTCGGCAAAGTAGCATGAATTGTTTTTACTAGTGAATATGAAATGTAATGTTGTACTATTTGTTGCTATGCCTGACAAAACAAATTTCTGTGTTTATGTTAGCTCATTTGCATAATAGCTAATTAGCATCCACCAGTTAGCCTTCACCTAATTCCCCTACAGCACTGTTGGTCGTGTCATCCTGTGTCAATCCTTTGCACAGCTGAGTGGGTGCTTTGGCCCAGGCTTTTGTTTGTTGCATGTTCACTGCACCTGTGGACCTAGTTATTTCATAAATATGTTCGTCACATTGCAGTAAAATTATTCAGGCACAATCCTTCTCACGACAACTGACAATTTTCAGGTTAATCATGTTTCAGTAGTTTTTATGCATCGTTTAGTTCTATGGCACTGCCTCCTGGTCTCCTTGCTTTATTGTTCTAGTCATGTGACCTGTTGCCTAGCAACAAGGTGCACAAAAACAATCAAGATGAATGCTGAACCCGTGGAGCATTCAGAAACAAATGCCACAAATGTTTTCATTATGAAAAAACAATGGTAAAGGTGAATGTTTTAAATGTCATGGCAACAAAGTAATGTTGTACACATGTATTACCATGTGTCGGTAAATATTGTTGCCATGGCAGTGCTTGGTGAATTACAATAGTGTAATTGTACTTGTGACATAGACAAGCAGGTAGTGGGGAAAAACTGGATCCATAAACTGTTCTTGTATAACTGTCAACCCTCCTCCGAGATTAGTTGATCCTCACATAATCTAAGCATTGAAATAGCAGTAGTACATTGGGTGTGAGAAGATGGCAAATATTTGCTGTCATAAGAACGATAATACAAAATGCAAGTCATGATCCACACACCACCAAAATATTCAGTATTTAAAGGTATTCCTTTGAAACAGATGTATCATAAATGACGGAGGTCTTGATGTTTTGCATGACTTTCACACAAATACCGGGTAGTCTGAAGATGGACTCTTGAATAGTTTTGGAAGTACAGTTGAGCTCACTGTCACATTTTTAAATTGTAGTTGATATTATAGTTTACTTTAAGTAATTTTTAAAGTTACTTTACGTTTGCTTATGTACTGAAAGTACTTAGAGTATGTGAAAAAAGTGTATATGTTTTTTTTACAATATATGTAATACTGCAGGTTTTCTAGAGTAAGTTATTTTTTAACCAAAGTAAAGCAAGTATATAGTGTATACGAGACTGCCATCTAGTGTCTCGAAAGTACAAAGATCGCATGCAAACCGTCCCGGATGTCTAAAAGAAATTTGTAAAAATTGCAGTTTTGCCAACCGTAATTTTACAAATCGACAACATATATATATATATATATATATATATATATATATATATATATATATATATATATATATATATATATATATGTGCCAGCATGTCAACACAGAATGAGAATAGGCATGACAAACACAGCAACATGCCTGAATGTGTTTCTCAATCGCATGGTTGTTTATTTCTTTATAAAAAATACTGGTGCTGAAATGTTTTATAAAATAGAATGTTGCGTAAATTTAGTGTCATATGTTACATTACATAAATAATTTACAATTCAACTACAATACAAGTTGCTGAGGTGAAATGTAAGGAATGACCTCACGTGTACATATGTGTGTATGTATGTAGATATATATATACATATATATAATATATAATATATATATATGTATATATATATATATATATATATATATATATATATATACATATATATATATATATATAAATATTTATATGTATATATTAATTTCAAGATAAGAATGGTGACTCTGAACCACTGAATATTTGCTTATTTTTAAGCTATCTCCATATTTAACACATGTTTATTAATGGATCTAGTCACATAACTTCACTACTTAAAAAACACTGGATGTTAACGTTGGTGGGGGTAGAGCATGGATTGAAACAGTACAAAACATGGACCTTTCTGGAGTTTCTGGAGTTATGGGACCACTCCAGTTATGCTCATGTAATCAGTCAGTCAGTGTTCTCTCTAAAGGTGCCCTTGTTTGTTGCAGCGTTCTGGAGACTCATCCTGTGTCTTAGTGTCGTCTACGAACTCGTCCTCGTCTTTCTCCTCTTCCAGGTATAACTCTTGCACATTTTGTTAGTTACTGATATTGCTTATGTTAATTACTAATGCTGTGTGACAGCCATTGCTATTGTGTTTACGTAGTACGTACTGTGCATATATTTATAATCATTCAGGCTGACAGGCTCTGTGCAGTTCCTGCTGCTTACCATATCTGTTAGTGATGCAATATAGTCAAGATCGAGGGCAAGGTCGAATGCTCCGTGATCTAAAATTTGAGGAAGGACAGCAAATTGTCTCACTATGAAACTTAGTAATGAACATTAAATAAAATGTCTAACTAATAATAAAATGTTGTGGTTCTTTTGGGGGTGAATGAAACTCAAACTGAGCCAGGGAAAAACATATTAGTTTAGTTTGAGAATAGGTAGATAAAAATAAAAAACCTAAATTTGGGAATGAGAAAAACTGGATTATAAACAGACAATTACAGACCTTTGGGGTAGCTTGTTTGCGAGCATTGTAATAGGGTGTTTTGTTTGATATTCTCAAAGACAGCGGATGATGCAAGGAAACTTCTCACCACCATTGACGAGAATCTTGGCAAAGAACTACCAGAGAAAGATTACGGTGGAAACTGTCGGATCTATGATCCGGATAATCCAGAAGATCCATGGCATAATGTTTGGGTAAGGATCATGTAAGTGTTCTAGCTGCATTTTGGGCAAGTTATGGGATCTTGTGAAATTAAGCAGCTTTCATTGAGTTCCTGGTAAGATGTAGTACTATTCGCTTTTGATTATCAGAATTAATGTTCTTAATGAACCTGGTTTGTTTTTCATTTAATGTGCCTGATGAATTCTATTTTGTAAATGGTGACATTTTATGTGCTTTACATTGGCAGATTTGTAAAAAAGAAAGAAGTGGAATTGCTTATTGTACACAAAAACTTATGGTAATTTATATGAGCATTGATAAGATTGCAATCAGTTTAACAAAAGCATGAATCCACCAACTGTCAACAAAATCGGTTAAACAGAACAACACTAGTGACTTGTGACTAGTTAATTTGTGTTTTTTGATCTACAGGACAAGATGGATGGCTTTGTGGTTGTGCATCTCTTTGGCTGGTGGCTCAAGGTTGGTACGGTTTTGTCACCTCTGTCACGAGAATGTATCTTGTCATATGCTGGTTGACTTCTGGTGGGGTCAGTGTGCTTGTGTGTTGTGGTTTGTGATCAGTGAAAATGTGACAGACGTTTAGATTGATCAGAACTGTACGGATGAGTTACTGTGAAGCTGTTCAAGAATTTGAACTCAAAAATTGTGAAGATATAACAAGCTTCTCAGATGAATTGCCTTTAAATATTGAAAGTTCTGAAGGTATCTTATAGAGAACACAAGAGTATTTAAGCATATTGTGCACACCAGTGCTGTGACAGAATCCCACAAAACTGTTGTGAATTTAATTGTAAAAAGGTTAAAATGTATGTATAACCTGCCTTGGATATTTTGGTCCAGTAGCCCCAGTGTACAAAACCCATCAACTGCACCAAAACATGTCCTCTTGACAGTGGAGTAGTCACTGTGAGGATGTCCCAATGCTACACAATCGAGAGTATTCTAAACTGATTTCATATTGCTTTCTTACGGTGCCCCACACTACCTTTGCAGTGTGTCCTGTACTGGCATCACTGTGTCCATTACTGCCTTCACAGGGTGTCCCATACTACTTCCTTAGGTTGTCTAATATTTCCTTCATAGGGTGTTCCATACTACCTTCATAGGGTGTCTAATATTTCCTTCATAGGGTGTCCCATACTACCTTTACAGGTTGTCTAATATTGCCTTCATAGGGTGTCCATTACTACCTTCATAGGTTGTCTAATATTGCCTTCATAGGGTGTCCCATAGGACCCATACTACCTCCATATGGTGTCTAATATTGCCTCCATATGGTGTCCCATACTACCTTCATAGGGTGTCTAATATTGTCTTCATATCGTGTCCCGTACTACCTTTATAGGGTGTCTAATATTGCCTTCACAGGGTGTTCCATACTACCTCCATATGGCATGTAATATTACCTTCATAGGGTGTTCCATGCTGTCTTTATACAGTGTCCAATAATATCTTCACAGGGTGTCCCATACCTTCTGTAATGCCCACTGAGGGTGTGTGACACACTGTGACACTATGTATGTGTGTTGCAGACACTCATCCTGCGAGACTACTGGCTGTGTGTTGTCTTCAGCACGATGTTTGAGGTGATGGAGTACACACTAGAACACCAACTGCCAAACTTCAGCGAGTGTTGGTGGGACCACGTAAGTGTTGGTGAGACCACGTAAGTGTTGGTGGGACCACATAAATGTTGGTGGGACCACGTAAGTGTTGGTGGGACCACGTATGTGTTGGTGGGACCACATAAATGTTGGTGGGACCACGTAAGTGTTGGTGGGACCACGTAAGTGTTGGTGGGACCACATAAGTGTTGGTGGGAAAATGCCCCGCACAAATTAATTTTATGATTATGACTGGTTTATTTTTGCCTTCTGACATATGTAAATCTTAGTGTAATTATAACGTCAGCTGTTGACCACCTCCTTTTTAATGGTCAGTTAGTGAGGGTGTCACAGACACCAGCCAATTACAGCAGGCGTTGCAAAAATGCTTTCGGCTGCATTGGCTACTTGGACTGAAATGGTTAAAAGTAAGATCTGAGTACAATAATTACAACCGTTGTTGATAACCACAGGACTCTTTATGCTGTGTGTGCCTTCCCCAGAGCCATACTGTTTTACCAGGTATATCAAGAGTACAATATTCACATACAGTGCCTCCAAGCTGGCTTATTATATCTATACTTTGCTGTTACGGAAACAAGTTGGAAAGCTATGGTCACGAGGTTGTGTTATTATATTGAGGTGACAATAGTTGGGGTCAGTGTCATAGTGAGCTGACTAGGTGTGGCTTCAGGACCCTAGGCCATGTCTGTGTTGACCTGTGTCCTCGTCTTGCAGTGGGTGATGGATGCGCTGGTGTGTAACGCACTGGGCATCTACCTGGGCATGAAGACAGTCAAGTACCTGTCCATGAAGACGTACCACTGGCGCGGCATGTGGAACATACCCACCTACAGGTCAGTTCATTTTGTGATAACTAACACAAGCCCAGGTGACGTGTCGCTAATGGTTAGTGGAAAATTATGTTTGTTGTTGGAAAATGAACTACTTATTATGGAGGTTCTTTATAACAATTGTGGTATGAAAGAGAAAAAATACAAACCATTTTATCACAAGGTCACCAAAGGTCCATTAGGGTCTGTGCAGATTCTACTAGTTTTGTAGAAATATCTCTGTAGTAGAAATTATTATAAAATGGTTATCATATGAACCCAATACATTTGAACCAGGCAGCATGAGTGTTATTTTTAAATTTTCTGTTTATGGGTCTTTTCATAAATCAGACAGAAACATAAGCATACTATTGGCATGTTAATGTATTTAAAAATATTACCTTTGAAGTAATGTAAAAAGTAAGGCATTTCAAAAAAAATTCTACAATGGTTTTACGTTTTGATTGAAGAAGCCTCAAAGACTTCACAGAATGGTTGTTTAAAATACATTTGTTGTCTTCAGGGGGAAGTTATCTCGAATCTTGCGGCAGTTCACGCCGTACTCCTGGACTGACTTTGACTGGAAGCCAACCTCAAGTCTCAAGAGGTGGCTGGCCATGCTGGGGGTCATGGCCATGGTAAGTTGAGTTGTTTGATTAATTAATTTGTGGTTTTTTCCAAATTGCAATGTTAGTGACTCGCACTAACTGTTAGAGTGTTGTTATCGTTAGTGGTGTGTTAGAATTTGAATATATTTCAATCAAACTTGTTGATGTGTAATACTGGGGAGGTTATTGTGTGTTTGTTATGTACATTGTGACTCAGTGTCATTTCAGGCTAGGGTAAAATAAAATTGGGTATTTTGCATATTTATGTTTGAATTTATCCAGAAACCTGTATTCTGTATTTGATGTTTGGCGTACTTAGTACTACTACTTACCCACATACATACCAAATAAATTAAATTAAACCGCTTATGAAGTATAAAGCATGACGTAGTGTACATTATGCAAAGAAACAAAATGTGCTCTATAATAAATGATATATCACAAACATGATATGCATGGAATAAATGTATTCACGCTAGAACTTATAAATATTTAAATGAATATTAAATAGTTTTTATTTATTTAAATTATTAAATGTTATCCATCTAATAGCAGAATTACTTTATCCATTTTATTTAGTTAGAAATTACAGAAAATGTTTTAGTATGGTGTGAAAGAAAATATTATATAATTATTATTAAGCTTGTACGCTTGTCAGTAATACAGCAATGGATATTTATGTTAAAAAACTCATTTAAGTTAACAACATATTTTATTTAATGGTGAACTTTCTTTAAGAGCTTTTTATCTCAGTGAGATGGTCCCAGATCTTCCAAGTGTAAACAACTGGATACCGCAGTAACTTCACTGTATAAGAAGCAATGTTGTTTAAAGTAGAGAGTGCTGTGAGGTTCGACTGACGTCTGGTGCGTGTCTTGTAGTTCCTGTTTGCGGAGTTGAACACGTTCTACCTGAAGTTTGTGCTGTGGATCCCCCCGCCCCACCCCCTCTGTCTCAGTCGCCTCATCTTCTTCCTCCTCATCGGAGCCGTCACCATGAGGGAGGTGTTTGAGTACCTCGACAACCCGTGAGTAGACACGTGTCCTCTGTCACGTCAGTCACAGGCTGCACTCTGTCCGTAGATGTCCCTGTAGCGCAGGAGAATGCAGCGGAGTGTAGAGAATGTTTTCTAGACATTCCAGTGTTTTCCTAATATGTGTGGAGATGTTGTGATGGTGTCACTACAGACGTATGTTTGTAATAAATATTTGCCTGTTGGTGACCGTCTGGTCACTCGTCCTCATGTTTATTGCCCATCATCAGAACAAGTCTGGCTGGTTTGATAAACACAGTTATGAAAACAAACACCCTGAGTTATACAGTAGGCCAGCGAGACCATTGTAGCTTCATTGAAATGCAGTTAAGTCAGATGGCAATCTAGCCTTGGGCCAGACTATGGTGGATGATGATTGATGATACACTGTAATTACTAGTCGAATTCACTTCTGAATTAGTAACCTGTTTACCTCATGACATGAGACATCAGGCTCCAAGTCCAGCCTCATCACGTGTTGTGATATTTATCTTAATTAACTACTTCATTTGAATCGTTAAACTAGATTGCCTTTATCTATTGATCTACATTTTATACAGCTATCATATCTGAATTGACTTAGTCTTACATTTCAATCCATTGTATATGTACTATTTTCGTGTATTGGTTTTATCTGGAGCTCTGTGATACACATGATATTATGATACACATGTTATTATGATATACAGTATCTATGGTTAGCTAAGCAGTGTAGCTAATGTACATGTTAGAAATCCGTTATCTAATTGTAACGCACACTATTGTCAAATTTTAAATTAATGTCACAATAAGTATGACATGTCTGCGAATGATATAGGTATATGTAACTTGTCAAACGCAACCATGACTAATGTGAATTTTTTATCCGAAATGGTTTAAGAGATATCAGATTTTATACAACGACGATGCCAACAGTATTATCACAGACATGATTGTATTTTAAAATATTGTATCATTGCCATGTGTGAAAATAAAGATTTTATGATTATCATAGTAGTGTCCTACCATTATCTATCTAGATGATTTATGGCGCTATATCAGTGTTATTATTATCACGGTGACTTTTACACTACATCAGTGTTATTATTTCGGTAACTTTAATTTTAAAAAAAACACTCGTTCTTGTGATGGCAGGAACTGCAAGACGTTTGGCACGCAGTCGTGGATGGCGTCGGCCCTCATCATCACGGAGCTGCTGGTGGCGCTCAAGTTCGACTGGGAGACGTTCACGAAGCCACTGCCCCGCCACGTCGCCATCGTGTGGCTGGTCGGACTGACCGGTCTCGCCCTCTGGACCGTGTGGCACTTCTACCTGCAGCGGCTGCTCTTCTACACCGAGTACAAGTTGACGGTCGTCGAGGGGGAGAACCGTGCCGACGGTGATGGCGTGGTCAACGGGGGCTGCCAGAAAGAGGTTGCGGGGGCACGGCGAAGGGTGAAAACAGGCCGTGAGTGAGTTGAGCGGTCGGCCAAGCATGACTGTAGTAATCGCTCAGGCGTGACTATCGTGGTTGCTCAAGCGTGACTGTATCTGTCACTGGAGTGTAACTGTTGTGGTCACTTCAACATGATTGAGTTGGTCACCTATGCATGACTGTCGTGATCGGTCAAGCATGACATGATGTGTTTCTTTTGTTGAAATATCTGAAATTCCGCATGAATCCGTGCAGCATTTAGCACTGGTTTTCATTCATCAAACCTTGCCATCTGTGGTTTATCGGGGATATGCCTCACACCAAAAGTAGTTTCTCTTCAGCTGCACCAAAAGCATAACTGTAGTAATCGCTCGGGTGTATCTATCGTGGTCCCTCAAGAAGTGTGACCGTGTCTGTAACTGGAATGTAACTGTTGTGGTCACTTAAACATGATTACGTTGGTCACCTATGCATGACTGTCGTGATCAGTCAAGCATGACCATGGACATGATGTGTTCCTCTGGTTGAAATATCTGAAATTCTGCATGAATCCATGCAGCATTTTGCACTGGTTTTCATTCTGATAGCAAACCGTGCCATCTGTGGTTTTATCGGGGATATGCCTCACACCAAAAGTAGTTTCTCTTCAGCCGCACCAACAGTAGTTTCTCATCAACCACACCAAAAGTAGTTTCTCTTCAGCCGCACCAACAGTAGTTTCTCATCAACCACACCAAAAGTAGTTTCTCTTCAGCTGCACCAACAGTAGTTTCTCATCAACCACACCAAAAGTAGTTTCTCTTCAGCCGCACCAACAGTAGTTTCTCATCAACCACACCAAAAGTAGTTTCTCTTCAGCCGCACCAACAGTAGTTTCTCATCAACCACACCAAAAGTAGTTTCTCTTCAGCCGCACCAACAGTAGTTTCTCATCAACCACACCAAAAGTAGTTTCTCTTCAGCCGCACCAACAGTAGTTTCTCATCAACCACACCAACAGTAGTTTCTCTTCAACCATAGCAAAAGCAGTTTCTCTTCAACCACTGTCAGGTCGTTGTCATTTGTGTTCATATGTCTGTGAGTGATGTTAGAAAACATTTATCTTGAACACGTTCGTTTCATTACAGACAGATCTGTATCAAAATGGGATATGGCTGAATTCCTGGCAAAATCCCAAACCTCTGTCGCACGAGAAATCCCTACTGTGCGGCATGTCTGGACCATTTTGGTCACTCATGCATGACTATTGACCATTCAGGCGTGACAGTTTGGTGGTATCAAGTGGCTACATTAGAGGTATACATGACTCCATGTTTGTCTGGGTTAATTCGGTTACGTGACAGATGCCGTCTCCCTGGCTGTGATGTTGTAGTGCCTTAAATGGTGCATGCTATTTTCTTCACAAGTTAGTGGAAAATTATACGGATATTTCCTATGCACATAATAGGCTACACAGCAGTATTTGTTATATATGTTTGCCTGTAGGTTGAATACAGCTATCTTGATGAAACAGAAATTTATATATATAATATTTATTTATGAATAACTATACATACAAATGAGTTCTCAAACACTTGGAATGTGTAAAGTGTAATATAATAATTGGTTATTCCTATTCTTTCTGGACGTTTTGTGTCTGTACGTGGACTTTTGTGTAATAATATGAGTTAGAAAAACAAAGTGCTTGCAATAGATGTTTTTCCAACATTCAGATTGCGAACAGTGTTTTGGGGCTATTAAATACGGTTTGGTTGGCAACATGCATTTAACAAATTGTTATGAAAGCAAACGTAATACCTCCTGAGTTGATATAACCGTCGCTTGCAATATAAAGAGTGGCAATATATTTTGACTAATGCTCTGTATATGGATGTTTTCTACCAAGCAGACTAATGTATTTTCATGGAAGTTACTGTATCATATTTGTGTCGCTTCGCCGTCGTGCTTAATAGTTGTGCCAGTGACTTTTCTGTTGTTAGCGTGTTTTTTCTATCGAATAAGCATTTATTGTGTTTGTGTGGATGTCGTCATGTAATAGTTACTGGTGTGGCTAACGTTCTGGCAGCTGACTACTGTCTTTCTGTTGGCAGTTTGAAACATGTCAGAACCAAGGTAATATTTTCTTAAACTTAGAATATATTTTATTACGGTCATTTACTTTGTAAACATACTGGTATGCAAATATTAAATAGACATGAACGCGATTGCGAATATTACTACGTGATTGCGAAAATTACTACTGTTTTTTTATATAATTAGAAAATGTTTATATGAAGATATAGTGTGTGTATAATAGCTGTCGCTATGAAATGTAACATTTTAATGAAATCGTAATGTTTATGTAATCTGAAATCAGGTGCTTTCACATGGACTGACCCTTTCATCAGTCTGACATGGTCACAGTTTTTACGACTAACTTATGACATAAACATGCAGTGGACTTTGTTATAGGAATGTCAGGACTTAAAACCTAGTATGTATGTGTATATTCATATATGTATATATATGTATATATATATATAATTATACTCGTGCGTGCAGCATACACATACCAGATTTGCATAGCATCGCATTGCAGACAGCCGTTTCGGGAAATCCAAACATTATATGCTTAAAACGTTTTGACCACTACTTGCATTGATAATGTTTTTTTTTAAATTCTATTAGAATACCTAGTATATCCGTACATATAATAACTTATGCAATTATTTGCTCCTAAGAATATGTTTAGTTTATTACTCTAATTTTCTATAACTAAGTATAAAGGACATCAGATAAAGGAACACTTTAAACAAGCCCAAAGATTCCTTGTCTGGTTCTTGTAGCAAGTGTCCACTGCATGTATACATGTATTATACATAAATCTAATATATATATATATATATATATATCTGTCACTTAAGAACACCGTCTACGTTCACACGTCGTGTACTATACTCATAGCATACTAGATATTATTCTTACATTTGTGTGCGTGATTGTGGCGACCGGTAACTAGGAATGTTTGATAAAGACTTGCAACGTTCCCCCGTGGACACTCTAAGGGTGTCACACGATGACTACGGTGAACGAAAGACGACTTAATATGGATGTTCTGTGCTTGCTTGCTTGTGTAAGCCAGGTTTTAGTCCAATTGTCACAATTCCAGATGACAAGAGGAAATGGCGCCATAGTGTTTTAGGTAGTCTAGCTGTTTGTGTGGTTTGCCACGCAGATGTCTGTCAGTTGCATTATTAGACATATTGATATCGCTGGCATTTGCAGAATTCGTAAGGAATATGTTTCTCATTTGTATATTTTCTTTCAGAGTGAATACGCTTTTCTGTAAATTCAATCGACGTTGTTCATTTACTAATGCGACATTGTGCCTTCTAAGTTTTTTTGTAAATGTTCATCTGTTTCTACGAATATCTTAATAACGTGTGTGTGTGTGTGTGTGTGTGTGTGTGTGTGTGTGTGTGTGTGTGTGTGTGTGTGTGTGTGTGTGTGTGTGTGCGTGAGTGCGTGAGTGCGTGAGTGCGTGCGTGCGTGCGTGCGTGCGTGTGTTTGCGTGCTTGTGTTTGCGTGCTTGTGTACGTGCGTGCGTGCGTGCTATTTTAATATTCCCGCCATTCAGGCAATGCTATCTTCTATGCGAACTGTGGCCGTTGCTTTTTGAAAAGTGTGCAATCAACTATTTCTAACGCTGTGGCTTTCTCGTGTGTTGCACCGTTCATGACCAACTTGTTGCTGCTCAGGTGATGTGATGCATGCTGCGATGGCATGCATTCGCATTTATCAACGTTCCACGATAGGTTGTGAGGTTCTGTAGACGATTGGAGTGTTGATTGACCGTTCGTCTTTCGCTAATGAACTTGCACCGTTGTTGTGTGCTGTTACATTGCCATATCACTATTTTTGCAAAATACTCGAATAAATTTCAAACGATTTCTACGTGTTGTGATTGACAAAGACATTGCTAAATGCAATATATATATATATATATATATATATATATATATATATATATATATATATATATATATATATATATATATATGGGTGTGTATATATATGCATATATATATATATACAATGTGCAAGAATATTATAATGTATATATATACAATGTCCAGGAATATTAGAATATATATATATATATATATACACACACATATATATATATATATATACCGCACACGCACGCACACACCACAACCGTTGTTACCTAAGTTAAACTAGGTCCTACAGCAATCAACATCGTTCAGCTCGTCGTTTTTTGTTATCCTTGACGCGAACAATCCGTGGTGTTGTGATCGCGTTATGGTTCGTGTCTTAAAATTGGTCTCGTGGTCGCATGCAAGAAACGAGAAGAAATACGGCCATTCCGTACGATATACTGCCCGTTGGCAAACGGACCGTAGCTGTTCCAATGACGTCATCACTAACTGTTTGATGACGTGTCTTCTTCCATTTAGCCAACTAACTTCCTAAATTTTGAAAATCATTGTTGGTGCATGTGTAGGAAAGGCGCGTTGCAACAGAAATAGATAGAAGACAATAGTTGGCAGTTGAATAAAATGAATTTGACAGATGAAGGTAATAATTAAATATGGATGTGGAGGGGCGCAAGTGACGTGCTACTTTTCTTTACTGGGAACTAAACAACAACCCACTTTCAACATATCTAAAGCAGAACCTGGCTGTGTGTCTCTGCATTGCCTCGATCTTGTTGATGTTCGTTTTGATTGTATGATTCCCAGACCGTTCTTGCAAATTCTGTCTATTCTGGTCTGATGAGTGCCTTGTATGCTCGCTCGCGTGCATGCGTACGTTCGTACGTTTGCACGTTAGGGCTTATACATGACGTCATGTCCTTGTAGACAAGTGCGAGATAGAGCACTGTCCATCTGCACGCATGTCCGCGCACTCAGCTAACCCCGCGCGGCGAGTGCGTCAGCGAGCCACGTCAACGCTCTGTCCCGGGGTGCCGTCGTTTTATTACTGCCGCGTGTGGCCTCACACCTACGGTTGTATTTCTGGACGAGACGATGGTCGTCTTCTTCTTCTTCCTCGATGGACTCTTCAATTTGTTTCCGAGTGCGACGCGGTTGGTCTCAGACGCATCGGCCAACAGGAGGTCAATAGGAACGCCGTTGTCCTGATCTCGAAGGGTGACGCTGGAGACATTGTAGAAATAGAAATGGTATATTCTTAGCAATGTCATCGTTAACATTTTGTACACATAGTCGACATGGATTGAGAACTTACATTAACGACTTAATTATGAATCACAGATGCCGTTGCATTTTGGATAAAACAACGGCATCTGTGATTCACAATTATGTATGTATCTACGAGTATTATATTATATAATTATGTATATATGTATATATTTACATACACAAACGCACACACACACACACACACACACACACACACACACACACACACACACACACACACACACACACATACACACACACACACACACACACACACACACACACACACACACACACACACACACACACACACACACCAAACACGTGCACATTATACACATATACACACACGCGCATACACACAAACACATATGTGCCACAGAACAATCAAAACAAAACAGTTAGTAAAGAAAAACATCAGTACACATGCGTAACTACAAAACGTATTGCCTATAATATAATGAATTTAATGTATGTATGTATATATATATATATATATATATATATATATATATATATATATATATATATATATATATATAATTATTTAATATACATATAATATACATTAAATTATATACATATATAAATTAATTATATTATAGGCGATTCGTTCTTCTCTACTGTTTTGATTGTTCTTAGTATTTATTAGTATTCTCTTTATTATTTAAAATGACATGTCTCCCCCGCATTAGTGACGTGTCATAGCGGGAGTCTCCTTGACAGTTATAATTGTTAATTATTTCAATTCGAACATTTTGGCCAAATATATATATATATATATATATATATATATATATATATATATATATATATATGTCTGCCAGCCTATGTCTGCCAGCCGGTTTGCAGAATTCCGCAAGTTTTGGGGTTGGTATCTCATAATTTAATAGATTACACATAACAACAGAAACAATAATAATAATCTTGTTGAAATATAAACGAAATATCTTCTGGAATGTTACATCTCTTCGTTTGCTCAGAGCCATGTTGGTCAGAGTGATACATCACTGCCTCGCATTACACCCAGTGATGCCTAAATTGTCTACGACACTTGCGTCTTTGAGCATGATGTTTCTATAATGTCAATGGTCAATACGTCATTGTGTTTATGTCGTCTCAGATGGACACATGCCTGACCACGTCCATGGCTTTATGAGAACCATGGAGTCATCTGCTTGCGCCATAATGGAAACAGACGCACACTAATAACCTTTATTCATACAGCGCCGGGTATATACCAAGAGACTGTATACACTGTCTTCAGAGGCGCTTAAAATACAACATTTCCAGACATATGATTTCTTGGTAATGCAGAGAAGAGGAAGAAGACTATACACAGACTTCTAAGATAACATAACGTGTACATACACTCTTGGAATGATGCTTAGCCTAGTCTAAGGAGAAGGCAATGGCCAGGTGGATTGAAGGGCCAACAAATTATTCAAGGCAGTCAACATATTTTAGTTCGTTGTCGCTACGATAACTATATTAATGTCATCTGACTTCATCCATGTGCCGATTTCATGGCACGATTTGTCAAACTTGTCTACGATTGGTAGGGTAAACGAAACGCGAGGTCGCGTAACGGACAGTTCTCTAGTAAGGAAGGGTAGAATTAACTTATTCGTAATCTTGACCAAATGGCGACGTCGTGGTGTTGCTATATGATTACAGTGTGGCTATGCTATATATTACCTAACAATTAGTGACTTTAGACACACCTGATGGCACTAATAATTAATTGAGAACATTGTAAGTTCCCCCGGTCACATTGTTTCAAATGCGAATGCAATATATCATTAATGAGAGTACAATAACGAAGTAAACAAATTCAACGTTATGCATGCGGAATATACATAGCATGTATCCACAAATTCAAACTTAGATAGTAGTGACAGCATTCTAACAATAGTATCTTATTATAATTAGCTATACTCACCAAAAACACTTGAATCCAAAACTGACGGACACGCACATAAAACGAATGAAGATTACCAAGAGTCAAACACGACATTCATACACCCGACTACATTTATATGAATGCTTTATTTGTATTACTTGTCCACATTACACATTGTACAATATTGAAGAAAAACATATATTTATCAGTTTGTCGAACTATAGTGGAGACCATGCAAGGACAGCTCGTTCAGGTTACTTTGTCGTCGTTGTCTCCGTGTGTTGGCGGCGGGAGAGCACCGTTAACGCCATCGACCTGCAAAGTCTGTATCTTTTATAACACTGTCATACAACTCGAGAAGTCCGTCAAATGTCACTACGCCTACTCGATGGTGATTAGGCTTACAACGTGGCAACCGTGGATGATTCGTCTGATCGAATGTAACACCATTAATTTGTGAGCACGGCGGATGAGTGGCTCCTGCATAGCCTCTTGCCACCATTTCGTACAACTTTTCATTTGTTTACTTTCTTTCAGCTTACTCAGCTGTACCAATGAACATCTGGTCACAGATGAATGTGGATATTTGTATACCAAAGCGTCGCCGGTAATATAGCGTGGGATAAGTCCAGATGGTGTTTGACTGAACTGTTCTTGCAGTAGTAAAATGTAATGGAAATACATATACACACACACTCTCTCTCTCTCTTTCACACACACACACACACTCGCGCGCACACACATACACACACAAATAAATACATATACGCACATACACACACTCACACTCACACTCACACTCACACTCACACACACACACACACACACACACACACACACATACACACACACACACACACACACACACACACACACACACACACACACACACACACACCCACACACACACACACACACACACACACACACACACAGACACACACACACACACACACACACACACACACACACACACACACACACACACACACACACACACACACACACACATAAACATACCAATTGATTTACAATTTCCGCATCATTAACAACGCGAGTCTCCCAGGACTCAACACGCCGTCTCCGGAGACTCGCGCCGTTCTTCCTTCTGCACTTGCAATAACTCTTCATGAGACGACGTGGCGACCATCCTCCCACCAGAGGAGCGGACAGATTCATCACTCGGCGAACTAATGAAATAAATTAACTTCGGCGGATTTCTGCTAAAGCGCGTTCTTATGCAGGCGGACACCTGATTTCGCGCGTCCCAGCCCTCGGCGTTGCCACTTCGGGCACCCAAACAACGCCGCTCAACCCCCCGAGGCATATACCGCAGTTGGCCGCCCCGGGGGAAATCAACGGGTGCCTGCGAAGATTTGCAGAGGTGCGAAGCGAAGTCTTAGATGTGCAGTTACCGCCTGAAATAGGCAACGATGAATAATACAAACGAGAGACAGGTGATTTCAGAGGCGGCTGCTGGTGTGAGAATCCCTTAGATAACCCTTTCATGCACAATAAATAACCAACTCGATATGTATGTCGTGTGTACTGAAAAGGCGCCCGTGTAAATTTGTGGAAAACCGCAGCGATGACATTCTTGGCACGACGTAATAATACAACTGCAGGAATACTGATTGACGCGCATCCGTATTACGTACGCATAGAAGTTGATGCATCTGTGCTGTAATACCGATGCCGACATGATGTCGACACTGATGTAGAGATAACAGCGTGCTAACATATTTGCAAGTGAGTTTTCAATATACTTAATTGCTTTTTACATTTACCATTGGTAGTTGAAATTTAACGAGTAGCTGCTGAAGCATTCCGCGATCACAATCTTGTGTACAATCGTGTCTGTTACATACGCAGCTGTCACAAGATGATTTATTTGACATTTACTAATGGAATCGCTTGCACATTTTTTGGTCTGGATCTGAGCAACGGATGTATTAATTTTAATAATCGTTGCTTACCCGTTTGAAAAAGCCTAAGCAGTTCTGTGCTATTTCTGTCGGTGTGGCAACTCCTCAAAATTTTTGCTTTCTGTATATTACTTTAACATATCATCCAGTCGTTTAAACAAAAACATTTTTTGTATATCCTCGTTAGTCACTGGCCTATTCAGCAATGTTAACTGCTTATCATAAAATGAGCTAAAAGACTGTGAAGGTCAGCGAAACCTCAGGCTTGTCCGATTTAAATAGTTCAACAAAATTGGATTCGTGTGGAACTGTAAGACAATTGTTTATTCCTCCGTGATGACTAGTATCTGTGGTACATCAATGTATCGCACAATAACTGATTGTGACGCTCGTTTCGACCCAAACGCTGACCTGTAACCATGCTCTGAGTGTATGCGTGTAGGTGCTATATATATAGCTTCTGACGTCACGATACCACGTGGCCACACAGATGATCAAATACCAACTTTCCACAGACGTATTTAAAATCGAATTTACAGTACCTGCTTTTAGCAATGATTCTGACCAACTCACATGTCCAGTACATTATGAGTTACGATGTTTATATACAAAGGCAGCCATTTTCATTAACAGACATTTCACTCGCTTGGTGACGCCACCGTCTACGTGTGATGTCCTCGCGACGCCAGCTGACGATCGTACCACCACCTCGTAATATTTAAACCTATTTTGGGACTTTGACGTCTCATGTCACCGGCCTTAATAACTGACGTGATAACACTCCACCATACCCGTGACCTCCCTGACTCGGACCTCTCCATCCTCAAGTCGAGCTAGTTCTTAGGTTATTTCCTCCAAACAGCCCAAACTTGGGCTAACGCAGGAATTCTTCTCTAGAATTAGTGAGTCTACTACAGGTTACAACATTTATATCCTGTGTGGGATCTTTTACTTCCCCTGGCATAGACACCGGATAGAAGGGACCACCGGCTTTTAGTGTCTCTTCCGAAAGACACAGGCAAATGTGGGGTAAATGAAATGGCCTAAGTTTCGAAACGGCGGTAGGTGGGATCGAACCACCGTCCCCTCGATTGACAGTCCGGCGCTCTACCGCGCGACCCCCGCTCCCCACAGGGACTGCATTACGTATGGTACTGTCGTTCATCCTCGCAAGCCAGAGGTCGTTGTTGTACATTCTTAAACCCTTGGTCGTTCCTCTCCATAAAGCTGGAGGTAAAGAGGACTCTATTATGCAGTTATATCAGTTGACTTCGCCAGTCGCTACTGCGTCAGCCATGGAACGGACCAAAAACCCGCCCCAATTTGAAAACGCATTCACGATTGGTGGGAATCCCAATCCCATTCACCACCTAACCATTGCATGTAACACAAGCAGCGTATGGCTGAAATCACCAAAAGTATTATATCATATGACCGGAGGCCGACCACACTCATCGTGGACGATTTCATCTTACGTTGACACAGGATTTTTTTTTAAAGGGATGCACCAGTGCCACAGGTAGCGAAGAGCTGATACTGAAGAAATCAGCCGCAGCGACCCCTGGCGGACGAGGATACCGTCATTAGCTCCGACGTAAGCGGGCCACGTCCTTCAGACATCTTTGCCTTTCCACACACGCAAGCGGTTGCGGTGCCACCACCAATTGCACTACAAAAAGTGCCTTCACACGTTCGTCTCCAAACGCTGACTGCAGATGTGCGACGGCGACAAGCAATTGGTGTGACTGTTCCACCAAGAGAACTGAAATTTGCGTAGCCAATAAATTTGTTCTCGCCTGGCTCGAAAGCCCACGCTAATCGCTCTGCCATATGTGCCGTGACTGCGACACAACTGCGTCAGCCAATTGTCGAGCAGTCGGTGTTTCTTGTTATTAAATTGCTCAGATCCTGGATACATATCCAGGATACGAACAAACGTGCCTATTTTATTGTTGTGACATATCCGTTGACGTATAATTCAATTCGACACTTCTGTGGGCAATGTAATGTTTGTATTCACTGTTAATGTTAAACTGTTGTTATTGATGGATATTATTATATAGTTTCTTTGTTTACTCGTCTAGGGGAACAAGGGGTAAAACGGGCGCCATACAAAATATCTTTGTATCGTATTGCATCATAAACAATAACAATTGTGGTGGCACTATTAAGTAACTCACAAATGGATACAAGTGAATATCTGCTGCAAGCGCAAAACGCAAATTAAAACTCGTAAGCTCAAAACGATTTATATCTATTCACAGTTTACTTAGAATGTTAGTACTACAATTCAAATATATATTTATATTCATGCGGACTGAGAAGAAATTCCGGTGTTCATAAGTGAACGTTAATGCTATAGTATTTGCACATATCATTATAGGAACATGTATTCAATGAAATGTATAATGATATCTAATATTACCAGTGCAAGAGGCCATTTTGGACGCACAACTTTCGAAACAAGTTATGGGTGGTGTTCAATTTTAAATATGGCAATATTGATAGAAATGCGTGCTGTGTTTCCAAATACATATTTAAGTAAGCGGAGAAGATAACTCGTGGAGAAAACTGTTTACTACAATCCTACTTTATGCCAAATCTCGCTTAAGGGGCTTGTTTTACACGTTGCTCTCCTAGGTATAACGTTACAGCCGATTGTGCATACAAAATATACCACGAATAGCACGATAATGTTTGTCTTAAGCTTCTTAAATTGTCTTCTGTAAAGTATTTCACAAACTTATATCACCCATGGGTTGCCAATGCTTAGGAGCGTCTCTAGTTTACCGTGGGGACATATTGAGACATTTCTTTTATTATATGATGTTTTGATGCGTTAATTGTAATGTATTGCATAATGTCAATCCAACTCAGTTGAGTTGCCAATAAAACTTGTATTATATTGTTATACTGTTTGCCACGCGGCTCAACGTGGTTTACAACTGTTAACAAGTGCATCGGGCCTCGTTATGAGTGCTAATTAGGTCACGCGTGAATAAGTGATGGAGTCGTGGCGTTAGATAGAGCTCTATTGCAGCACATTTCTCCTAGGTACACGTTCAGAGTATGATTGTTGACACAGCTGTTAGCTAGTCGGCCACACCGCAGCGTCGTTGCATGCGTGGTCGTACATCTTTGAGTTCAAACAGAGGAAGGCGACCGTTTCGTAGATGCCTCCAATAGATTTAGTATACCCGTCCGGCACAAGGCACTCTCCAAGAGTTCCACATGGATCTTCTGATTTTTTTCATTGCAGACACGCCTTAATCGTATTTGTTCTGGGCTGATGTAACAGGGGACATCTTTTTCATGTTGCCAAAAACACTTCTCCCAAGGAAAGGCCGCTTTATTAAAAATGCAATACTCTCGGTCTTCTTTACCGTCCCGACTTTTATGGCATTATTTTCTGTTCTGTGCCACAAAGATCGTCGTCATAACCACATAACCGCTGTCCTCGGCAGCGTCGAGATGGTCGTTGTAGGGGCGGTGACCTTTTGGTCTGGCAATTCTGCGCGACTGTAACGCGCAGCAGCTTTCAAGCCTA
>OZ024857.1:52460448-52490448 GCA_964017155.1 Oasisia sp. SBJ-2009
CTTTAGTGCGGTAGTGTAGGTGTACAACTGATGACCATTAACACCATTTTATTAATATATTTGCGAAAGCTTACTTTATGTGCGATCAAAGAAAGGCTGTTTGTGTCGCTTGAATGTGCATTAACACGGCTAAGACCTATTCCTCTTCATTTCAGTTAAGCTGCTCGTCAATTGCCGAGCGGCCGTCATGCCTCTGGGGTAAACGAACTGGGACCAAATAACGTATCACTCGAGGCGAAGATCGTGAATGGTATCTCGCTCACTGCTGTTTCCGTGAAGGTCACGCAAGGCGACTGCGATCCCTACCGCTGCCTATTTACAACTCCCCTTTGAGTTTCCCGGAAAACACTGGTAACCGATTAACCTTCGAAGGTGTCGGACACGTAACAAATATAGCCTGTCATGACGCCCAGCTGGAATTTCTCCAGTTCCACTTTTTGCAATGTTTTTTTGAACAACAATTCGACTGAAACACATACATTGTTAACCACGTAGAGTTAAGTGTTTTCATTAAATTATTCACCATCCCATAGCAATAACAAAGGAAAATATTTCGAATTATTATTTCAGTGAAGGTGAGCGGTTAATCTTCCTCCCTTGGTTTCGACGATGTTGACGTATGTACGTTAGGCTTCTCCTGGCATGATCATATGCAGCCTGCAATACCGTAATTAGCCTCAGAAGACATGCTTGTGGTCAGGGGGAACGACTTTAGCACAAGATACAATCATGGTGATAATAATTGCTGTCTAGGGTTTGAAGCCCCGTGCGTGCATATAAGCTAAACGTTAACAACAGAGAGCTTTCAGAGACGCAGTCTCCTCTGTTGCTGCAACCAAATTATGGAACGACATCCCACGTGCCAATTAAATACTCCTTCGTTTGTCGCCATCAAGAAACTGCAAAAGTCAAGAATGCTCACCTATTTTATGTCAATTTTAATTATATTATAGTTTAGAAAACCAAACTAGCTCATATATATTTGCAAATTGCGTGTGTTGGAGGCGACTTATAATCTGCATTTTGGAGTTAGTTTGTAAGAATTATATAATGCAAATACAAACTTTGCATTTATTTTTTTATTTTTCTATCGATTAATTTGTGCATTATGCATTTGTTATTTTGAACTCGAAAAACACAATGATAATAACAGTAATGTGGTAACTTTTGTTGCCTCTTAATCCGTAGAAGCTAAGCTCAAGACAAAAGGAGTGTTCAGTCTCTAAATTGATATTAAGTAATCATGAACATGTTCAATTTATAATTTAGTCGATGAATATGCAGACTATCCATGCACTTTAAATAATATATTAAATTGTGCAGTAGATACGCTGTTGACGCATAACGTGTCATATGATGGCACAAGTATGCCATCTTAAGATAAGTACAGAAGAACACCATTAGATATATAGTCTGTTGTATGTAAAGTCGTCATTCAACAATAAGTTAATAAATACTGCACAATGCGTCTCTCTCTCTCTCTCTCTCTCTCTCTCTCTCTCTCTCTCTCTCTCTCTCTCTCCCTCCCTCCCTCCCTCCCTCCCTCCCTCCCTCCCTCCCTCTCCGCCTCTGTCCGCCTCTGTCCGCCTCTCTCCGCCTCTCTCCTTTCCTGTCTCTCTTCCTCTCTCTCTCTCGTTCTCTCTCTCTCTCTCTCTCTCTCTCTCTCTCTCGTCTCTCGTCTCTCTATCTCCCCTCCTCTCTCTTCAATGCAATGCTTTATATGTCACAATCTTTAACACCGTATGATCCAGTCATATAGTCGTGTGAGTCGGCATCACAGAGCAGCGACTTCCGTTGTACACGTTGTTATTACGCATGTTCAGTCCTGACCTACGCACGCCGTCCGTGGGCCGGCCGACACCACAGACGACAAACTCCGCTGGCGATGACGGAGAGCAGCGCCACTGCGCATGCGCACGCCTGTTGGTTCCGACCAGCTCGTCATTCATTGTCTTCGAGGTGTCGGCCGGTGGTGGAATTTATCTGAGAGAAAATTGCCTTTTGACACCTCGTACCACCGCTAATTACCGCCGAGTGGATAAAGCTGCGTGCGCGGTCTGGGCCCCGCACAGACGACACCAAGTCACCGTCGGCTCGACCCACCGACCCACCGACCATCGCCAGCGGACGGATAAAGTAGCGTGCAACTGCGTTTTGAGCTGCCGACGCCCGCAGCGCGTCCAACGGAGCAGAGGTGGGTACGAGGGAAAAAAGATGCCGACCAGAGTTGAAAGAGTAAAGACGTCACGGGGGAGAGTGTAAAGATAGTGTGTTGTGGTAAAGACGGCACGGGGAGAGTTTAAAGATAGTATGTTGTAGTAAAGACGTTACGGATAGAGTATATTGTATATTGTAGTAAAGACGGCACGGGGAGAGTGTAAAGATAGTGTGTTGTAGTAAAGACGGCACGGGGAGAGTGTAAAGATAGTATATTGTAGTAAAGACGGCACGGGGAGAGTGTAAAGATAGTATGTTGTAGCAAAGACGGCACGGGGAGAGTGTAAAGATAGTATATTGTAGTAAAGACGGCACGGGGAGAGTGTAAAGATAGTATATTGTAGTAAACACGGCACCGGGAGAGTGTAAACATAATATGTGGTAGTAAACACGGCAGCGGAAGAGTGTAAAGATAGTATGTTGTAGCAACAAAGACGGCAGCGGAAGAGTGTAGAGATAGTATGTTGTAGCAAAGACGGCACCGGGAGAGTGTAAAGATAGTATGTTGTAGCAAAGACGGCAGCGGAAGAGTGTAGAGATAGTATGTTGTAGTAAACACGGCAGCGGAAGAGTGTAGAGATAGTGTGTTGTAGTAAAGATGGCACGGGGAAAGTGTAAAACTTCGCGTTTTGTCGCAATACGATTGCCGGCTTCAAACAAAGAAGACTCGGCGAGATCTGTATTGGATTATCGTTAATCATTCGGTTACGCGTTGTATGCGAACGAAGTTTACTTTGTGTTATCATATAAGAAAATAATTAATGCTTCTACTGCTATCATTGTTGAACTGAAGACTTTGAAGATTTACATTACAATGGTAATGTTGTTCCTCTTCTCAGGTCTAAGGTTGCTCTCACCGCAAACTACCATTTCGACAGTCTGGTAGTCTGTAATTTCAATTGAAGTTAATATTTTAAATGTAGAAGTGAAGCTAAAATCGGACACCGTGGTTAAAATGCTGGAATTGCTGAACATATGCTAACCAAATGTACGCAGCTGCTAGGTCAATAGTATAGCCTGCAGCAGAAGCAATTTCTGCAGGAGTTTGTTGATGTGTTATAAGAAGCGGACCATTTGAATGTGTCGGTCGATTTCAGCAGCACGACGTGCAAGATGATGTCAGCTGTGTACTTCCTACTGTTGGTCGTCTTCGTCAATCATCATGACGTCATGGCGGATAGACTCGGCCAACTGTGTCTCGACGCCGAGGCCGTAGGCACATCGGAGACACTGAGGCAGATCTGCCAAGAGTATTACCAGAACAGCGACGGTACGTATTCAAACATATCTGTTTGTTGTCATAGTTTCTCACACATCTCTGGTTTGTAGCAGATTTAGCGCTCGTCCCATCAGTTTTCAACGCCACCTTCTAAACGAAGTCATGTATTCGGGAGACGTTCCTTCCTTTTATCCCAGGTTCCCTTGCCGCTGTTTTGTTTCCTCCTGCAGTTGTTGTAATTAATGTTCGTCCTCATTTGCACCAATCAAACAACATATCGCCGAAGAAACGTTTACACGCCCATTTACACGCAATACATTTTGTGTGAGCAAATTGTGTCGTCTTCTTTAAATGTTATATGATCTTGGTATCATTTGGAATATTTCGTTGCCCATTACCATTCTGCAGCTTATTGCGGTGCTTAATCTCTATACACCCAAACAGGTAATAATTGATGGAAACAACGGTGTGCGCGAGCTATGATACGTCAATGTGACATGTTGTCATATAAGCAGCACATATGTTAGATAGCAATGAGAATCGTGTTGGACAAATTACGCCTAACTACACGTTACAAATTAAGTATATTAAACATTGTAATATTTATTGTCAAAGATCTGGATATCTGTTTTGGCCAATGTTTCATTTCTGAATAGCGTAGGAACTCACACATGGCGTTTTTAAATTCGCTTACTCTTACTGGGAAGAATAATTTTATACAAATGTTCTAATATGTTTGGAATTACGGATTGTCTAACAGTTAAATTTCCTCTTTGCGTAGCAGTTTGTGTATGTGTGTTCGTGTGTGTGCGTGCGCGTGTCTGACGTATTATGTGTTTGTGTGTGCGTGCGTGTGTTCATGTGCAGTGTGCATGTGTTTGGTGTGTGTGTGTGTGTGTGTGTGTGTGTGTGTGTGTGTGTGTGTGTGTGTGTGTGTGTGTGTGTGTGTGTGTGTGTGTGTGTATTTGTGTGTGCGTTTTTCTTCAGTTATCAACACAGTATTTCATTTTCAATACGGCGAATATTCTTATTTACGGTGGACTAACCGTTCGTTTGCTAACCCGTAAAGGTGGCGGTAGAACACAGAGTGGTTGAACTGGTACGATTACCTGGTGTCAGTCGAATGCAGCACGCGATGCAGCTGTAAACAGCGCGTGCACGCGAGACTGCAAAGCAAGTCTCTGAGCGTGCAGAAGTCTAACAGCAGTGATTAAATAGCTGGGTAAATATCCTAACCGATTGATCGGATGAATATCAATCGATGGCGCGTTCGTCTTCAGTCCAGCGTATCTCTGAGACTCTGCCGCCGGATGATTCCACGACGCCATGCCCTCGCCGTCGGTCTTCGTTCTGTTTCCACGATGTTGTTCTCCAACCATCGCTGATGGTCTTGCTCCCATCTCTTTCTTGGTCTTCCCGTTCCTCTCTTCCCGTCCACCTTGCCTTTCAGGATAGTTTATTTTATGGAATTGTGTCTCTCGATGTTATCGTCATAGATAAGTTTCAATCCTTTAATTATATTCACGAAATGGCAATCATTTCTGTTTAATTGTTAAGGATCACTGCGTTGTCTGTTTTTGTTATCCACGACGCCCGTAAGACGTGCCTGTAACATTAGTCTTGTATTCGGTTGTAATGTATCTGCCTTGGACATAGTAGGCAATATGTGATAATGTATCTCCGTAGGTATTTAACCACACAGAAACATGATTTTAGGTCAGGTACGGGAATGGAGATTATTTAAAATATACAGTCTGTAAATACCCATCCATATTTTTCTTACATTGTTTTCTCGTTAGAACAAACCGGAATCTTCCCACGTCATTTACGCACACGTTTGGTTTGTCATTCAAGCTATTTGTGTTTCCATTTGCACGAGTGAGACTATTCGAACAGTGACGTCATCCTGCGTGTTCGGTGCTAACTTGTTATATAGAAGCTTGAATAGATGCGCTCGGAGCGAATATCGTGGATGTCACCTCTTGAAAGACAACAAAATGGTGTTGATCGTTAAATGTTGACACGATTAGCACACAACTGTGCTGTGATTACAGACTGAATACGCTCAGCTATCAGTTGTTAGTTTGGTGCCCTCGTGTGACTGAGGGTTTGTAATCATCTTCCCACCTTCCGGTAATTAACAGTACAAGCAATACAGAATGTCAATACTTCTTGTTCTTGCGAATTTATTAACTGTGTTATTGAGCAGTATGTTGATGACTGAAGACGTCAAACGTTTCGGACAAAGAAGCATTGTGTACAACTACTGAAGGTATTAATGTCAACATTACATTTACAGTTGTGTAGCTAGCAATGTGACAGTTATATTTGCAGATAGTATTTTAATATAATGTTCACACGTGAGGGACTACACTTGATTTCAGTTTGTCTTTGTGAACAGCATTTTTCTTGATTATGAGTACAGCTTGGTAATATCTCATACGCATTCGTACAAGTAAGCAAACACTCACGAACACACAGTATGAAAAGAGAGCTTCGTTCTCACTGCTTGGTGCTCATTCTTTTGTAGTAAAATGATTCGAATATATCGGGGAACTGCTTACCCGTGATTTACTGTACACATGAACACAGGCGTACACTCATATGCACGCATACACACACACACACAAACACAAACACACACACACAAACACACACACACACACACACACACACACACACACACACACACACACACACACACACACACACACACACACATGCGTGACATACATTAGACTTTCGCACGCATACGTGTACACGCATCCACAAACGCACGTATAAACATACACGTACACACCTACGCACACGTATAGACACACGCGCGCGCGTGCACACACATACAGACACACAGACACACAGACACACACACACACACACACCCACACACACACACACACACACAAACACGCACACACGCACGCACGCACGCACGCACGCACACACACACACACACATGTTACATATTTATCCTCCGCAAAAGTAACCTGCCGATGACCGTCAAACATATCCGTTTACGCATACGCATTCAACCTTCAGGTGGCCCAAGTTACGAGTACGGGTCGAAGCTTCACCCTCTCCGCTCCCCGCCCTACGCCGCCGACGTCGACAGTTCGGTCTACGACGGCGACAAATCCAACGAGCAGCTACTGAGACGGACCCTTCTGGCGCTCCTCCCGTCCAGGTCCGCCTACCTCCGTCAGATCCTCGCTGCTGGCGACCGCAGCGGCAGCATCGACGACGACAACAAGAGCGACAAACGGGACGGCAACTACATCCGGTTCGGCAAGAAGCAGCACTCGCAGTTTAAACGGACAGCACCAATAGTCCGCAGCTACCTGGCGAGCTTCGGCGCCCGGGACAAGAAACCGGGCGGCCAGTACATGCGCTTCGGCAGATCGGTGGCGCCTTTGAACGCCAACGACAGCGCGAGCAGGGCCGCTGGATACACGAAGAACTCCAGCAAGCACGCTGCGAAATCTCCCGACCGGAAGCGCTTCATGAGATTTGGCCGCAGTTCGGCAGAGCAGGAGAAAGAGAAGCGGTTCATGCGTTTCGGACGCGCCCACGGAAAGATCGACGAATCGGGGGTTGAAGATGACGACCAGAGTCACGGAAGCGAACCGCCGGTCGACGCGCTGTTCTTTCGATTCGGCCGCAACTTCATGCGTTTCGGGCGAGCGCACGCCAACCCCGACACAGACAGCAAGCGACAGGAGGCACCAGTGGCGATCGGCGCGCGCCAACAGAAACGTTTCATGCGGTTTGGTCGCGCCCCAGCTCAGAAGCGATTCATGCGTTTCGGCAAGTCGATGCCCAATGCCGTGGCGGTGAATTTAGCGGCGGACGGCGCTGAGTACGACGCCGACAAGCAAATCCAGCCGGAGAAACGCTTCATGCGCTTCGGAAAACGAACCGACGACGGCGCCATTGGGGACAACTCGCTCAACGCCGCACACAAGAGGTTTATGCGCTTCGGAAAACGGACTCTCGTCATCGGAGCAGGCACACCGAAACGCTTCATGCGCTTCGGTAGGAGCACGGACAGGCCAGCGGCGAAGAGGTTGTTGAAGAGAACTAGCGGAGGAAAAGCAGACTAAATCGGGTCGACAGGAAGTGACCATGCAACCACGCGGCTCTGTGGCCTGCGTGTAAACTCACGTCTGCCTCCTTCACGTACAATGGGTCGGCGTGGCCGTCGCCAAACCAAGTTCCAGCACCTGTATATGCCGGCGGCTTGTCCCGGCATCCTTCGCTGTTGTTGACATGTACGCCACGGGGACGATTCTGGCCGATGTTCATGCCACCACGTTTTCCGTTAGCATTTGTGTTAGAACTTAATGCAGTTAATGGAAGTCGCGATTAATACAATGTGAGTTCTGTGTGTGTATGCAAATCACGACATTAGTGGACAGTTTCAGCTAAATGTTTACCTCACTACATGTCATTTGCTCAGTTACTCATAGGTAGGCTGCACTCGTCGATCACATGCGTTGCACACTGTCGCAACGAGACAAGTAAACACACACACACGAGTAGATTGACACGTAGTAGATAAGACGCCATCTGTAAATTACATTAATTATTTCAAAGAATAATATGCTCAATTTTGTATAATTATTAAATAGATACGGCTACCACAGAAAATGGCAGTATACTATTTTGTAATCGTCAAGTTATTATACATCTATGAACAGGGCTGAAGCCTAAAATACAAGGTTTGTAGCGATTAACAGGCCGTTTAACTTACAAGTAAAACATCCATCCTCCGTCCGGATCGCACCAAAATATGCACACACGGGGCATGCCTGAAGTACTCGTCAATGGCGTTTGTTAGAAAAACGCTGCAAACCCTAAAACAGCCAAGAGCGAATTTCGAAAAAATAAAAGCGTTATTTTTCTTCAGAATGGTCGTATATTATTCATTGAAAGTTTGGCACATACAAGCGCGCGCGCACGCGCGCACGCACGCACGCACGCACGCACGCACGCACGCACGCACACAGACACACACACACACACACACACACACACACACACACACACACAAACAGGCTAACCCGAGTATAGCGAGTGTACATTGGGACATGTAGCTGAAACTGTCTATTGTGTTAAATGATTACTTATGTGATTAACGATGGCTGTCAGGCCTTACGGGTTTTAGGTGAGATTTGTGGTAGTGCATAGTTATGATTGGCGACCTGGGGATTCCTTGTACACCCGAAACACGTGCTGGCTATAACGGCCTGCGTGCAGTAGACAGTTCAGAAATGACATCTGCATGCGGAACCGGAACAGTTTATGAAACCGCGTCGGCTTCCATATTGCCTCGTCATTCTTTACCCGTGAGCAACGAGCCATATATTCAACGTTATCCTTTTCTGCGTCGGTTGATCTGAATAACATTCCGTCTGTGTGACTTTATTAAGTCCCCGTGTCGTCGACAAAGCAATCCAGGGTTCAGCAAAATACTGGCGAAATGTAATACCAACTGAAGTATCGCAATAAATAATGTCGATATACAGGCGATGTGTTACGTTGTGGAGTGATATTGTACCGCCCTGTCTTTAGATAGAACGACACAAAACCTTAATTGCCAAAGGCAGCGTATTTGGTATGAGCTCGATGCAATTGAATGTAATGTGCAGTGAATCTTCGGTGCAGTGAATGCGAGTTTGAAAAAGATACGTCGACCAAACAACGGGTGTATATAATGATGATTCAGGAAGCACACAGTGGAATGAACGATGGATCTTTCTCCCCTTTCGTTTTCTTCTCTCTTGTTCTCTCGCTATCGCTCTCTGTCTGTCTGTCTGTCTGTCTGTCTGTCTGTCTGTCTGTCTCTCCCTCCCTCCCTCCCTCTCACCCTGTTTCTTCTTTTCTTACTTCTCTCTCTCTCTCTCTCTCTGTTCAATCTCTGTGATCACTCTTCTTACTCTGTCCCTCGCCTATCTTTGTTGCGCTTTCTCTCTGATATATCTTCTCTGTTCCTGATCTGTCTCTTGTGTGTGTGTGTGTGTGTGTGTGTGTGTGTGTGTGTGTGTGTGTATGTGTGTGTGTGTGTGTGTGTGTGTGTGTGTGTGTGTGTGTGTGTGTGTAATATTTAAAAAAATAAATGTAGAACAACTATTTACGAAATGGTTAATTGATATACTCCGGAGTAATATCAATATGATTAAACTAATTAGCTAACCTACTTTATCAGTTGAGTCGATAAGTGAACAGCACCACGCGGAGATGGTGTCCGTGGTGACTATATATTTACCAAGCACAGAACAAAATGAAATCAATTAATACACACTCTCCGGCTAGTAGTGTTAATAAAGTATGGTTGAACGCGAACGAAACACGACTGTTTAATTATTACAATTAAGCCATTTTGGTTGATCGAATACCTGCTTAGGTAACACATGTTCACGTAGCCCAGTTGCCGACTTGGTACGTACGCTGTACATGTAAACAATCTCTGCGCCTCCATGCAGGCTGTACACGCCGCACCTCACCTATGTGTATGCTCTTTTACGGTATCATAATTCGAATAAACAGGCATGGCAGACGTGTACCCGCTTGCTGTACTCTTTATTTCACACTTTTGATTAATTAGGAGTGCATTGCATTAATTATATCGCTTAAATTATATATTCGGAAACAATAGCGCGAAGGTTAAATACATCAACAAGAGAAATGTTGATTTTTATAAAATTATAACGCGGCGTCAAGTTCACACGACATCCCAACGCGGTTTACAGTTCACCTGAAGCAAAACTGGCATATCGTACGAAAAAGATATCGTGTTTTATGTGGAAACATTCAGTGTGAAATGTACACAAAGGCGCTCGCGTGCGCACACACGCACACATCTACAACTGTCTGTAGTCAGATATTCGTCGTACGTAATTTGTGAAGTAAAGAAACGTTGGGTGAACGAAGCTATCTAACCCGCAAGCGTCAACAGGAAGAAATAACGTCCGTCTTTACGAAGAGGCGAGATGTCGTTTAGATTTGCAGTAAGGACGCAGCACCAGAGCAACATGCACTTGAAACCTCCGCCTGTAACGATGCAGAGTAGGACGGGTGGTTTTGTGACGACATCTTGACGTCGTAGGATGTTGTACATGTACTCGAGTGAATTTTCATCGACTTTCTTTGTAGTCAAACATGCTAATTCCCTAGTCTCGCTTAACAGACTGTCGGTTGGATGCGGAACTACGCCGAGAAGACAGTCTGGTTACTTAATCGGCTTTTGTTTGTTTATCCGCGTGATCTATATAATGCTGCCACCTCACGGACACTGCCGTAATTTATATTTTTTTAAACAACTGAAAATTTGTATTTCTATTTATTTTGTGTTTAATTTTGAATAGTTTTTATAATACAGCATTTTTTTTATAAAAAGTTATCCTTATTTAATTTGTGTGTTATTCGTGTGGGGCTAAACAATGGTGCCACCTCACGGATACTGGTTAATCCTTCCGTAATTCTTATTTTATAAACAACTGTAAATTTTAATTTTTTCTTATTTTATTGTTAATATAAATTCAATTTTGAATACTTTTCATAGGACATAATTATCTTGTAAAAGTTTATTTTAATTTTTATTTCATAGTAGGTCTGAGAGCCAATCTGCGTCTCTTCCCTAATCTGGGGTAAGGCCGCCTAGCGGATCGAAAATGCAGAACGTATCTTTCCCCAGGCGGAGGTGAGGGGCTTAAAAGTGCTGCCACCTCACGGAGCCTGGGTAACCGAGGCTAGCTAATTCTCATGTTCCTGTTTTATGTATCAGCCAATTTATATTAGTTTATGTTTCCGATACACATATCTGCCAAAATAACAAATCGCCGGACTTTGCGTTGACCTCTTTCGTAGGAAGATATTTTACTTCGTTCAAGTAATTCACGACGACACGTGCGTATGTTTGAAACTGATGGACATTGGTGCAGCTGAATGATCACTTACTGCCAGGTGTTGGCGCGGGCCGACCCACGTATAACACCATCTATTGAGGTGATGAGTTTCCGCAGGACGCCGCCTGCTGACGCACGTCTACCCGCCACTTGACGCACGTCTACCCGCCACTCCCTCCACGCGGCGTCAGGCCGCCAAAGGTCTGGAGGCGACGCGGAAGGTTAAACGGATTGCACGACATATATGGGCCGACGGGAATCAGACGTGACAAACTCTTACGTCTGTAGCGCTCAGACGAATTGATATGTGAGTTATATCCGTACCTTTGTCGCCTTTCTCGAAGGATTGCGCCTTCAGTCGTACACGACGTTGCAGTTCGACAGAACGAATAGCCGAGCTGAATGGAGCGGCTTTCGCCCACATACGCCGTGACTGAATGAGTGAATGTGTGTGACAGAAGAATACATTTCGGAAAATATACATATATATATATATATATATATATATATATATATATATATATATATATATATATATATATATATATATGGAGGACGAGAAGGAGACGAAGGAAGAGGAAGACACTTCTGAATCGTAGAGAATATATATATATATATATATATATATATATATATATATATATATATATATATATATATATATATATATATATATATATATATATATATTATATAATAATATTAATATTATATATTTTATATAATCTACATGTATATAAAAATAACAACTTAAAAATAAAACGTATTTATGCTTTATGGAATATTAAAACGTTACCAGTTATAAAACATTTTCTTGAGTGACCAGAGACACATTACTCGGGGTTACGAAGATGTTCAGAAAAGAAAAGTTACTCGAGGTTACGAAGATCGCCACACACAATCTCAGGGGTCGATACTAGGAACCGAACAACAAAACTAGCACAAATCGTCAAATAGTCCACCAGGAGGTGCCGGCTAATGCCACTGCTGATACATCTACACATGAACGAGAGAGGTAACGTAGATGTTTCTTTACCTGACGTCACCTCTGACTTTTCTTTATCATTTCTTGGCGTAAACTGCAGTCTTTCCTACATCATCTTTTCTTTACCTATCTTATTTGCCAAAACGTGCATATTAAAAACTTTTGTATTTGTCACTTGGAATATGACCAAAACAAGCGTTATAGACTCTATACAATTGTACTCTGTACCTTACTGAATTTGTTTTATACAACTACCAGGCCATATAAGAAATATGCTTAACGTCAGCATTTATTACATATACATATATACATACACAGCAGAAAGTCACTTCCAACTAGACAAAATCTCTATAATAAATCGTACGTTACTTAGCTCCGAATACTCTGATATGACAGCGCTAGTCTGTTTTATATGTGTCTCTGTATGTAATCATTGAAGACTGGCATTTGTGTAGAACCAGATTCAGACCATGCGACGTCTGTGCATCAACAATTACTCCAGATTTGTGCTGCCCTGTAAATATAAAACAAACATGCATACTTACAGACGCATGCAGGCGTATGTATGTACGCACACGCGCTGGCATACCTATGCATACACACGTACATATACACGCACATAAACATGCTCGCCAATAACACCCACATACCTACACATATACACACCCCAAACACCATACCAACATGATTTTATAGCGATATGTTCAAGTGGCGCACTCGGGTTGATTGGTTTTAAAACACATTTGAGTGCAATCACAAAACGGTTTACTCAGCTGCTTCATCTCATAACGAATCCGGTTGTTTTATATGTAAACAAACTAAGTTTGAAAGGTATGCAGGGATACACACGTGCAGGGAGAGGTGTGTTCACACATGAATCGTAGAAGTACAGACATTGTGAGAAGATAATATATGTGTAAGCATTCATACTACAAGGAAATAGGACATATGCACACACTGTAGGGAGATGCAAGTACTGGCATTCGTATTTAAAGTCAGAGGACAACACACACTAACTTTGTAAGAGAAACAAGCTCATATACGTAATTTGTTAGGAGACAGAAGACTCTTTAAGACGAAACAATGTCACCACATCAGGACATACAAGAAAATTGGCTCACGTTGTAAGTAGATACGAGGACAGACAGCCACATTGCACGGGGATACAGAGGCTTAATGAAGACGGGCGCTGCGAGGGACGACGCTATTCCCGGACGTCGCCTGTGCCGTTGGCGTCTACATCCACATGGCGGTGTAGATGTGGTCGTAGAGGCGGAACGGTCCACAGCTTCTAGACGGAGACATTCTAGGACAACAGCAAGACACAGCTGAACACACTGGCGTAGTAATACGTCTTTATTTGGTACACATCTATATATTTATGTTTTTATAACATGCATACATGTATTATATGTATATATATAATATTACATATAATATAAATTACATATATTATGTATACTATATTATAAAGTATATATTATATTGTATATATATATATATATATATATATATATATATATATATATATATATATATATATATATGCACATGTATAATTATATACAATAAATGTATATATTATTTAATAAATGTATATGTATATAATAAATGTAAATATAATATATCCATGTATATATGCACACAAACACATATATAATATATATATATATATATATATATATATATATATATATACATACGTAATATAATATATATATATATATATATATATATATATATATATATATATATATATGTATACACTATAATTATATATATATAAATATTATATATATATATATATATATATATATATATATATATATATATATATATATATATTATGTATGTATATATATATATTATTATTACATTATACATTATATATATGAATATATTATGTATACATTTATTATATAATATATATATACATTTATTATATAATACATACAGTAACTATATGTATATATCTAATAAATGTATATATTACATAATAAATGATAACATAAAATAATAATAAAATACATTGATTATATATAATATACTTTTATTATATAATATATACATTTATTACACACACACATATAAAACATTGTTTGTACTTGCATACACTCCTCTGGGAGCTAACTTAAAATAAGTTTTACCAACAATAAAATAATAAAATACAATATTTATATAGCGTCATTATCACACTGTGCTCTATGGCGCTTTACAGTATAATAATAATAATAAATCTACAGAGAAACTAAAACATTACAATATTTAGTTAAATCATTTAAAAGATAAACAACAATTGAAGTAAATATTGAAGTAAATAGTAAAAATACAATTCTATAATGCAATAAATAATTAAGTAATATATTACATAAAAACAATCAAATAATAATAAACAAATAAATATATATAATTAAAGGGAATACAAAAATACTAAGATTACGGATAAAATGTCCGTCCATGGCATTAAAATAAATGAACTAGTAAGAATAAATTGACAGGTATGTGTTTGTACTAAACGACCGGTGATGTTCGGAAAAGGAAAAAGTTCACAAATACAGCATTTTGAGGCTAGGCGGTATTCGGAAGAAGAAGAAGAATACTACCACAAATGCAGTAGTTGTTGCATCTTGAGGCACATAACCAGTGACGTAAGCCAATTTGCTTACGTCATTGGCGCATTGTTGGGAAAGGCAAAGTTTGGCGGAGGTGTCGCTCATAATAGTGATACAGACCCCGTATTGTGATGAACAAACCGCGACGTCCTGGAGCCGTAGCGGTAAATGACGTAACCGCCGATAGTAAATGAATACAGAATCACGTGCCGTTATCCGGCGGATAGCGTTACCTCCGGGTAGGAAGGCTTAACCGGGCGACGTGAATACGGCTCCTGGATACCTCAAGTAGAATACCATTGGACAGAGGTAGAATGTTCGAACATGCATGCGCCAGTGACGTAAGCGGCTTGTGTCACTGGTTCTGTTCCGTAAGATGGCAGCGCCATGACTCCAAGATGACATGTTTTCTGGTGCAATTATACTATAATGATTTGATTATTAACGACCTTTGTGCACACAAGTACTATGCACAAACAAATATATTATACATATGGAAATAGGCATAACAACTATGAACCTCTCACTACCTGGAGTATCCCTTTAACAGGTTCTAGATTACGTATGAAAAATAGGTTTTGAAAGTCGCCACGTGTAAATATGGTTGGTATATGAATAAAATCAAACAATTCCATCTAAATGTCATACATTGTGATATAAAATTTGGCCCACTAAGCAATGCAGTATTTAAGCTATGGTAATAATACTAATATATTTATCTAACACCACCTTTAAACATTGTAGACTTAATAAAATGTACTTAAAAGTCATTAATTACATGTCAAAAAATTTACATTTTGGCGTTAACTTTGTAACTCTAGACAATATGGTTATTAAGACAAAATTAACCTTAGCCAGACGTCAACTTTATAAAATGAGGATGTCTGAATGTCGGTGAAAGTAAACAAAACCGTACACAGCTCCTAAACTATAGACATAATACTAATAAGCTGACTACTAAATGGTGAACATTACAAAATGGAGAATATTTGAAAGTAAGTAAAAGTTCAATTAATATAATCATGTCTAAAATCCTTATATTATGGCATCAACTTTGTGAATCGTTTCATTGCCAAAATGCAATGAAACGATTGAAACAGTATGTTGGTTTCAAGAAGTTCACAAAGCCATTTAAATAATATTGTCAGATATGACGCATCCGTCACTTGCTGTATTGCCTTGGTTCTGATGCCAAATGTATTTCTTTGCAACTGAAACATGCGTCGTTGTTATTGTGGGTGTGAGAAAGGCGTGCAGGAAATATTAACACGGAGCAATACATTGTGACGGCCGTATAGATTATACAAGATGGCGGCCTTATTGGTGACGTTGATTGTGGCCGGGAGATGTCACTCACCTTAGCGCTACAAAGACGATTGGTGCACAAATGGAGAGGATGAAGGACATCATGAGCACGCGCACGAACAGAGATGCAGCACTGCTCATGTGGAAAGGGCGGGATGGCGGATCGAAGTAGCGCAGACAGGCTCTCTGAAACAAACAGTAGCAGCACAGTAATAAGGTGGCTATGAAGACGGCATGGCAGGACACACTTGGTGGAGCAATACACGTGGCATAAACGTTCTGATAGTGTTGGCAGAGAGTGTATAAACTAGACATGCGGTGACGAACCAAATGGTGCTGATGACATGGGCATGAACTGTGATGACAGTAACAGATATGTTAAATAAATATAAATAAACATAAATGTATTTTATTAATGACGCAGTGTTACCAACCCTCCCAGAATTCCCGGGAGTCTCACGGATTTTACTGCTTATGTTTCTTGAACTCCCGACTCCCGGGACGTTCCCAGAACCTCACGGAATGTCTAAAATATAAAAAAGTATTATTTCCGTTGATTTCTATTCATATTACTTGGCAGTCTTTTTCTTTCCATTGAAGAGTACAAAAAAAGGCAGCGGCAACTGCATGAACCGAGAGTGACAATGATACATGTAATGGCATATTGTGTCCTATAGATCTATTCAGTGTGGCTACTGGCAAATCATGTTGTTATCAGTCTGTTGATATGACCTTGTAAATAAAGAAAATGCAGTGTATTTAAATTGTGATTGATTTGTTTGGGTATGAAAATTTCATAATACCACGGGCTATTTATTTAATGTTTTGTCTCATTATTCGAAATGTTCTGTGGTCTTTTGCATTGGCTCCTTAGAACGTTTATGCCATTGCCATTAGGCAAATTAGTTCTGACAAGATTATGCATTTTTGGGTGTCTAAATTTGCTGTAAATATATTTTTACCTGCAAAAAAAACATTAGCAAATATTCACAATTTTAAGTTTAAAGTGCCCCCAAAAGCCACCATTTAATGTCCTAATTTCCAAACGTTTCTTGCTCACGGAGGGGGACCCGCCCCTCCCTGAACCCTCCCCGGCTCGGTCGCTACGCTCCATCGGGGTACCTCCCGGAAATGAAACTCTCCAAGGTTGGCAACACTGATGACGTCACTTACTGTATCGATGACGTCACATACCTTTTGCATGTAGAAGAGAAACACACACTTAATGGAGGCCATGGCTGGTGCGAACGGAAAGAAGTAAAAGCCCAACCTGAAAAATGTCCATTCTTATGTTACATTTCCCGTCATGCGATCCCTGAGGTGAACTTGAAGCATTGACGTGTAGTTTGACAGGGGAGACAATGACATTGCACTTGAAGGAGACACGGGGAGAGAGTCAATGTGGCGGACGGGAAAACGGCCAGATCTGTGCGTTGAGTTAAGGGAGTTCTCCGGGTCGTCAGAGAAAAAAAAGAAGAAGTAAAAGCCCAACCTGAAACATTTCCATTGTGTTATATTCCCCTTCACGCGATCCCCGTAGTTTGACATGTGAGACAAAGAGATTGCACTAGAAGGAGACACGACGGGGAGTGTGTCAATGTGGCGGACGGGGAAACGGCCAGATCTGTGCGTTGAGTTAAGGGAGTTCTCCGGGTCGTCAGAGAACACCTCACAACAACGACGAATGGTTATAAGGGAGCTACAGGCTGGGTCAAGTGTCACAACCAGATACATACACTGTAGATATATATCTCGAGAAAAAAATACTTATCTCCAGTGACATAGATATCTATAGATACATATCTATCTATTTGTATATGGCTCTTGATGTTTGCTTATATATATATATATATTATATATATATATATATATATATATATATATATATATATATATATATATATATATATATATATATATATATGGCCTAGATAGCTATAGCCGGCTTGTCACGCCACAATTTATCCCAACCAATGTGAACAGAATTAATTGCATGTCAACCGTCATATGTTCAGCGACTGAAATGCAAAAAAAGATGTCTAACTGGGTGAGACAAATTGGCGACAATACTATACAGTAATTACTCACTGTTTACATTCAAATACGGTCAGTCTCTGTTAGCTACCAACCTAATATGTTGTTATTTAGTTTGTTACACAAAATACCTTAACACGTGCTAAATAAAGTAAAGGTAAGTTCTGATATAACGCAGTATCCAGTCCTCACGACTGCTCAAAGCGCGTTACACTTTTGTATGCACTGTTGTAATTTATCGTGGATGACGCCGGGTAGGCGATGAAACTCACATTTGACTTCAAGTGACTGTCATAACAAAAGTAGCACATATTACATTGAAACGTTTATAGGACATATGCCACAATGAGAAACCAAAACCTAATTGATAAGAATAAAACATATTTTTTGGACCTGCTAAAACCCAACTGTATTTTTTTCGGGACTTTGGCCAATGATTTGCATCGTGTGTATTGCTACCATGATCAGTTTCACGAATCATTCCATATACATTGCAAATATGCTTTAATGCAGGTAATTGTGTTTACTATGGTATACTTTAAATTCGCCAATACAATACAGCGTTGCAAACTATTAAAGCGAGATGATCAGTTCGTGGATTTTTATTTGTATTGCACAATACTAAGGGTCCATACAGGGTGCATACTGAGGGTCCAAAGATGTTTTCATGTCCCATTTTGGTTAATCAGTATAAGTTATACCTATTTTAGCGTAATACTTACTTACTTAAGTCCATACAGGGTGCATACTGAGGGTCCAAAGATGTTTTCATGTCCCATTTTGGTTAATCAGTATAAGTTATACCTATTTTAGCGTAATGACCGCCAATAAATGTTTTAACGAAACAGAACTGACTTCGTAATGTTAAGAATCCCAATGCTGTCACTCAAATCGCCGCGAGTGGCAGTTAGTTAATTAGTTGTTAGTGGCTATACAGGTTTTCTAATAATAGGATGTCTCTTGTGTGCACACAACTTATTACTACAAATGTATACCATGTTTTTATAACAAATGTAACGTCCCTGGAAAAAACACACCCACCCATACAAAGCACATTCACACATAACAAAATGACTTCATACCATTACGAATGACAACAAATACACGACACGGCAGCACGTGCAACCCGTAAACTTGAGTTCACGTGATACTGCATCACGTGATCATGCATTTCCTTCTGGACTTTTGGCCACGCCTACAACGGTTTCGAAAACGCCTCGCGGTCGATGTGTACACTGAGTAAGCGGCCCCTCACTACGTCTATTTCAAAAACCAAAATGGGACATGAAAACATCTTTGGACGCTCAGTATGCTACAATAAGTATAATCTATGCCGTGTAACATTATTTTGCAATAAAAATAAAAAGCCACGAACTGATCATATCGCTTTAAGGTTTCTTCGTCGACAAAGAATACGCTCATCAACCGAAGCTGTTGATTACCACACATGTCTAACTAACATATGCTACCCGTAAAATTGCGCTTAACAAACCTAAAGCACTGCCCTAAATTGGAAAGTAGATTACAAACCGTTCGGATTTGTGCGCGTGTTTACTCACCAGCAGAGAGCTTGGACATACACAAGGTGAAGAACATACTTCGGGATATTTAGCTGGCCTTTTCCGATCCATCGGCAACATGGAATTTGCAGATCGACGAATTTGCTGTGTGAATACGCACCGTTTAAAGGGAGTGTAATGTACCGGTTCCTTTGGATGGAACCGGGTTACTTTATATATATATATATATATATATATATATATATATATATATATATATATATATATATAATATATATATATATATATATATATATATATATATATATATATATATATATATATATGTATATATATACTGTATATATATATACTGTATGTATATGTATATATATATATACGTATATATATATACATATACATATATATATATATATACATATATATATATATATATATATATATATATATATATATATATATATATATATATATATATATATATATATATATATATATATATATATACATATATATATTCCGTAGGCTGGAGCCAGATTACCGTGTTGTATGTGCAAGGCCTGAGTTCGGGAATACAGTATATATGCGTGTAATTGTGATCTAACCCCACCAGTGTGAGCCTCGCTCTGGGTTTGGGTCGATTATCGCCACCTCGTGGTAGTTGTGTGTTATATCTTCTTCTTCTTCTTATGGTTAGCTCATCACTCTATGTTAGCCACATATTTGTGACTAGAGTATTGTCGAGCTTGGTTTTCAGAGTTGTCCTTCTATAGAAGGACTGAGTCCACTACAGGTTACACATTTACCCAATGTGTGGGATCTTTTACTTCCCCTGGCATAGACACCAGAAAGAAGGGACCACCGGCTTTTAGTGTCTCTTCCGAAAGACACAGGCAATGTGAGGTGAACGAAATTGCCTAAGTTTCGAAACGGCAGTAGGTGGGATTGAACCACCGTCCCCTCGATTGACAGTCCGGCGCTCTACCGCGCGACCACCATATTAAAGTCATTCTTCGTTTCACTGTCTGCATAAACTCTACTGATTGGCGTGGTGGCAGCGTTAGGTAACGAATTTCCAAGCAAAATATACTTGCAATCGAGGATTGTTTGTATCCGTTGATGTCTATGATACACCAGCGAATAATTGTACCAAACGATAATTGGACAGTGAATCGACAAGATGTGACAAGTCGTAACATACACTCGACATGGCGAATACATACAGGGCACCAAAGTAGTGGTGTCTAGGTAAAGCTGATTAAGTTGCACTGGCTTCCGGTTCGCTAGTACTTGTGTTTTCTGCCTTGCATTCAAGATCTTGTATCACCATACTCGCCGAACCGTAACCTCCGGTCAGGTGATCAGTGTCTGCTCGTGGTTTCGCTCTACAATCTGGAGGGCTACGGCAGGCGGGCTTTCTCGGTGTCTGGACCAGCGCTTTGGAACAGTTTGCCAGAACACATTCGTCTGTCAGACACTTTAGTAAAATTCAAGACCCTCCTCAAGACACATTTATTTAAACTAGTGTACTACCAATGAGGAACTGTTCTGTGTGACACTCTCATGATAATGTATTTTATCAATGCAATGTATGAATCACACATGTATATATACCATGCTATACATTTTTAGATCTCTTTTGTATGATTCTATGTACATTTTATTGTAATGTGTGTACGCGCCTATGAACGGGCTGGCCGGAGATGTGGCGCTTTATAAATGCTTGTAATAATAATAATAATAATAATAATAATAATAATAATAATAATAATAATAATAATAATAATAATAATAATAATAATAATAATAATAATAATAATAATAATAATAATAATAATAATAATAATAATAATAATAATAATAATAATAATAATAATAATAATAATAATAATAATAATAATAATAATAATAATAATAATAATAATAATAATAATAATAATAATAAAGATGAAACAGTGAACAGCGTTGAAAACTGGAGATAAACATTGTGTACACATTATCGCTCGACCGAACGTTTCCGCGTTTCTCGTGGAAGGAGTGGCGTGGGGAAAATACAAATTTTGCCCCCCCCCCCCCTACGTTCATTCACCGATGACGACGCAGACATAGCAGTGGTCAGTCGTCGCACCGCAGCGCAAAAGTAACTATTTTAGAGTACATCATGCTGTCGGTAGCGAAGCGGCAAAGACTGCTTCCATCACTTGACTGTTGTTCTCCATTTATCTCTCTGCTGTGAGAGTGATGTCCAGGAGTCGATCATTATGTCTCTCAGCTTCAGGTTTCTCCTGATGGTATCCTTGAACCGGAGACGAGGGCGCCCTCTCTTTCTTTGACAAGAAAACAGTTGAGAATAGATAACCTGCTTGGGTAGCATGTCTGGAGACATCCACATGAGGTGTCAAGTCCACCGGAGATTCTTTCTGATAAGAAGATCTTCCATAGATGGCAGCCCTGTCTGTTCGAGTATTTCCTTGTTTGTCACTTTGTCCATCCAGGTTATCTTCATGATCGAACGAAGATGTCGCATCATGAAGGCATGCAGCTTTATCACCTGTCGTCTGTACACTGTCCAGGCGTCAGATCCAAATAGGAGGGTAGAAAGCACGATTGCACGGTATATATTGTCTTTAACTCGCATGGTGGTTGTTCCAGAGTCTCTGGCGTAGTCGGCCGAAAGACGCACTAGCCTTGGCACCAGCCCCTCCTCTGTATTTCGTCGTCAATGCATCCATTACTTGATATAGTGCTTCCGAGGTAGGTGAATTCCAGAACAGTGTTCAGCTTGTTTCCATCAACCATGATATCCTCCTCTCGGGTTCTTGTAGAGTTGGGTTGGTACAGCACCTCTGTCTTCTTGATGTTAATCTTCAGGCCGAACTTATTTGCCGCATTGGAGAAAGCATCCACTATTTTCTGCATCTCTTCAGTAGATTGTGCAACCAGTGCACTCATCAGTATCCGAATAGTCTTGGTATTCGCTCTGAAGTGTGCGACGTTGAATAGATTAGCGCTCTGTCTGGACTGTATGTAGACGCCACCCCCATGTCTCACAAAGCCTCGTCGAGCATTGCTGATAGGAAGATGGAGAAGAGCGTGGGACCCACTACACAACCTTGCTTGACCCCATTTGTAACATTGAACGATTCCGAGACTTCCCCTCCAACACAAACATTCGCCATCATTCCGGTTTGTAGGGCCTCGATCATTGTTGTGAACTTCTCTGGGCAGCCATAATTCCTCAGTAGCTGCCATAGCCCAATCCTCCCAACTGTATCGATCGCCTTACTGAAGTCGACAAATACCTTGTACAGTGGTCGGTCCTGCTCAATGCACTTTTCTTGTAGTTGTCGGAGACAAAATATCATATTCACGGTGCTCCGGTTACCTCTGAAGCCACATTGTGTTTCCGGAACTACCTCTGGTGTTATGTCTGTTGAGTAGGATCCTGGCGAAGATCTTGCATGCTATGGAAAGAAGACAGATTCCTCTATAGTGCCCACAGTCTGTTCGATCACCTTTCTTGTAGATGGTCACAATGCTGACATCTTTCCATGCTTGTGGTACAGAACCCACCTCCCAAGCATTGGTGATTAGTTGGTGCAGTCTGCTGAACAGATTGTCTCGTCCGTGCTTCTATACTTCTGCAGGAATTCCATCTCCTCCAGGTGCATTGCCATCTTTCAGGCCGGCGATTGCTCTAGCCATCTCATCCATAGATGGAATCCCATCGAGGCTTGTCTTGATAATACGCTGCGGGATGTTGTCCAGAGCTTGATGTTGAGTTTTCCTTTTCCTCCCATTGGGCGAGAGCACTGTCCATCTGCTGCTCAAAACGCCCCCTATGGCTGTAGGTACTTAGTTTTGCAGTGTTGAGCTTGGTCGGCTTACTTGTCCCTTGCCTGTTGTGCTTTTGTCGTATTTTGAAAGCCACTTTTGACCTCAGCATCTGGTGATCGGTCCAGCAGTTTCCTCCACACATCGCTCGGAGACTGTGGATGTCCATCTTATCCCGACAACTCGTGATGATGAAGTCGATCATATGCCAGGTGGTCTTGCGTTCATTCTTCTGCTTGAACATGGTGTTCGTCACTATCAGTTCGAACTCTGAGCACAGAGCCAGTAGAAGCTCGCTATTGGACGCTATTGGAGTTGCATTTCCCAATCCCATGTATGCCTATGACCAAGGGCCACTTGTCATTTCCTCTTCCTATCCTCGCATTGACGTCTCCTATCAGCAGTAGCTTATCTGTATGAGGGATGCCACTGAGCACACTTGCCAGCTGGTTGTAGAAGGTCTCCTTATTTTCATCTGGGTTTGTCATTGTTGGATCATACACGCTGATGATTGTAGCAAAGTTGTCCATGCTCAGAGGTAGTCTCATCGTCATGATTCTGTCACTTTCTGGCCATGGCATTTCTGTCAGCTTTGTGGCGATACCCTTTCTGATAGTAAAGCCCACTCCGGCCTCCCTTCTTTCTCCTTCGGGTTTGCCACTCCAGAAGAAAGAGATTATTCCAAGTCGTTGCGACTACCAGACTTTGAGAACCTTGTTTCACATAGGGCGGTGATGTCGATGTTGTATTTGCCAAGTTCCATTGCTACGAGTGCCTTACGTCTTTCTGGTCGGTTATCTCCTCCTGACGTTCCATTGTCCAATTGTCAGTAGTTGTCTTCTTTGTCTTCTTCTTCCTAGCTGATTTGCCACTGTCGACAGAAGATGAGGTCGAGCAGCGCGGTCCTTGGTAACCCGGGCGACAGCCGATCCGGTATGGAGTTTCGTGCAGTTGTACATTTCATGGAAGCTGGTAGTAAAAAGTGTTGAAGTGCCGCTGGCCTTTGCAAGTTACTAACGACACTCTCTCGGGGAGCAAATAGAGGTCTCACACCGGCAAGAACATGTCAAGAGAGGAGCAAACTATTTGTCCCTGCAGTGGCTGGTCGAGAGACGTTGGGAGTTCCATACAGCATGATGCTGCCACAGTGATATGTTTTCTGGCTAGGGTTTGCTCCCTTTTGCTCCCTTGTGCTCCCTTTTGCTCCCTTGTGCTCCCTTTTGCCCCCTTAGCCTTCGGTTCTGTCAAGAACCTGTAGCACAAGGCAGTGGTTTACAACTCTGCATGGAAGGGGCGTCAACCTCCATTTCGAGATTATGTTAGCACAAATCGCAAGCTATTGTCCCGTTCTGTCACGAAATACCATCGTCCGAAATACCACGTCCGTCAAGTCAATATGGCGAAACATCCTGCTTCATACGGATTCCAGTAAACACATGGTCACTTCCTCGATTTTGCAAGCATCTGCCTTGACCCCGACGAGAAATCCGAGGATTTGTATCAACATATAGTCGCTTTTGTGGAAGAGAATCTTCTCACAGTGGACGGTAACACATTCCATCACTGCGAACATCACATCACGGAGGACGAAGAAGACGATGGAGAAGTTCATTGTGCTGGCCTGATTATGTTTGTTACAGCCGTAATTGCACAAACTTGTAAAACAGCGGTACGGTACGGTATGGAATTATTACTATTTCATGAAGAAGAAAGGAAGTACGTGTCAACTAAGGCTTCGTACTACTGCCTTGATTGTTCGTGTTAGAATAGCTAGCTCCAGAGACGGAAGTTTCGCAACCACCGATAATGAAATCAACGGTGTAACTCACCTCCTGCCGATGTCAAAAAGGACCATTCCCAAGGTAAATGCAATGAAATCCATAATGAGTAGTTTATAGATTTGTTGGCCGACGTAAGTTTCCCAGCACTGGAAAGTTAAACAGCATAAATATATACCACACAGTTGGTATTGTTCCAAGCGGTCCACCTTCGGTCCGCACTACGAACGACTGTGTACATATCATACACACACACGCACGCCCGCACACACGCACGCACGCACGCACGCACACGCACGCACGCACGCATGCACACACACACAGTAATACATACAGTAACACACAGCAATACAGTAATACATACAGTAACACACAGCAATACAGTAATGTATTTAAAATAAGTAAGTAATTATAGTACTTCAATAGCGCCTGTATCATTGAAAAAACTCATGCATATGTACAGTAATACATACAGTAATACATACCAATAGTATCAGATATGGTAATGTATGACTGGGAAATATATGACTGACTACCTCGTAGATTCGGAACTTGCCTTAATGTCTCGACACGCCGGCTTCGAACCAACATTACATTCGTCCGTCGTTGTCTTACACGTGACAGTCCGGAAAACAGCAAAGAGGAAAAACGAAAGAGACAACACCCGCAGCATGATGTTCCTGCAACAGTACACGCCTGTTGTGTCAAGGAACTAACTACGTAGAATGATCAGAAGCGATCTACACCTCATCCCTGGCTGAGTATAAATGGATCAGATTCACCAATCATTTAATCATATGCTGTGCGCCGTTTCAAGTTGGGCACTGCCATTCAACCAACACGGGCCGATTCGACACGGGCATTTTATGATAGATATAACATTATAACATAACTTAGGTGTAATCTAGCTTAAATATTTAGTGCAGTCGCTTAGGGATATGATCGTGACACGCTGGGCGAAAGCATCAAATTTGGCACAGTTAAACCTTAGGACCACACATCACTTTTTAGAGGGACCTACCCGATTTTTAAAGTCAAGGTTAGGTCAAGGCCAAAGATCAGTTATTATATCAACATATTGTTCAATATTTCGTGAAAGATTCCAACCAGAATGACAACCACACATGTGTCTACGGTTCTGACGAGAACAGTAGTTCCCCCCATTCAGCGCACCATCTACATGTCGACCTATTCTGCTATCTGTCTCTTGGTGGTCATTCGTCGACATCGATATATCAGAACGATTGGACTTTACATGTGAACCACTGGTAGTGTACACATGTTTACCTGGTGGGTAGTCATGTTTCACTACATCTTCCGTCGGAAGATTGAACAATACTTCCTTGTTTATGGCATCTTGTAAGAACCCCGCAAAGCACATTGGCAACACTTTTCTGCGTGTGCCTTTCCCTCGTTTTTCTCGAATAATGGCTTTCAAGCTGTCTGGTCGGTACGGATCCCAGACAATGTCTAACCTCCACCAGCCTGTCCGCTTCCCATGTTTGCAATATGTGTATGTCTTCTTGCAATGTCTCTCCGTCATGTGTTGTGTTGATGTTGCGATATAGAAGACAGTCGTCAACAAAGAGTCGTACAGTTGAGGAAACTTGGTTTTGGTAGATCGTATATGTAGCAAAGGAACAGGATGGGGGCAAGTACAGATCCCTGTCGGACGCCTGAGGTCATTAGGGCCGGTGAAGATTTTTCCCTTCCAGGATCACTTCCTGTGTGCGACTGTTCAGAAAGCTTTTCATCCATTCCAGCATCTTCCCTCGCATACCGTAGTGATGGAGTTTGGTTTCCAGATGGTGGTGGGACACTTTGTTAAAAGCCTTTGAGAAGTCCAGCAGCACAGCGTCGATCTGGCCACCCTCATTGAGGCACGACGCTTGAATAAGGGCAGTTTTTCTTCTTCAAGATGGCCTTGTGGATAGAGATCTTCTTTCAATAAGTAGTAAGTGTGAGTGTGTGACTGCCTCTATGAATGTAGATGTGCACTACGTATCGGTACCCAATGTTATAGTACACGCGTGCAGCTACGTGTGCACATTGAAATTATAATAATAAGTTTTTGCAAATTGGTAGCCATTTTGAATTTATGCAAATTGTATAAAGTACAACATATAAAAAAGAGTTTTGCAGCCATATACGTCTCATGTAACCTTCCGAAATACAAACATAGTTATAGTGTTAGTAGATGATAAAATTGGAATTATGAAATATTTTGTTTTTGACCTTCGTCTCACCTTGACTTTTACATTTAAATCCGGGCAGCCCCATCTCAGAAATTGTATATGTCCATATGGTATATGTGTTTTCGACACTTTGTGAAAATGGTTTGTATAAAGAATAACGATATTTATATATTTGTTAATTTGTCGGCCATTGTGAATTTATGCAAATTAGATAATCATCTCATGGAAAGATGTTGGTCCAGAAATAAATGAACTTTTGAAAACATTAAAAATTATCATTACAATTTCGATATATTAGACAATATGATTATATAATAACTGATCTTTGACCTTGATCTGACCCTGCCTTTGGCTTTTAAAATCGGGCAGCCTCCTCTAAAAAGTGTTATAACAATTATGGTCCTAAGATACAACTGTGCCAAATGTGGTGCTTTGGCCCAGCGTGTCACGATTCTTATAAAAATGTGGACTTAAGAGACTCCGCTAATTCACGTAATTTGAACTAGGAAAACATAGGCAAATATGTACGTGGAAATATTTAAAACTACATTCAAATGAAAGGGAGATTAGTAAGTGATTAATCTTTGAGGATGTTCAGGTAAATATCACGTCACGATAGCTATGATCAGGAAAAACATTCCAAATGGAAATAGGGGAAAAGAGAGAACAATATAAAGGTATATTATGCGTTATTCTTTGGCAGTAAACACGGAAAATATAATAAGAAAATAAAATGTAGGCTAGGAAACGATGATAATTGAACTGACCTCGCTAGAATAACCATCAGTCGTGTGTCAGCCGTATACTCTTCCCACGGAACCAGTTTGGCAAATATTTTCGGAAGAAGCCAGTTTACACTGCTGATGGTTACTGACGGCAAGTATTGGTACACCAACACGACGTAGGCCGAATCCACCCTTTCCCAATTTGGCACCGTTTTGTATAATTGCTGTAAAGATGATAGTTCAAAAGCATGCGGTTAATTGGAATAATGATAATATAGCATAATATAATGGTATAATATACTTACTTACTTCTTGTGGGATCACACATAAGGCCGCTAATATCATATCATGTCATGTCATGTCATGTCATGTCATGTCATGTCATGTCATGTCATGTCATGTCATGTCATGTCATGTCATGTCATGTCATGTCATGTCATGTCATGTCATGTCATGTCATGTCATGTCATGTCATGTCATGTCATGTCATGTCATGTCATGTCATGTCATGTCATGTCATGTCATGTCATGTCATGTCATGTCATGTCATGTCATGTCATGTCATGTCATGTCATGTCATGTCATGTCATGTCATGTCATGTCATGTCATGTCATGTCATGTCATGTCATGTCATGTCATGTCATGTCATGTCATGTCATGTCATGTCATGTCATGTCATGTCATGTCATGTCATGTCATGTCATGTCATGTCATGTCATGTCATGTCATGTCATGTCATGTCATGTCATGTCATGTCATGTCATGTCATGTCATGTCATGTCATGTCATGTCATGTCATGTCATGTCATGTCATGTCATGTCATGTCATGTCATGTCATGTCATGTCATGTCATGTCATGTCATGTCATGTCATGTCATGTCATGTCATGTCATATCATACCACATCACATAATAATAATAACAGCAACAATAATAACAGTAATGATATTATGTTATCAATCAATACGTCCATATCAAATAAACAATTCATAGCTAAAGCAGTATATTAATAATACGTAAAAGTAAGATCGAGTTATGCATCAAATTCGACATACAGTACACGTGGCCTTTGGACCATCCCCACAACGATGTCACCGGTGAACAGTGAGACTGTAGTCTAAATAAAAATTATGTTCTATGTGGAACCATTTGACCCATGGCGAACTGAAACAAAACTGAAACGTCAAAACACATCAACGTGGAGTGATCGAACTAGCCAAATTACCGAAACGGGAAACAAGAGGACATGCACTTTTCTGATTGCTAGTCCCTAGCTGTAAACTTTGCGATGAACACAATCCGAATACTCGATACATACCTGAGAAGTCTCGTCTGTGACGAAGACAATGAGAGCCAGAACTCCGACGAGAAGACCGAGGACAACCAAGTTGACGATGAGGCGAGTAATGTAAAGTATGCACACCCGAATCCGCGACAGACGCAGCCGTCGTCGTCTCAGTCTGTCTTCTTCCAGGTGAGTCTGACACACACATCATCAGATGAATCGGACATACCGCCCTCGCCCCTCGCCCCCGCCCCCGCCCCCGCCCCCGCCCCCGCCCCCGCCCCCGCCCCCGCCCCCGCCCCCGCCCCCGCCCCCGCCCCCGCCCCCGCCCCCGCCCCCGCCCCCGCCCCCGCCCCCGCCCCCGCCCCCGCCCCCGCCCCCGCCCC
>OZ024857.1:52495448-52502948 GCA_964017155.1 Oasisia sp. SBJ-2009
TCTGTTTGAGTGAGTGTATGTGTGTGCATCTGTGTATGTGAGTGTATTGTGATTGTTTGTTTGTGTGTGTTTGTGTGTGTGTGTGTGTGTGTGTGTGTGTGTGTGTGTGTGTGTGTGTGTGTGTGTGCGGGGGTATGTTAAAGTTGTACTTCTAGATGGCCTGCATTAGGGCTCCAAACGTTTAGTGATTAATTTACAACCGTTCGGACATAAGACTACACCGTATATTTCCGACATACATTGATAGCTCGCAATGGTAAGGATATTTTTTATACATCGCATCATCTGATTATCCTGTCAATTAATGGTAACTGCTACTGTGATATTTGGATGTTTTCAATTTGCTATTCATGACCGATGTATCATAAATTTTCGACAACCATAGGAGCATTCACACCAGACGCCTGTTTCTGATTAATCAGCTGCCTAGACCCAACTGCTTTGACTCGCCATTGAACGTCTATTGTAAATTGTTTTACATCGCTATCCACCAAACTATCCAATATCGTAGACATTGCTCAGTGTGGCGTGGGTCTTGAGATATTCCGACATTTTTTTTTGACGCGTCATCTTTAAAAAAGGCGGAAGGTGAAAGCCGAAGAAGTCAAAACATTTAATATGTGACTTGTTTTGTTCCTTTTAACATATGCACCACAACTATTGCTCTAGATGGAATAGTTATTAACGTAAATAGTTTACGGACATCTAAAAAATGGCCCCTAAATCACTACGGGGACCATATAGAAAAATGGCAACATGGGTTTATTAGTTCTAAATACTATTCAGAAGACTTTGAATTTGAAAGCATTTGTCGATATCATACGCAAGATGTTGCATCCTGTTCATTTGGCACACTAGTATACATTGTACTTAGGCACGGCTGTTCCTGAGTATTCAATATTAGATAGTACTTGACACAATTGCTTCACCATCGAGGTGACCGGGTTGCCCACCTGATTTCCGGTGACACGGATTCGTCGTAGGGGAACGCTGGGGTCGTGACGGCGGGAACAATAAGGAAGGCAAAAGGGACTAGGAAGGTGATGGTGTTGATGACGAAGAGCCAACGGAGGAATTTGAAATAGGACACTCCGCCTGACCCGAAATGACCTGCACAGAAAGAGTAACACTGCGTCAAGGTGCTGGTGTATTCCGCCATTTTGTTACGTTGCACAAGAGCACGGTTAAGTTGTGTGATGTTTTCGTATTAGTTGGATTGTTTGTGTGTGCGTCTGTCATAGTAAGCCGTCGCACTTGCAGACTTGCAGCGGTTGCGTCCGTACTACTACTACTACTACTACTACTACTACTACTACTACTACTACTACTACTACTACTACTACTACTACTACTACTACTACTACTACTACGACTACTACTACTACTACTACTACTACTACTACTACTACTACTACTACTACTACTACGACTACGACTACGACTACGACTACCACTACCACTACCACTACCACTACCACTACCACTACCACTACCACTACCACTACCACTACCACTACCACTACTACTACTACTACTCATCATCATGCTGTCGGTCGCGAAGCGACAAAGACTGCTTCCATCACTTGACTGTTGCTCTCCATTTGTCTCTCTGCTGTGAGAGTGATGTCCATGAGTCGATCTTTATGTCTCTCATAGGGCGTCCTCTCTTTCTGTGACCAGAAGACAGTTGAGAATAGAGAACCTGCTTCGGGAAAGTGTCTGGTGACATCCTCATGAGGTGTCCAGTCCACCGGAGATTCTTTCTGATCAGAAGATCTTCCATAGATGGCAGCCCTGTCCGTTCAAGTATTTCCTTGTGTGTCACTTTGTCCATCCAGGTTATCCCCATGATCGAACGCAGATGTCGTACCATGAAGGCATGCAGCTTTTTCACCTGTCGTCTGTACACTGTCCAGGCCTCAGCTCCATATAGGAGGGTGGACAGCACGATTGCACGGTATATCTTGCCTTTAACCCGCATGGACACATGGTGGTTGTTCCAGAGTCTCTGGCGTAGTCTGCCGAAAGATGCACTAGCCTTGGCCACCCTCCACTGTATTTTATCGTCAATGCATCCGTCACTTAATATAGTGCTTCCAAGGTAGGTGAATTCAAGAACAGAGTTCAGCTTGTTTCCATCAACCATGATATCCTGCTCTCGGGTTCTTGTGGAGTTGGGTTGGTACAGCACCTCGGTCTTTTTGATGTTAATCTTCAGGCCGAACTTCTTTGACGCATCGGAGAAAGAATCCATTATTTTCTGCATCTCATCAGCAGAGTGTGCGACTTTGAATAGGTCAGCGCTCTGTCTGGACTATATGTAGATGCCATCCACCATGTCTCGGAAAGCCTCGTCGAGCAGCGCTGATAGAAAGATGGAGAAGAGCGTGGGGGCAAGTACACAACCTTGCTTGACCCCGTTTGTGACACTGAACGATTCCGTGACTTCCCCTCCAACACTAAAATTCGCCACCATTCCAGTATGTAGTGCCTCCATCATTGTTGTGAACTTCTCTATGCAGCCATACTTCCTCAGTAGCTGCCATAGCCCTGTCCTCCCAGCTGTATCGAACGCCATGCTGAAGTCGACAATACCATGTACAGTGGTCCGTCCTGCTTAATGCACTTTTCTTGTAGTTGTCGGAGACAAAATAACATATCCACGGTCATCCGGTTACCTCTGAAGCCGCATTGTGTCTCTGGAACTACCTCTGGTGTTATGTGGGTAGACAGTCTGTTGAGGAGGATCCTGGCGAAGAACTTGCCAGCTATGGAAAGAAGAGATATTCCTCTATAGGTCGCACAGTCTGTGTGATCACTTTCTTGTAGATGGTTATCATGTCGGCATCCTTCCATGCTTGTGGTACAGAACCCACCTCCCAGGCATTGGTGATTAGTTGCCTTCCTTTCATACCAGTCTGACTTCAGTGAACGGGTGTGTTTTTGTAGCAATTTGCATGCATCTTTGTACGCTGCAGTGGTGGACCTAGTATTCCTGGTTTGCAACACTTTCTGGTGGGCTTGGTCTCTTCTGCTCATAAGAGTCTGTAGCTCCGGTTCGTTGGGGTCGAACCAGTCCTGGTGTTTTCTGTCTGGCTTGCAAAGATATGTCTTGGCTGTGTTGTACACGACCTGCTGCAGAGTTGCCCATTCCTCGTCTGGTGTTGAGGTTTCCTTCTCCTCCCATTTGGCGAGAGCACTGTCCATCTCCTGCTCAAAACGCTCCCTATGGCTGGTGGTACTTAGTTTTGCAATGTTCAGCTTGGTCGGCTTACTTGTCCATTGCCTGTTGTGCTTTTGTCGTATTCTGAAAGCAACTTTTGACCTCAACATCTGATGACCGGTCCAGCAGTTTGCTCCACGCATGACTCGGGTACTGTGGATGTCCATCTTATCCCGACACCTCGTGATGATGAAGTAGATCATATGCCAATGTCTGGAGCGAGGATGCATCCAGGTGGTCTTGCGTTCATGATTCTGCCTGAACATGGTGTTCGTCACTATCAGTTCGAACTCAGAGCACAGAGCCAGTAGAAGTTTGCCATTGGAGTTGCATTTCCCAATCCCATGTTTGCCCATGACCAAGGGCCACTTGTCATTTTCTCTTCCTATCCTCGCATTGAAGTCTCCTATCAGCAGTAGCTTATCTGTATGAGGGATGCCACTGAGCACACTTGTCAGCTGGTTGTAGAAGGCCTCCTTGTTTTCATCTGGGTTTGTCATTGTTAGAGCGTACACGCTGATAATTGTTGCAAAGTTGTCCTTGCTCAGAGGTAGTCTCATCGTCATGATTCTGTCACTTACTGGCCGTGGCATTTCTATCAGCTTTGTGACGATATCCTTCTTGAGGGCAAAGCCCACTCCTGCCTCCCTTCTTTCTCCTTCGGGTTTCTACTCCAGAAGAAAGAGTATTCCAAGTCGTCGAGACTACCAGACTCTGAGAACCTTGTTTCACATAGGGCGGCGATGTCGATGTTGTATTTGGCAAGTTCCATTGCTACTAGTGCCTACGTCTTTCTGGTCGGTTAGTTCCTTCTCATTCGAGGAAAGTCCTGACGTTCCATTGTCCAATTGTCCTTAAATGTCTTCTTATGTCTGCTTCTTCTTAGCTGATTTTCCAGTGTCGACGGAAGATGAGGTCGAGCAGCGCGGTCCTTGGTAACCCGGGCGACGGCCGATCCGGTATGGAGTTTCGTGCAGTGGTACATTTCATGGAAGCTGCTAGCAAAAAGTGTTGAAGTGCCGCTGGCTTTTGCAAGTTACTAGCGACAGTGTCTCGGGGAACAAATAGATGTCTCACATCGGCAAGAACATGACAAGACAGGCGCAAACTATTTATCCCTGCAGTGACTGGTCGAGATATGTTGGGAGTTCCATACATCAACCGCCCTTGATGCTGTCACAGTGACAGGGTTTTCTAGTTAGGGTTTGCTCACTTAGCCTTCAGTTCTGTCAAGAACCTGTACCACAAGGCAGTGGTTTACAACTCTGCATGGCAGGGACGTCAAACTCCCTGAATTATTGCAATACCTGGGGTACTGTAACACCTGCATACCTAAGACTACTACAACACCTGCATACCTACTACTACTACTACTACTACTACTACTACTACTACTACTACTACTACTACTACTACTACTACTACTACTACTACTACTACTACTACTACCACTACTACTACTACTACTACTACTACTACTACTACTACTACAACTACTACTACTACTACTACTACTACTACTACTACTACTACTACTACTACTACTACTACTACTACTACTACTACTACTACTACTACTACTACTACTACTACTACTCCTACTACTACTACTACTATTACTACTACTACTACTACTACTACTACTACTACTACTACTACTACTACTACTACTACTATAACTACTACTACTACTACTATTACTACTATTACTACTACTAATAATAATAGTTACATCAATAATAATAATAATAACAATAATAACAGTGTTAATAATAATAAAACATAATAATAATAACAACATTACAAATTACAATAACAAATATGTATACAAATAACAACAACCACTACCGATAACAATAATAATAACAACAATAACACTAAACAACAACAATAAGAAGAATAACACTAAACAGCAATAACAACAACAATATCATTAAACAATAATAACAACAACAACAACAACAACAATAATAATAATAATAATAATAATAAAGCTACAACTGTACGATCAAACATCCGTCTCACATCACTGCCGAATCAGTCACTACCTGTTAACTACATTCGTCATAACTAACCTTCGATTTTCTTCAAGGACATCTGCCAAAGTTCTAGTTTGGACATCCATTCACGATACTTATCTGTCATATTCTGGCAACAGTCCGAGCACTGTCCGAAAAGAATGGTACATAGATAGTGATACGTGGATACTGGGGGGGGGGGGGGGGGGGTGGGGGGGAATTGGTAACAGCTAGAGAAACGCGCAGTCACAACCCAGCGAATAGATATGTTGATAGGGCGTGTGAAATACTTCGTGTAATGTTACAGTAAGTTTGATAGTTATGTGTATCATCACAGTGGTAGGTTTTATATGTTAATACATTGACCACAGCGAACATACTTAGTGATTTAGATAAATGGTTCTTTCATACCAACTTTGATTGTCCAGGTAAGTCTCGTTTCAACTTTGTATTTTGCAAGTCGAAGTGATTTCTAGAATAAATGAATAACGACATACGTCAATAGATGCGGCTACCATATATCCCAGAAACATGGTAGCAGCCTATCTTTTCACATTGACACCTAAGTAGTATAGTAGGATCCTATCATTATATGGAGCAGCGGAGGGGAGGAACGTTTGCAGCGAAGGAGGAGAGGAGGAAGGTCAAACGGCAAAGGTCAAAGGTCACGTGCCAATGGCAAATATCAAGTGGCGCCCCTGTCGGATAGGTCATGAACTAGTGGCGCCCCTTACGGACATAACACAAACCAGTACGTTCCAAATTCGTGCGTCTTATTTTGTAAATTGCGTCAAATGGGGTTAGGAGTCATGTAGCGCCCTCTCGCGGATCGGTGACGAACTTCAAACTAGGTGAAACAACAGGTGGAGCCATCTGACGGATATGTCTTCAGCTAATACCCCATAAATACGTGTCTTATTTTTTAAATACTTTTAAAAATAGTCATAAGGTAAAGATGATACCCTGGCGACCGTCTTTATTGGCTGTTGCGCACGAAGAAGAGTTTTCATTGGCTGTTGCGGAGAAGGTAGGACAAGTAATTTTTTTTTGGGGGGGGGGGCAGTTTTGGAGAAGCAATACCTTTAACCAAATAGGGTTTTAATATTGTTTTAATGAAAAAGGCTTTATGAAAAACCAAATACGTCTTTGTGTCATGACATGGAGCGGATAATGGTAAATGGTTATACATTATTGTATTAAACTATACCAAAACAGAGCTTAAAACAGCACCGTATGGTAGACTTGTCGCCGGTTCAACTATAAATAATAAATAGTAATAAAACAATGAAACACATTGCATCTGTCACGTAGTGTCCCTTAATACAACTGGAGCGGAGTGTGCAAGAATATTGCAAGTTATTGTGTCTTTAAAACTATACCAGACAGCACTTAACGAAGCGCACTGTGCAGTGTGCCTCCTCTCCTTGTAGTTAGGTCCCACGTATGTCTCTAACATACCTGGTCCTTCATGTCCAGTGTGGGTTCAACACATGCTTGTCTATCTATCCATGCTTGCTGCCTCCCGACCAGGCCAGTCGGTTGCTGTGTTCTCATCGAGGCACACTGGCTCAGTCAGCAGTACTGTTGCAAGTGGTTGGTGCACTACGCTACGGCAGGGAGGACATACTAACCATCCACCATTCTCCCTCAGAGTGTGCGACTTGCAAGGCCACCGCTACTGTAAGTCATCGGTTCAACAATAGGTTGCTAGGCAACAAGCAGTAAATAAAATCAATGTAATACATTGTATCTCTCACTACTTTCACAAGTCTGGACACGTTTATTCATATGGCGGTCTCACTACATGTCCAGTATGTAGTACTCACAGGTCAAGTTCTGCACGTAAGCAACTTACATATGTCATGCAATGCGCAAGCGCTTTGTCTAGTATTTATGTCACATAACACTTCCCCAATACAACATTGTAGTTCACACTTCGCTACCATGAGCAGCATGTAAGTTAAAGGCCAACGCTACTGTAAGTCACTGGTTCAACTATACGTTGCTAAGCAACCAGCAGTAAATAAAAAAACAATATAATACATTGTATCTGTCACGTAGTGGCCCTACCTTCACAAGTCTTGACACGTTTATTCATATGGCGGTCTCACTACATGTCCAGTATGTATGACACACAGGTCAAGTTCTGCACGTAGGCAACTTTCATATGTCGTGCAATACGCATTCGTGTTGTACAGTGTGTAGGCCACATAGCATTTCTTCCAATACAAAATTATTGTTCACGCGTCGCCACCATGT
>OZ024857.1:52507948-52522948 GCA_964017155.1 Oasisia sp. SBJ-2009
ACCTATCCACGAGGGGGCGCTACGTGACCCATAACCCCATTTGACGCAATTTGAAAAAATAAGACGCACGAATTTGGACGTTCGTGTCATGTCCGTTCATGGCCTATCCACCAGGGGGCGCCATTGGTCATTGACACGTGACCTTTGACCTTTTACCTTCCTTCCCTCCTCCTCCTCCGCTCCAAACGTTCCTCCCTCCGCTGCTCCATATACTGATAGGATCATACTATACTACTCATCTATATTACAAGATACATTAACATAATGAATTCTATGTTTCGATACGGCCATCCCCTAGAAGTAATGTATGGATTCCTAATACTTTTCAAATACAAAATAGGGATGCACTAAAATCATGTTCGTAAAAACGTATGCATGGCAAATGCTTTGAATTTCAGTTGGTGTTCACACACTTATGAAATGGATTTCCGTAGCAGCCATTAGAAACCAAGGTAACGGCTTGGAACCACTTTGTTAGCGACCGTTATATATCTTTATATGAATCTACACATAATAAACGCCACATATGTCGATGTTCACGCTTTCATCAAAACGTGAATAACTCGTAACAGTATGCGGCTCTTAGACGCTGTAGCGCTTACACTTTTCCGGCGCTATAAACGTTCCTATTGACGTTTCTGCGCATGCTCGATATATGTAAAATTACCGATGTGCAGCGAAAAGACAAAGCATTTATGGTATAAATATTGCGGGTTGTTCGTTAGGATGTATATAACCTCTCAGCAAAGTTATTTGTCGCAAAATAACACGAGGCAAACAAGTTTTGAGGCATATTTTGATTGCAAGCGTAAATCACGTGACAGTAGTGCGCCATAATCCATGACAGTGATTTATAAAAAAATGTAATATTTTATTGCATTGAACGACAATTTAAGAAATTCTTCACAGTAATCATCATAGGAAAGTTAACGAACAGCTCGTGGCATTTATACCGAAAATGCTTTGTTTTTTCGCTGGACATTGATGATGATTTTATATTTATTGCGCATGCGCAGAAACGTCAATCGGAACATTTTTAACGACCGGAAAAAGGTAAGCGCGACAACGCAATACAAATATGTGGTATCTGTAACACATGATATTCGCACCTGAGTAGACGTTTTCCAGACATTGGTAAGGCTAGGTTGCAGATTATTTCGAGTTGTTCTGATTTGTTTTCAAGTTTTTCCATGTCATTTATCTTCACATGTCGCGGGTATTTCTTTATTAGCTTTTGTAACTCGGTCGGCCGTTTCTTCGCTGATAAAATACACATGTTTAAAATGTAATCACATTCACACGCACGCACATACGCTCACACACACGCATACACAAACACACCAATACACATACTCATGCGCATATGTACAAGCACACACACACATGCACGCACGTATATATATATATATATATATATATATATATATATATATATATATATATATATATATATATATATATAAGCTACTGCTAATAGGAGACTTCAATGCGAGGATAGGAAGAGAAAACGACAAGTGGCCCTTGGTTATGGGCAAACATGGGATTGGGAAATGCAACTCCAATGGCGAGCTTCTACTGGCTCTGTGCTCTGGGTTCGAATTGATAGTGACGAACACCATGTATAAGCAAAAGGATGAACGCAAGACCCCCTGGATGCATTCTCGTTCCAGACACTGGCATATGATCGACTTCATCATCACGAGGTGTCTGGATAAGATGGACATCCACAGTACCCGAGCCCAGCGTGGAGCAAACTGCTGGACCGATCACCAGATGCTGAGGTCAAAAGTGTCTTTCAGAATACGATAAAAGCACGATAGGCAAGGGACAAGTAAGCCGACCAAGCTCATCACTGCAACACTAAGTACCACCAGCCATAGGGAGAGTTTTGAACAGGAGATGGACAGTGCTCTCGACCAATGGGAGGAGAAGAAAAACTCAACACCAGACCAGAAATGGGTAGCTCTGCAGCAGGTCGTGTACAGCACAGTCAAGACATATCTTGGCAAGCCAGACAGAAAACATCGGGGCTGGTTCGACCTCCAACGACCAGGAGCTACAGATTCTTATGAGCAGAAGAGACCAAACCCACCAGAGAGTGTTGCAAACCAGGAGCACTAGATCCACCACTGCAGCATATAAAGATGCCTGCAGACGGCTACAAAAACACACCCGTGCACTGAAGTCAGACTGGTTGGAAAGGAAAGGAAGGCAGTGGAGCTGCAGAGAGCTGCTGACAGTAACGACATGAAGAGGTTCTACAATGGACTGAAGGAAGTGTGGTGACCGAAAAAGAAGGAACCTGTTCAACTGAAATCAAGAGATGGAATGGAGACCTTCTCTGACAGCAAGAGAGTTGTGGGAAGATGGAGTGAACACTTCCAGAAGCTACTCAACGTCCCTGGCAACATCGATCAGGAAGCTCTGGACAACATCCCACAGCGCATTATTAAGACAAGCCTTGATGGGATCCCAAATATAGATGAGATGGCTAGAGCAATCGCCGGCCTGAAAGATGGCAAAGCACCTGGAGGAGATGGAATTCCTGCAGAAGTATGGAAGCACGGAGGAGACAATCTGTTCAGCAAACTGCACCAACTAATCACCAATGCCTGGGAGGTGGGTTCTGTACCACAATCATGGAAGGATGCCGGCATTGTAACCATCTACAAGAAAGGTGATCGAACAGACTGTGGGAACTATAGAGGAATGTCTCTTCTTTCCATGACAGGCAAGATCTTCGCCAGGATCCTCCTCAACAGACTATCTACCCACATAACACCAGAGGTAGTTCCGGAGACTCAATGTGGCTTCAGAGGTAACTGGAGCACCGTGGATATGATATGTTGTCTCCGACAACTACAAGAAAAGTGCACTGAGCAGGACTGACCACTGTACATGGTATTTGTCGACTTCAGTAAGGCGTTCGATACAGTTGGGAGGACCGGGCTATGGCAGCTACTGAGGAAGTATGGCTGCCCAGAGAAGTTCACAACAATGATGGACGTACTAACCCAACTCTACAAGAACCCGAGAGTAGGGTATAATGGTTGATGGAAACAAGCTGAACTCTGTTCTGGAATTGACCTACCTCGGAAGCACTATATCAAGTGATGGATGCATTGACGATGAAATACAGAGGAGGATGGCCAAGGCTAGTGCATCTTTCGGCCGACAACGCCAGAAGCTCTGGAACAACCACCATATGCGAGTTAAAGGTAAGATATACCGTGCAATCGTGCTGTCCACTCTCCTATATGGAGAGTGGACAGCCTGGACAGTGTACAGACGACAGGTGTAAAAGCTGCTTGCCTTCATGATGCGACCTTTGCGTTCGATCATGAGGATATCCTGGATGAACAAAGTGACAAACAAGGAAATACTCGAATGGACAGGGCTGCCATCTATGGAAGGTCTTCTGATCAGAAAGAATCTCCGGTGGACTGGACACCTCATGAGGATGTCACCAGACAGGGTACCAAAGCAGGTTCTCTACTCTCAACTGTTTTCACAGAAAGAGAGGGCGCCCTCGTTTCCGGTTCAAGGATACCATCAAAAGAAATCTGAAGCTGAGTGACATAAAGATTGACTCATGGACATCACTCTCACAGCAGAGAGATAAATGGAGAGCAACAGTCAAGTGATGGAAGCAGTCTTTGTCGCTTCGCGACCGACAGCATGATGATATATATATATATATATATATTATATATATATATATATATATATATATATATATATATATATATATATATATATATATATATATAATATATATATATATATATATATATATATATATATTAATATATATATATATATTAATATATATATTATATATATATATATTATATTTATATATATATGTATATATATACATAAACTCACACACACACATACACATATACATATTTGTTTATTAACCAATTAATGTGGGTAAAAAATATTTCTTTCATAACGTGTCCTTGATTTAAATTTGTATTAAACGCTAAGAGTTAATACGAGCTAACCATTTGCATCTGTAATGAAACGTAACACATATGCGGTTTATTCAGAATGCAGTATCTAAGTAGCAATCCTATTAAAAAATCCCGGTTCCCATCGGCTGCCAAATTGAGACGTGTCCCTTTTGAACTTCTTTGGCTATGCCAATTCATGTGCTGGTTTCTCGCATTCGTTTGATCCAGTGTTGCACGAGTGATAACTGTTATAACGCCACACGGTGCACAATGTAACAGTGTAGTAATTACTGTGCCAAATCGAACATTCGGCTACGCAATCTAGAGTAATCGTTTCAGTCGGATGACAGTCGAACTGGGGATTGTAGGAATCTGTAAAGTCAGGCTTTATATCCCAAATGACATCGTTGTTACAATTAAACGTACATGCATCCAACATGATTATTCAAATAAACTGCTGGCATAATATTGTTAAATGTAGTTGCTAATGGCTAGATTTGTATTGTATTGATGAATACACAAAAACGACGTGGTTTTATTTCTGCTAAAGATCAGCTTTCAATGCCATTTTAATATTGTGGTCACGCCCCTCCCCAGTCCGTCCGAATCATTGTTATCGTAGATATGTTATTAGAACAGTGTAACTTGTACGTGCAACAATTGACCTGTCCCACGAACAAATTAATTTTAAAACCTACTTCTCTGTAAGTAAATTAATTTTTGCCAATTTCAATAACTTGTTTAACACTAACGTATGCAGCCCATATGCATAAGTATGATGATGCTCTAATATATATATATATATATATATATATATATATATATATATATATATATATATATATATATATATATATTGTAGATGGAGACGTGGAGATGGCATTGTGAAGACAATCAGAGAATAAATACATACTTTTGTTGAACTGCTAATATGATCTCGTTTTGTTTCATTTACTGAATACATTTAGCGGTGTTTTAACATAATTATGAGAAATGTCTTAGAGAGCGGACAATTAAGTAATTGTTACAAATCCTGTCTGCAAACAGTTCAGTTGTCCCACGAACAACAAGCAGTAGCAATTTCACTTGTCCGGTGGCAAATCCATATGTCGCGGGCTAGCGAACAAGCGGAATTTCGAGGCCTGGTTTCGTTAACAATTTTAAAAACACGTACAACAAAATATCATTTTTACAATAGATAAATAAGGTGTTCCGTGAAATAAATGTTATCGAGATTAGTGAATAAAATCAAAATGAAGAGGGAAGGATGGGTAGGCAGCAGTAAAACAACAGTGCAATAACAATTGACACAAACCTTTGGCTGGCGTCGAGGTAAACGTTGCGAAGAAGGATGGTCCTGAACAGAACAAAAACACAACATATATTTCATATTGACTGATAGTCCGTCGGTACATGTAAAAAAACTGAACATAACAAACACACAACATATATTTCATATTGGATGATAGTCCGTCGGTTAATGTCAAAAAATCAATCTTGTTATATTCTTGGGTATAATCTTGGCAAATGGTTTTAAAGTCGTCTAAGCAGTATTTAGAAATTAAAACCCTTGTTGCCATTTGTTTTATTTGCTTCCATAATGATTTGACGTTATCCAACATCCAGTGCAATTGCACAGCATTCTGAAACGCGTGTTGGTTTTATGCATTAAAACTGTCTTCTGCAAGCTTTCAACTGTCCTGTGTACACATTCATCAAACCTTTTCACTTGATAATGATACGAGACGCATTAAGACGAAAAAGAGAAGATTTGACTTGAAAGCAATAATTGGCATTCAAGAGTTTGCATACAGAAACTGGATGTTGATGGAATCAGACGAATCGATGGCAAAAGAACAGTTGCTGCAGAATCTCGTGCAGCCCAAAAGTGGCATAACCCAATAAGCCACAAACCCATCCAAGCGAGACGTTGTCTCTCTCATAATCGTTGGAATGGCAGCCTTGCAAGGTATTGGCGGCAGTCAAGAACTTCAGTAACTACAAAGACGATTGCAAATCATATGATAAGCTCTTTCAATAAAAAACTCGAGGTCATGACCAAGTGAAGGTTATCTTTGACAATTATGCGAAAGTATCCTCACTGAAGGAAGCAACACAGTGCAGAGGCAATGCCAAAGGAATACGATTTAACACAGCAGACGATTCAACGTGCATCAGGCCTCTAAATCTGGCTCAAAATGTCGACAGGAGAACTGCTGAAAACCTAGTGACCGTGAAATGCAATGATGTCAAGACAAACTCCGACTGCCCTTTGTCTACAGGTGTGAGCATACGCAAAGAAGCAAAGATTCAACATACTGTGGAAGTTGCAGAAACATATTAATAGTCTACCTATACTGCCAACACATTGATGTCCTGCTCTTGGCTCATCGCTGGGTGCCATGGTACCAGCCTCACAGTATTTCTTCCAAAAAGGTGTCAAGCCGAACTGTACTTGCTGAACTGGCTGAACTCGCAGAAGGAGCAGAACCGTCCGCTGAAGTGGTCAGGGGCTGGGAAGAGTTCTTATGCACACAATTGTGTCCTGGGTGGCTTTACAATACACATGGGAAAACGTCTGGAGGTTCTTTTCAAACTACTAACCCATGAACAACGATTACACAAACTCACACGGTGCATGGTTGGAACATATAAGGCGAATGTTTTTTATCACGGGACGTAGTCTTTTTCCCCCAATTATCCCCGAATCTATTGGAGTTTGGACAGCACCAGCCAGGTGGCCGAGTGTTGTCAGTGCAATCCGAGGAAACACCCGCTCCAGAATCCAGTCCATTATATGGTCAATTTGGCAGCTGACGGAATGCAGCTGTGCAATAATTTTTTTTTTGTAGTGTTGGTGCATATCACATGATCATCAAGTGTGGCTACATGAAACGTTGCGTAGGACAGTGTCGGTATTTAAAAGCTAACATGGACGTCGGCGGAGGGTGGATGAATAGAACGGGAGTTCGCAATATGGATTGTTTGTTTTTAATATTTGAATTGGGTGCCCGGTACACAGAATATCTAGAAACGTCGCTTAAAATACGTATATCTTCATATCAGCGTCAAATTTCGATGATAGGTAGATCTTAAGACACGACAACATATAATAGGCTCTCCCAAGATTGGGAAATAACAGGGTTTGATGGGCGCCATTTTAAACATTGGCAGACATTTGAATGTTTTTGAAATTTAGACGCAATACAACATGTCAACGCTTAAAAAAAATACTTTTTGCATCAACTTAAGCTGTGAAAATAATATATTTTGTCGGAAGCCATCTTTTAAAATGGTGGATATTACAAAAAGGCGACAATTTGAAATTCAGTAAAGGACAAAAGTAATACAATTTAAATAATCATATCTTAAAACCCTACATTTTAGCATCGATTTTGTGGCTCTAGATTACATTGTTCTCAATATATGGATAAATGACTTAGCCGGACACCGTCGTTTAAAATGGCGGATATCTGAAAGTCAGCTGAAGGTCAAGTGTGAATTGTGTTACATTGCTTTCCATCAACCTATTCAATATCATCAACAGTACTGCTCAATGTGACGTAGATTTTGAGATATTGTGACATTTGTACTGACGACCGTCATTTAAAAAAATGGCGGACCTGAAAGCCGGAAAAAAAAAATTGTAGGTTTGAAATCCTTGTCCCATAAGACATCCACACACATATCCACACACCACAATTATTTCTTCAAATGACACAGTTACTAACGTACAGAGAAATACAATTTTGAAAATGGCCGCTAAATCAGTAGAATAAATGGCAACAAGCGTTTTTAAAATTTTAAATACTATTTACATGATCTGAAAACCAGTTGTCAAGATGATATCCAAAAATATGTTTCCTTTACATTTGACGACATTTTATGAGTAATAATCTACAGTTTATTGGTGTTACGAGAGTATTAGCGGTCATGTGATAGTTTCGAGTGACGTAGTCCCGAAAGAGACTATACTACTCTGGTGACATTGGTCCAAAATAATACTTTCCCCATCCCCAGCAAATTTATTTCTCTTGACGTTTGAATATACGTTTTCATGTCGTATCGTAATGAACAAGCCGTTCCCATACTGTACCATAACGACGATTACATAGCCACCTTCACATAATTCATAATTATTGTTCGGAAAGTTGCACCTATGCGCGTGTCCTACGATTAATCCGAACTATACGAGCCACTGTTTGGTTTTTCTGGGATGGGCAAGGTAGTTTGTCAAAGGTGTTCCGTGAAATAAATTTTATCGAAACTATTGAACAAATCAAAATGAAGATGGAAGGAGGGAGTAGGCAACAGTAACACAACAGTTCAATGACAATTGACACAAACCTTTGGTTTCCTCGGGTTTGGCTTCGGCTTCGGCTTCGGCTTCGGCTTCGGCTTCGGCTTCGGCTTCGGCTTCGGCTTCGGCTTCGGCTTCGGCTTCGGATTCGGATTCGGCTTCGGGTTCGGGTTCGGGTTCGGGTTCGGGTTCGGGTTCGGGTACGGGTACGGGTACGGGTACGGGTACGGGTACGGGTACGGGTACGGGTTCGGGTTTGGCATCTGAACAGAACAAAAACAAAACATATATGTCATATTGACTGAGAAATAATCTTCAGTTTCTTGGCGATACGAGAGTATTAGCGGTCCTGTGACAGTACCGAGTGACGTAATCAGGTCGTTTCGCCGAAGTTTCACAATCAGGCCTCATTATATACATAATTCATAATTATTGTTCGGAAAGTTACACATATGCTCGTGAAATACGATTCATACGAACTATACGACCCATTGGTTGGTTGTTCTGGGATGGCCAAGGTAGTTTGTCAACGGTGTTCCGTGAAATAAAAAAAATCGAAATTAGTGAACAAATCAAAATGAAGGTGGAAGGAGGGAGTAGGCAACATACACACATCAGGTAAATAACAATTGACACAAACCTTTGCTTTTGGGCGTCGACTTGGAGAAAAATGAAAACCTGGATGGTTTGGGTACGGGTTCGGGTTCGGGTTTGGCAACTGAACAGAACAAAAACACAACATATATGTCATATTGACTGAGTAATAATCTTCAGTTTCTTGGCGATACGAGAGTATTAGCGGTCCTGTGACAGTACCGAGTGACTTAAACAGGTCGTTTCGCCGAAGGTTCACAATCAGGCCTCATTATATACATAATTCATAATTATTGTTCGGAAAGTTACACATATGCGCGTGAAATATGATTCATACGAACTATAGGACCCATTGTCTGGTTGTTCTGGGATGGCCAAGGTAGTTTGTCAACGGTGTTCCGTGAAATAAAACAATTCGAAATTAGTGAACAAATCAAAATGAAGGTGGAAGGAGGGAGTAGGCAACAGACACACATCAGGTAAATAAAAATGTACACAAACCTTTGCTTTTGGGCGTCGACTTGGAGAAAAATGAAAACCTGGATGGTTTGGGTACGGGTACGGGTTCGGGTTCGGGTTCGGGTTCGGGTTCGGGTTTGGCAACTGAACAGAACAAAAACACAACATATATGTCATATTGACTGAGTAATAATCTTCAGTTTCTTGGCGATACGAGAGTATTAGCGGTCCTGTGACAGTACCGAGTGACGTAATCAGGTCGTTTCGCCGAAGGTTCACAATCAGGCCTCATTATATACATAATTCATAATTATTGTTCGGAAAGTTACACATATGCGCGTGAAATACGATTCATACGAACTATAGGACCCATTGTCTGGTTGTTCTGGGATGGCCAAGGTGGTTTGTCAACGGTGTTTCGTGAAATAAATTGTATCGAAACAAGTGAACAAATCAAAATGAAGATGGAAGTAGAGAGTAGGCAACAGTCACACATCAGGTAAATAACAATTGACACAAACCTTTGCTTTCGGGCGTCGATTCGGAGAAAAACGAATACGTGGCTGGTTCGGGTACGGGTACGGGTACGGGTTCGGGTTCGGGTTCGGGTTCGGGTTCGGGTTCGGGTTCGGGTTCGGGTTCGGGTTCGGGTTCGGGTTCGGGTTCGGGTTCGGGTTCGGGTTTAGGTTCGGGTTTAGCAACTGCACAGAACAAAAACACAACATATATGTCATACGATTGTCATTATTGGCAATTCGAGAGTATAGCGCTTGTCGAAATTGAGCCGTAGGTCTAAATATAGACTGTGCGGCTGCCTCTGCGCGGCGGCTATCTTAGAGTCGGACAAACTATCGGTCGGACAACTTGAACGAACATACAAAAGCTGCGAGTGTTTCATGTTATATCGCGTATGAAATACGATGGTAACTACAAAACACTGTTGCTACGGTGTGTGCCGTAGTGATTCACGTTATGGCCATCGGGAACACATGAAATGTTTGACTTTCATGCCGTTTCTTGCACCTGGGACGTCTTCTTCACATAAAATAACCGATGGATTAGCGTAGCTGCAGGCCATTTTGGCTGTAGCCGCACGCTGTTTGTCCGACTGACTACCCGGATGTAACATCTATGAATATTCATGATGGCGCGTGACGTCATTCGCGACAAGCGCTATTAGCGGTCCTGTGACAGTACCGAGTGACGTAATCAAGTCGTTTCGCCGAAGGTTCACAATCAGACCTCATTATATACATAATTCATAATTATTGTTCGGAAAGTTACACATATGCGCGTGAAATACGATTCATACGATCTATAGGACCCATTGTCTGATTGTCCTGGGATGGCCAAGGTAGTTTGTCAACGGTGTTCCGTGAAATTAATTTTATCGAAACTAGTGAACAAATCAAAATGAAGATGGAAGGAGGGAGTAGGCAACAGTCACACATCAGGTAAATAACAATTGACACAAACCTTTGCTTTTGGGCGTCAACTTGGAGAAAAATGAAAACCTGGATGGTTTGGGTACAGGTACGGGTTCCGGTTCCGGTTCCGGTTCCGGTTCGGGTTTGGCAACTGAACAGAACAAAAACACAACATATATGTCATATTGACTGAGTAATAATCTTCAGTTTATTGGCGATACGAGAGTATTAGCGGTCCTGTGACAGTACCGAGTGACGTAATCAAGTCGTTTCGCCGAAGGTTCACAATCAGGCCCCATTATATACATAAATCATAATTATTGTTTGGAAAGTTACACATATGCGCGTGAAATACGATTCATACGAACTATAGGACCCATTGTTTGGTTGTCCTGGGATGGCCAAGGTAGTTTGTCAACGGTGTTCCGTGAAATTAATTTGATCGAAACTAGTGAACAAATCAAAATGAAGATGGCAGTAGAGAGTAGGCAACAGTCACACATCAGGTAAATAACAATTGACACAAACCGTTGGTTTTGGGCGTCGACTCGGAGAAAAATGAAAACGTGGATGGTTCGGGTGCGGCTGCGGGTTCGGGTTCTGGTTCTGGTTCTGGTTCTGGTACGGGTTCGGGTTCGGGTTCGGGTTCGGGTTTCGCAACTGTACAGAACAAAAACACAACATATATGTCATATTGACTGAGTAATAATCTTCAGTTTATTGGCGATACGAGAGTATTAGCGGTCCTGTGACAGTACCGAGTGACGTAATCAGGTCGTTTCGCCGAAGGTTCACAATCAGACCTCATTATATACATAATTCATAATTATTGTTCGGAAAGTTACACATATGCGCGTGAAATACGATTCATACGATCTATAGGACCCATTGTCTGATTGTCCTGGGATGGCCAAGGTAGTTTGTCAACGGTGTTCCGTGAAATTAATTTTATCGAAACTAGTGAACAAATCAAAATGAAGATGGAAGGAGGGAGTAGGCAACAGTCACACATCAGGTAAATAACAATTGACACAAACCTTTGCTTTTGGGCGTCAACTTGGAGAAAAATGAAAACCTGGATGGTTTGGGTACAGGTACGGGTTCCGGTTCCGGTTCCGGTTCGGGTTTGGCAACTGAACAGAACAAAAACACAACATATATGTCATATTGACTGAGTAATAATCTTCAGTTTATTGGCGATACGAGAGTATTAGCGGTCCTGTGACAGTACCGAGTGACGTAATCAAGTCGTTTCGCCGAAGGTTCACAATCAGGCCCCATTATATACATAAATCATAATTATTGTTTGGAAAGTTACACATATGCGCGTGAAATACGATTCATACGAACTATAGGACCCATTGTTTGGTTGTCCTGGGATGGCCAAGGTAGTTTGTCAACGGTGTTCCGTGAAATTAATTTGATCGAAACTAGTGAACAAATCAAAATGAAGATGGCAGTAGAGAGTAGGCAACAGTCACACATCAGGTAAATAACAATTGACACAAACCGTTGGTTTTGGGCGTCGACTCGGAGAAAAATGAAAACGTGGATGGTTCGGGTGCGGCTGCGGGTTCGGGTTCGGGTTCTGGTTCTGGTTCTGGTACGGGTTCGGGTTCGGGTTCGGGTTCGGGTTTCGCAACTGTACAGAACAAAAACACAACATATAGGTCATATTGACTGAGTAATAATCTTCAGTTTATTGGCGATACGAGAGTATTAGCGGTCCTGTGACAGTACCGAGTGACGTAATCAGGTCGTTTCGCCGAAGGTTCACAATCAGGCCTCATTATATACATAATTCATAATTATTGTTCGGAAAGTTACACATATGCGCGTGAAATACGATTCATACGAACTATCGGACCCATTGTTTGGTTGTTCTGGGATGGCCAAGGTAGTTTGTCCGTGAAATAAATTTTCTCGAAACTTGTGAACAAATCAAAATGAAGATGGAAGGAGGGAGTAGGCAACATACACACATCAGGTAAATAACAACTGACACTAACCTTTGCTTTTGGGCGTCGACTTGAAGAAAAATGAAAACCTGGATGGTTTGGGTACGGGTACGGGTTCGGGTTCGGGTACAGGTTCGGGTTTGACAACTGAACAGAACAAAAAAACAACATATATGTCATATTGACTGAGAAATAATCTTCAGTTTATTTGCGATACGAGAGTATTAGCGTTCCTGTGACAGTACCGAGTGACGTAATCAGGTCGTTTCGCCGAAGGTTCACAATCAGGCCTCATTATATACATAATTCATAATTATTGTTCGGAAAGTTACACATATGCGCGTGAAATACGATTCATACGAACTATTCGACCCATTGTTTGGTTGTTCTGGGATGGCCAAGGTAGTTTGTCAACGGTGTTCCGTGAACAAATCAAAATGAAGATGGAAGGAGGGAATAGGCAACAGTCACACATCAGGTAAATAACAATTGACACAAACCTTTGCTTTTGGGCGTCGACTCGGAGAAAAATGGAAACATGGATGGTTCGGATTCGGGTTCGGGTTCGGGTTCGGGTTCGGGTTCGGGTTTAGCAACTGAACAGAACAAAAACACAACATGCATGTCATATTGACTGTGTAATAATCTTCAGTTTATTGGCGATACGAGAGTATTAGCGGTCCTGTGACAGTACCGAGTGACGTAATCAGGTCGTTTCGCCGAAGGTTCACAATCAGGCCTCATTATTTACATAATTCATAATTATTGTTCGGAAAGTTACACATATGCGCGTGAAATACGATTCATACGAACTATAGGACTCATTGTTTGGTTGTTCTGGGATGGCCAAGGTAGTTTGTCAACGGTGTTCCGTGAAATAAATGTTATCGAAACTAGTGAACAAATCAAAATGAAGATGGAAGGACGGAGTAGGCAACCGTCACACATCAGGTCAATAACAATTGACACAAACCTTTGCTTTTGGGCGTCGACGTGAAAAAACATGAGTACATGGATGGTTCGGATTCGGATTCTGGTTCTGGTTCTGGTTCTGGTTCTGGTTCAGGTTCAGGTTCGGGTTTGGCAACTGAACAGAACAGAAACACAACATACAGGGTGTCCCAAAACAAATGTAACCCATGAAAATGCTTGTCATTTTGTCAATTTTAATGCTATTCGTTTTATTTTTCAGATATAGACAGCTGAGAAGTTAAGAAAACTAAAACCACAAACTACATGTTTCTAGCTCAATACGTGTGGATTTCTCAGTCAGTTATAGAATATGCTCCAAATGTCCACCGTTCTGCTGAAGGCAGACTTGGATTCGGCGAGCAAAGTTATTGATAACTCTGATGCACTCCTCCTTTGATATAGCGTTGATCTTCTGCGTTATTGCTTCCTTGAGCTCAGGGATGGTCTGAGGTTTGTTCCTGTACACATTATCCTTCAGGAGCCCCCACAGATAGATATTGGGGGGTGGGTAAGATCCGGGGAATGGGGGGACCACCCCGGCTCGCGTTTTCGGCTGATGAGTCGGTTCGGAAACTTGTGATCCTACCAGTTGAGAGTAATATTAGCTGTGTGGGGAGGTGCCCCATCCTGCTGGAACCATTGTATGTTTCTCTGCACCCTGTTCCTTCCTCTACCTCGACTCAGCAGCCCTAGAGCTCCCCAGAGCTTGTTCAAGACTTCAATGTAGTGCTCCTTCCTGACGGTCACCGGCTCCTGGTTTGCTTTCGCGAACCAGAATGGCCCTATGATACCATGTTTTGATATGGCCACCCATGCTGCGCAGAAGATCAACGCTATACCAAAGGAGGAGTGCACCAGAGTTATCAATAACTTTGTTCACCGAATCCAAGTCTGCCTTCAGCAGAACGGTGGACATTTGGAGCATATTCTATACATGACTGAGAAATCTACACGGATTGAGCTAGAAACATGTAGTTTGTGGTTTTAGTTTTCTTAACTTCTCAGCTGTCTATATCTGAAAATAGAAACAATAGCATTAAAATTGACAACATGACAAGCATTTTCATGGGTTACATTTGTTTTGGGACATCCTGTGTCATATTGACTGAGTAATAATCTTCAGTTTATTGGCGATACGAGAGTATTAGCGGTCCTGTGACAGTACCGAGTGACGTAATCAGGTCGTTTCGCCGAAGGTTCACAATCAGCCCTCATTATATACATAATTCCTAATTATTGTTCGGAAAGTTACACATATGCGCGTGAAATACGATTCATACGAACTATAGGACCCATTGTTTGGTTGTTCTGGGATGGCCAATGTAGTTTGT
>OZ024857.1:52527948-52572948 GCA_964017155.1 Oasisia sp. SBJ-2009
ATCTTCAAATGTTGGCTCCCGTATTTTCCGAGGTTTCACTCCTTTCCTTTGATGGTCGGCCAGCCTTGAAACGTCTCAGAAATACAAGTCCTCATTAAATTCTGTGTTCAACTGCATCTCAATTCGCTCAAGTAAATCATCCAGTTTCTGTGCACTTGTGAATTTCCGTTCTTATTTGTTCTCATCAACATGACATGTTAGTTGTTGCTGCTATATCTATGCATGCCGACATCTGTAACTCGTAATGTTTGGCATATATATAAATATATATATATACACACACATATATATACATATATATACATTATTTGTATATATATATATATATATATATATATATATATATATATATATATATATATATATATATATATATATATATATATACATAATAATAAATATAATGTATGTATAAAATATTTATATACACTATATGTATAAATGATGTATGGTCAGTTATCGCGAAACGTCTAAAGAATCTGCTTTGGGGGTAAATTTAGAATTCAATATTTCACGTTTTACTTTTAATCATTAATAGATAGCATGTCAATGTATACAGGAAATAAAACAGGTAGCTTAATTAGTCAAATCGGCTCTTTGGCATCGCTTTGGAATTGGGTGTGCGTGTTGCGCGATACCGAGCGTATGCACGCACATAGTGTATATAATATGTATGTTATGGTATTTCGCTAAGTGTTCTAGTTTATTTCGTCTGAGCATGTGACAGGTTTATGGTTCAAAATGAACAGAAGTGGGAATTGTTTTGTTTTATGCAATTTGGAAATGATACTATATTTTCGGTACCCCATAAAAAGAGTAAAGCGGTCATATAATTACTTGTCATTCTAAAGGGAACTGCTTGCATAGTATCACCGTAAATGCAGGTATAAAATGAACAATTACCTTTTTAATGGAACAAACCTTAAGCGCGCGATACTATCTTCTGTAGTCTTCATGAGGATGTTTAATATAGATATACGCTCGGTATCCCTGAAAGGCATTCTTCATTAGTATTTTCAAAATAGAAAATACTTGTTCTAAGGGGCATTCATTTTATTCTGCTTGGCCTCGGCGTGTTGCACTGAGACAGTTAGGTGCACTATTTTCCAGTCATCACCATTTCTGAGGAAATGCAGTTATCGTTTAACTCAGACGTCGTCATTGTGGCAAGAAGTATATTTAACCAAGTAATTGTCATGTCGATTATTTTGTAAAGTTCGGGATGATTAAATAGTCTTCCTTTCAGCTAATGGACGCCGTCATGAACTGTTGGTCGTCTACTATTGGTCGTATAGTGACAAAAGACAATATGTTTAGTATATACAGTGGTTCAGTAGATATTATACATCAGACACATTTTCTTATACTTTTTAATGATTCGTGATATTCTACTCTTAACCAAATTAATTATGGGTAGGCATTGAATTAATTCCGCTAATCAGAATAACAAAAACGCAACTTATTCTATTAATGTGCTTACTGCTCCATAATTTGCTGCATTAGTCAGTGATAACCATGGCAATCACCTCATCGACAAACTAAACTTGTCTAGTACTATACTCATATACTCACATGTCCTTTACTCAGCAATGTGTGCAACACAGCCAACATATTTTTACTCTTTGATAGTTGACACAATTTGATAATTTTATACTATTGTCTAAAATTGCAACGACGGCCATTGCTGGAGCTTGCTTCAAGTTGATCTTCCTCCAACTGATCCCGGATGACAGCGACAGGGACAATTCTCCACCCATCGCAGTGTGGGAGAAATATCCGCCCCTTCATAGCAACAGTCATGGTAACATGAGCTGCCTCTCATCTTATGCAGTGGGGTGGTCACAGGTTCAGGTGACCTTGTGGCGGAATGTCCCCACCTCTCTCTAGTATGGTGTAATAAAATAGTAGTTTTAGTAGTAAAACAGTTTGCGAGACATCTTGTTAAGTAGGTTTTTATGTAGTTATGTTGTCAGTATTGATATGCGGGTCTCTTTTAGGATGTATAGGCTAAGAAAAGGAGGCAATGCACGTTTAAGACCTCAAATGGCTCACACTTGTTTGTAAATAATTGCATTTTATAACTCGTCCAATAATATGATGAGTTAATAAATAACTGTCAGAAGGTTATTCTGGCCAGATTCTTCCATATCTGTTGTTGACTTGGTGCATTGCATAAATGCAGTTATGTAATTATATTGCATAATAACTTTTATGTGAGGCAAACAAGACAACACTTAAGTAACGCTAGATAAACATCAGGACGCAGCACCAACCAGGTCGAAGCCCAACAGTAAGGAAGAGTTTCCCGCATTTTAGCGGAGTAATACAAGGAAAAGAAGTCCCTGCCTTGCAGAGCATAAAAGGCCGGAGCGGTCACGACGGCAGCCACATTCAAAATATCTAGTGATTACGGTGGTTCCAGAGTTTCGTAGCAAATTTTGATCCACCACCCTCCCCTCCTACCAGTTAATTTTGTGTTTAGCTGTTGTTTTCCTGACGTGTATTATGGTGACTTGCATTATGTATGTGTATGATATGATGAGGTTATTTCTATGACGCTTTTCCCTGTGTAGATTGTACACGAGGTTTTAGTCTACATACCTTTTTCCTCCTTACTTATTCAGTTGAGTGAGTACACAGGGTTCTTAGGGCGGTAAATAAAGCAGGATTCAGTACATAGAGACGGAATGGCCTCACCTCTCTCTAGTATGGTGTAATAAATTAGTAGTTTTAGTAGTAAAAATGTTTGCGAGACATCTTGTTAAGTAGGTTTTTATGTAGTTATGTTGTCAGTATTGACATTTAGGATGCGGGTCTCTTTTAGGATGTATAGGCTAAGAAAAGGAGGCAATGTACGTTTAAGACCTCAAATGGCTCACACTTGTTTGTAAATAATTGCATTTTATAACTCGTCCAATAATATGATGAGTTAATAAATAACTGTAAGAAGGTTATTTTGGCCAGATTCTTCCATATCTGTTGTTGACTTGGTGCATTGCATAAATGCAGTTATGTAATTATATTGCATAATAAGTTTTATGTGAGGCAAACAAGACATCACTTAAAACTCCATTATCAGTTCGATTGTTTTTGCTCCTCGCGTTTCAGACTAATTTCACGAAAAAGCAAACCTACCAAGTATCCCTTGTGACATACTGGTTCGGTTTTCCACATGTTTTAATTCGTTTTTTGTTAAAACGTAAACATTATTTTAGAGGCGCCTCCTAATATATAGTCTTTTTCATATTGAAGATTTCTACCGTACTGGTTTTATGTGGTAGACTATCTTCGCCTTATTCACGTGATAGCGCGTGATTACATGATGTCGCGAGATCGGCCTTGACCCCCATCCAGGCAGTATAGCATCCCTCTATTTACGTTCGTTGTACACGCGTGTTTCGTATCCGACTTGCTTTTGCATTTTAACTCGTTTTTATATGAAATGTCAATGCGTGGTCGCCAACGGAAATATGCCACCGACTCGGCAAAGAAAAGGGCACAAGCAGAACAGAAACGAAATCGACCGCCCGGAAAAGTTTACATAGCCTAGGCGAAGAGTTTATGGATTCAGACAGAAGTATAATGACCGGCATCAAAACTGATGCAGCGTTCGCCAAGGCCCAAGTGTCTTATTGACAGGTTAGTACTCTGTTATTACTCGGCTTCAACCATTTTCACATTGTTTTAATACTGCGTGTGCCAGCTGACAAAATTGTTTTGCTATTAAATTAGTCGACGGTATTAGGCCATTTAGGGTCATTCCGAGTGAACGCAAATAAAATTCCATAAATGGGTTGCTGTCATCGACGTCTAAGACTAAGACTAAGTCTAAGATTTAGTGTTAGTCTTAGATTATTTTTGAATGGTTCAGAAAATAAATTAATACAGTACGACGAAAGCTTTGCCGCTTTGCATTTGGTAAGATTAGCAAGAATCAAACATTTGAACGTTCTAGCTTAAATAGGTTTCAAATTATGGCACTTTGACATTTGACAGCTTGTTAAAAATATTTTTTTTAATTCACATTTCACTAGTCAATATATTCTGCAATCTTGAGCCTGTGTCAGTGAAATTGTGTTGAGATGATCTATATAATATAGAGATTACATAAATACAATTGGAATATAAATACAGTGTACGGTTAATGTACAGCAAGTTGATACAAATCATGATTTATTCAAAATATCACTCACGATAGGGTTTTCAGACCCTGATTGTGAGCAGAATACACGAATACGTTAGGCATAAATTGTACATATTTGGTATATAAATGTGCAAATCGGAGGAATATGGCAGATCTGGTTACCTTAATTATGAATCTATAGATATGGAAAAATGGTATGTTATTATATTTCTTAAAATATGACCAACTTTCAACCCAAACATTTCAATGAGGCATAGCTTGTATTGTCACAAAGCCTTTTCTAGGTGTAAGCTCATTCCTATAGCTCAAATAACTAGTAAGTCTCAATATCCTTCCGAGTTCCTTCACAACAAAAATGGCATACGTCTGAGTGCCCCAATTTTTAAAATAAATTGCTCATGATATACGAGATGGTTTTCAGACATTGATTGTAAGCTAAATATGGATGGTTCAATGAACTGTTGTGTCAGTTTTATATCTATGCATAACATTGTGAATTATCAGAGCAACATGACATGCCTGACTGTCTTAATTACGAATGTACACATACCCAACATGCTATATTTTATATTTCTTAAATAATTAGCAAATTAACTTCCGACCGATCAGTGTGGATTAGAAGATATTGTTATGAAACGTTTACCGGGCATAAACCAAACCAAACACATAAAAAACAAGTAACTCTCAATATGCTTCCAAAATTGCTTCCGTCTCTTGAAAGAAGAATGAGGACCCATTGGTACCCAAAACTTATCAATATATCACTTACGAGCGTGTTTTCAAGCACTGATTTTGAGTTAAACATACATGTTGTTAGTAATGTTTATAAATATTAGATATCTATGCATATCGGTATACATTTTCAGGGAGTTTTGCATGTCTGTTTGTCGCATTTATGAATCTGTACATATTAAAACTGGTATAGATCTGTTTACGAGGCATAAAGCAAACATAACACAAATATCAAGTACATTTATAAAAAATTCTCATACAAATATAAATTGTATCAATTGTAATTTAGTGACAGTTCTACCATGGGTAGATTTTTTCAATTTATGTCACAGTACTTACATGTACATGTATACTGCTTTTATCCAGTGATGGATCCGCAGCCCAGTAATTTTTTTTCAAGAATTTGCTAATATTCGTCACTACAGTGATGACTTTGGACTGGATTGCGAATGGAATTTCTTCGTGACCAGCTATGGTCAAAACATGTTTGATTGATTTTTAACCATTCTGGCCATTCTTATTTGTGTACACTTAACACAGCTTTTGTCAAACTTTCAATTTTATTTTGTATTTCATTTGCAGTTCACTTTTCCAGCTGATTTTCCAAACATGTATTCTTCAATACTTTTGCATAATATAAATTATACAATTTATATTGTTGCAGAATCCCCTATGATGACGACCCAATGTGATTAGAAGCAGTTGATCCAGCTGATAAAACCTATCAATTTGGAGATGATACACTAGAAGAGATTCGCCGGTAAATATTATGATGTATGTATGTGTTACATTAAGTCATTTTTTTTATGCAAAACTATGACACAAACTTGTAACTTTTGTCATGGTTTAAAGGTAAAGGTAAGTTCTTATATAGCGCAGTATCCAATCTTTAGGATTGCTCAAAGTGCTTTTTACACTTTACTCCCTGGCAGACCTGTTCAATCGAAGACCATTTCGGCTTCTCTGGGAAGCATTCAGCCACGTGGCAATTTTGCGAAGACTGCTTGTACACAAATATTCATCACTGTTTATAGCCAGGTACTCATTCATACAGCTGAGTTAACTGGAGCAATGTAGTGTGAAAAAACTTGCCCAAGGTTTCACATGGCAGCACAGGATTTGAACCCGGGTCCTCTTATTTGACAGTCCGATGCTCTACCCCTGAACCACTGCGCTAATACTAGCAACCTTTGTTTATGACCAATATTAAAGAAAAACTGTTAGTCTCACAGACTGGTACATTTCATCATGATGAAATTTCAGTAGTATGCCTATAATGCAGTTGTGAGGAACACTAAATAGGTTTTCAGCTCACTTAGTCTTCATGGCATTAAAATGAACTGATTTTATTCTAATATTATTTTACTTAAAACCACTAATGACCTGTTATGGTGCTGTGCAATTTAGCAAACACAATTTGCTGTGTTTTGTGGTGAAAAACTCAGATTAACAAAAATAAATTTCATTCAATATTACAAATTCACTATTCAGGGCTGTATAGTCCAAAGGACCTGAGGACCTCTTGGGCCAGTGTTGATGATTAAAGTCCATTTTGAGGTGTTTACAGTAATGCTCACTGGTTTGGCTGTTTTATTTCAGATGCCGCAAAGACGTTGCCACTCTGCAGCCTGTTACTACATGTGAAATTGTGCATGACATTGAAGAAATTGTGACTGATGAATACAGACGATGAAGACATGACACTGATATGACAAGAGCGGAAGACGGCACTACCAGAATGGAGGTATCATTGGTATTTGATATTCATAAAATCTCATCATGACACAAGTACCTGCATTTTAAAGATGTTTCTTATAAACTATTCATTTTGTATAATGGCAAGAAAGATGTTATGTTTGTTTTGATTAATTAAGTTTATAATGATGTAGGTGTGGTGTATGTTGGTTAATTATATGTTGCCATATTTTTGTTACAAACATAGAAATTAATATTACGGAAATTATACATTGAAATACCCATTACATCATACACTATAATTGGTATCAACTGCATTCTGATTGGGTAGGCTGAGTAAAGTGGAATACGTAACTCTATCTTTACAGAAAGCACTAATTAATGCCCACCTATGTCACTGCATTCATACAATGTTGCTGTGTTTGTGGTCATCTCATGAATAACCAGAGAAAAATATGCCAACTATGTGATTATGGTGAAGAAACATTTAATTCATAATTACAAACTTACAACATATTCAAAATTATTCATCACTAGCCTATGCAAAGTCAAAGGGTGTAGGCTTCCCTATGACCTGAAAATAAAACGAGTTTCAGGTGTGCGGTACTTCTGTCATTGAGTAACACAAATTCTTTATATTAATAAGTTCTGCTGGTAAAACAATTATTACAATTGTTGTCACACACAGCTATGCACGGTTGTAATGTATATATGCATCTAAATTGTGAGCTTAGGTATATAACAGGTCTTAGTAAGGTGTAACATATCTGGCATGTAGAGTTTACGATATGAATACCAAATACCAAACAATTGTATAATTGACTTTTGCTAAATGTATCATCACATAAGATATCATAAATGTCAGAGCCATGTTAATTGTCACGTTGTTTCTTGTGGATGCACAGAAAATGTCAGGTACCTGGCATGCAGTACCATTAAAGAGAGTGAACTCGCACAGTAATGCCATCGATATCCAAGCCGATGAAGTTCACCAAAGAATGCCGAACCTATCTTATAGTGTTGAGAGAGGTTGACCGAAGGCTCATGCCATATTTGCCAGACCATGGCACCCCCTGTTCTAACACAAACTGCAAAGCTAGTCAGATATCACCATATTCGCATGTCAAGCAACCTGCATTCTATATTGGTCTCTAGTCAGTTTGGATAACTGACTGGCCTGGAAGTCAGTGCACACTGCACACACCATCGGTACGGGGTAGTCTGTCACGGATGCAACACACAACTGAGATCACTCGGTTGATATTCACATGACATTTGATCTGCAGCGTCTTGCACAGCCCATGGTTGTGGAATCTTGGACGGTATATAGCTTATTAACTTGTTGACCTAGTGGTGCTGTTCAGTTTCCTGTTGAGTGTTGACCTGAAAAGAAAAGCATAATATTCAAACTCAGTAAACAAAAACTGGCATCAAGGTATTAGAGTTGTCATTATGGAGTGTTCATTGCCATAATCAATACATCTACAGCTGTATAACATAATATCTTATGTATGACCTAAAGCATTCCACAAAAAAGGCAGCAAGAAATGTTCGTCTACAGCAGCACGTACAGGTTAATATCTAAGCAGGGTTGTAATTTATTAGGTGTGTATTGTCATTACATGAAAGTAAAATTACCCTGCTATATTTAATTGTAAGGATGCCTTATTTTGGATATTATTATAGAATTGTTTGAATACTCCCAAACATAGCGCATTCATATTTTCTGTTTTATTTTCAATATACAATTTTGTGTCAGGGACTCAGGGTATGTCATGTAATAACTACTACATATGTTATATTTGACATTTAATGGCTCAGCTGGAGGTTGTATCCATGTCAAAGTGAATGTTGGAAGTGACAAAATAAGGTGGTGTTGTGATGCCAACAGTATATTTCCTTCACCAAATATTCAAACATGTCTACCTTCTTCAGAATGAATAATAATTGATTTTATAAATTTATTTCTGAGTTACCGTTATGTGCTGAATAGTTTTTTTAAAGGTGTTGGCCAAAGTCTGTGTGGACACTGGACTGGACTCACTTAGTATAACATGCATTACACAACTGCAAAGGTTATCCTAGTTTTCCATTTCCAAGATATTACGAAAAATTTAATGAAAGCAAATGTGTATTGAAATGGGCATATTAAAATATTTTGAAAATTTATACATTGTTGATTGTTAAAATGTTTAATTCACTTGGTGTGATCAGACGTTGGCCTCTTGCAAACTACGTATCCTCCATGCATTTGCCCGACACAAGTGATTGCATTAATCTTAGTCCCTCCTCTGCCTCGTCTCACTTGCATTGTAGTGTAGCCCGTACTAATATATCATAATTCGAGTTGTATTATGCATTCATATATTGCTGTGATGAAAAGATAAAGATTAGAACAGCTGGCATATGTGAATTGAAAGGTATCAGGTATTACATAGACTACAGCCAGGCATCACTGACCAAAATGGAAACAAGTGCAAGAATGTTATGTGTAATACTTGCATATGGTGTACACTTGCTAGTAGCTATACAAGCATTTTATGTTCATGTTTACACATTTTTTATATTGAATAAATTCATCACCATCATGGTTGTCATAAAAATCTAAATAATGTTGCATAAAATATAATGCAAATCAACAACATCCAGCAATCATAATAAAATGTGAGTCACAAAATACTGTTTAAATAATTGTGATAACCAACATAATTATTAGTTTGACGTTTTGTTGCACGAGATAACGGATGCTCCCCACGATCAACCGGAGCCTAGCTACTACTTACTAGTACTGCCAATGTTCCGAAGCCAATGATTTATCATTTCGTCCCTAACGTCATCTACACTCTCTAGATATGTACTTTCGCAATGACACAGCTTATGAACAAGATCCTGCGTAATCAAATTCAATACATATAAAAGTATAAATACATGCTGTATGAGTGTATGTCAGCTATCTGGCGGAGACTAAGGCCTAAGCCAAGGCTAAGCGATGCCGACTGTCAAACTTTAAAAATAATCTAACAAGTTAGAGAATCCGCGCCGAGTAGGCCTATAATGAAGTTCGCAAGTTGCAGTTCTTGTTGAATTAGCCCACGACTACTCGCCCTGGTTGCTAACTGCGATAAAGCACGTAATACATACCTTCACAGAAGAAACACTTCGGAACGTTCGTCACAACACGCAAAAGCACATGCGGTTTGTTTATTGTGCCGTAGGATGCCGATCTCGTTCAAAACACGTGACCCAAAAATGGCAGGACGTCTTCACCGGCTAATGGTTTCACCAGTTATACCCGGTGTAATGACGATTCTTTTTTGCCGAATAAAAAAAGACAAGTACGCATTTTAAAATTAAACTGACTGTGCATACTAGTTAAACTATTGAAACACATCAGGACATAAAAGAAAAGGATTGGGGATGGGCAAAACGAAATGATTGGGAACCTTTAAGCGTTCCCAATCATTTCGTTGGCAGTGTAGCGAAAAACTGGGTCTTGAAAAATATGGTCATTTTTCAATTGTGCGCATGCGCACAAGTTGCACGTGACCACATATGGGTCACGGGCAAACTTCGCTGAAATATTCGGTCGTCGAATGTAACGTGACTTGTGGTCACGTGCAAATGTCATGTGACTTGTCACGTGCAAATTAGCCGCCAAATGTCAAATGTAGCTGAAATATTCGGTCGTCGAACTTGAGCAAGTTCGACGAACGAATATGGGATTACCATTTGCACTGGACTAAAGTAGTTATTACATGTACTCCCTCAGCACTAGAGCTATGGTTCGACGTTGTCGATATACACTACATAAAAGTGAAGTTAAGTTGTTTATAAGTTAAGTTGTTGTTAAGTTAATTTTAGCTCAGTGTCCAATGATCGGGACAGGACTGCTCAAGGCACTTGCCAGTTGGTGCGCTGTTATCTGTCACTGTGTATTAATTAGAATAAGACTATTACAGACGGAGTAAAGTCTCCTATTGGTGCTCTGTGAGGATCTATAATTTCACTGTGTATTCATAGTTGTATGGGCCCCTTTTCTAATTCCACTCCATTAGCTATAGCAGAGGGCTATATCAATAACACAGTAGATCCCTGTTAACTTAAACTGGGCACTTCCCTTCATACATGTTTTAAGGTATATATTCAATATAACTTATTTTGTATAAATGCAACTTGTGTTTTTTATGTTTGTTTCATTCTCTTTAAAACATGTGACTGGTGTCTACCAGTGAAGTATATATATATATATATATATATATATATATATATATGTATATGTATATGTATATGTATATGTATATGTATATGTATATGTATATGTGTGTGTGTGTGTGTGTGTGTGTGTGTGTGTGTGTGCGTGCGTGCGTGCGTGCGTGCGTGCGTGCGTGCGTGCGCGCGTGCGTGTGTGACATTTTTTAGGAATTACATTTGTAACTACATCTGCCATGTGTCAGTGGTCACTGACTCACTGGTCACTAGTCACGTGAGATGTAGTCAGTCTCTTCTAGCATCTGACTTTTCTAACGCCATCCCTCCAAGCTGGTGAGTGTCACATAATTTATTAATCAAAATTATGTTATTTTGTAAAAAAAAAAGAGAGTATGATATGTACTGTGAAGGAATTGTGAATAAGTTGATATAAGTTTAATGAATTGTTTGAGTTAATATTGGGAGTTAAGAGTAGTTTTATGGTCAGGACTGTGATATGACCTCAACTGGCAACTGTCACTGTACATGTCCTTGAATGTGTGCCAGGCAGCCTCCACTAATGGGATTCTGTAATGGCTGGTGATTAGTAGAAAGATACCTTATCTATGGGATTAGAACATAGCAAGGAAACATTGTAATTACTCTTTAGTCACAGTATGAGTATATATCATATGTTAGCTTAATATTAGTGTTGTAAGTGTTAGCTTAGCAAACGTATGCTGTATGGAATGTGTGTCCAGTGGTTGCTCTAAAGTCGATGTATTCAAATGACAAATGATCTACTGGCCAGTTCCAGCCAGCAGGGCTTCTCAGAAAACAGCTGCCCACTAGTTGCAGTGAATCACTAGTTGTTGTAGACAAGAGACACCCAGCTGTGTTAATGACTCTACTGCCTACACTGCAGGGATAAAGGCCATATACCACCTAAACGTAGTAGTGTAGTTCTGCTTAAAAGAATTGCATTGTGCAGTTTTTGAAAATTTCTGGAAGGGTTAAATGTAAGACTAGTTGGGAGGAAATTATATTTTTGTGCAGCATAGCGTCTGGGCTGTGAAATAATGACATTTGTCAGACAGTGATCAGGTGCGTATGTATACAGTTGTAGTTTGGCCTAGGGCTGTCAACATTGGCAAACGGCGGGTGAATGGAGCAAAAATGGAGGGGTGTAAGGTTGTCAGCTTGATTGTAGGATAAGGAGATATGTCATTTTCACGAATTTTATATATGACAGGTATGAATGGATGTTAATTACTGTCTGAAAATTTTATTACCGGGAAAAGATAATCCTAGTGGGAAATCAAAGAAACGTTATAATGGTCGCCTATGGAGAATTCAATGGTGGTTTAAGCCCTAAAGTTACACACACAGTAGTTTGCTTGGGTTTATTAGATTATGGATAATAATATTATTGTTCTTTATAATTACACTGTAACATTACTTATATAATTAGATGAGTTAGTTAAAGCTTTATCTTGTAATGTGGATCTAGTATGCTCTATTGCAAACACGATGCAGGCGATTTCCAAACAAACAGACCAGATGTGCACAGGTATGTAACCTAATGAAAGGGGCTTCATCAACTTGTTTTGGTACATTTCTGGCCATTTCAACAACTGGGATAATTACCCAGCTAGTAACAAAGTGACAATCCACCATCACATTTATATTTGAAACAAATTTGGACAACCAGGTCCCTATCATTAAGTGGTTTGGTTGCAAACTCCCTGGTTAACAGATTGGTGCAATCTTGAGCCCTGCTAAGTAATGATTTATTTAATATAGTATGCAAATCTAACCATAATATGCTAATTATACGTCACACCCATTACAATATTTAAAAAGTTAAATATAATGCTCTTTTGTTCCAAACTGTGTACTATTTGATTAACCTGTTTAAATGTAAGAATAATGAAGGTGCACCAGCAGATGCAAACATTTCTATTTCACTGACACATCATTACCTTCAAATAACAAGTCATTTATTAAAGGCTGTTTGTTGTCGATATTGTCGCTGCTATTATAGGTCTTTTACTCATACAAATACCATGCTTGTATTTTAAAGATTACAATTTGCTGGATGTGCTGGACGAGGAGTTGTTGGCATGGCATGCTGCTGATATGGCCCCACATGTGCAGAAGGCATACAATTGCATTACGTCATGCACACCGAAAGAGTTTGCGGATAAGGTAGTAACACTTGGGGCAAGATGGGGCCTGTGTAAAAGCAAAATCAGCTAAACCATAAGTTGGGTAATAAGTGATGGATTTTGATATTTTCAGCAATTTTAGTATAGAGATCCATCACGCAAATTATGCATTTTATCCTCCATAACTCATTTGCATGTACCTCATTTGCATATTCAAACAAAAATGGGATACTAAAATATACATCTGCATAATAATGATAATTTGAATGGATGTTTATTTTAAAATGTTTAAAAGAATTTGCCAACATTTAAAATTGTCTGTATTTTAAAATGATTAAGAGAATGTCCCAACATTAAAAAATGTCTGTAAGTCACTTTTTATGACCAATTCCATTTTATGTGTTTACAGGTTCGGAAAGTTGTCCTGAAAGACTTGCATGACATGTTCTCTTTCAAAGAACCAAAGTAAGTTAACTATTATAATAACATTAGTTATTGTATCATTTCATTGTCTTTATCAGATACACATGCATCTTTAGTTCCATCTATTAGTATTATTATAAGAAGTGCAGCCAGCAGATCCAAGACAAAAATTAAATTTTCTGAATAAACACACGTGGTGTTATCAAATTGCAGTTGCGTATCAAACTAACTGCTATGTATCTCTACAAGTGATATTTGAATGTTTCTTAGGTCAGGTTGCATTCCACAAATTTATGGCCGTCACTGTTCAGCATTGAGGGGCTACGAACTGTGCGCAGCCTCTCGAGTGACTATGCCGCCCTGCTGTCTTCATGTCCTGTGGTGAGACACCAAACTCTTGTTATTGATATACATTATAGTGAAACATTTGGTCTTAAAATATTTCATATGTTTTCACTTGAGCACATGGGCGGCACGCTACAAGGGTCATATTACGCAACTTGAACATTTCCTGGCCAGCCTACTGAAATAGTCAGTCATAATATTATGCAAGTTCCAAATGTCTTTTGAATTATATATATTTATAACTTTAAGTTCCAAATGTCTTTTGAATTATATATATTTATATTTCAGCGACCGAATGTTTCACCTAGATACTGAAACATTCATTTATCTATTTCTAATTGTGCGCTTACGACTACTGTACCAACCAAATATTTCAGTGACAATGACCAAATATTCTCATTGAAAAATATTTTGTTAAAACGTATCAATGTGCTTTATTTGTTCTATAGCTTCCTTTCTTTTAAAATAACCTTTTGTTTTTTATGCATTGTTATTACAAAAGGGTATATATTTCTTAATTTATTGCCGACACATTTCAGGTTGCGGCAACACTGCTTATTGAAGCGAAACAGGCATGTCAGCAGACAAAGAGAGTAGATTTATATACAACACAAACATTCTTTACTGTGCCTGACAATTTAAGGAAATTGCCATCTTTGTAAGTACAAGAATTAGGATAACTTATCTAATTACACATGTATATTTGTATTTACAAGATATGGCAGTTGTTGATTAGTTAAAATCAAGCAGTATATATTACTAGCACCTGGATTGTGCTGCTGTTAAGGTAAAAGGATAAATGTTTGCCTACTAAATGTCCTATCGCTACAGTCTTTTAAAACTGCTGTCTATATACATGGCTTGTCGAATCTAACATTTGTTTGTGCTGAACTCTACTATGTTAGTAGCCTATTTATATTGCATAGGCAGACTAATAAAGGTGCACGAGCAAATTCATTAAGCAACACACTTCTAAGGGAGGTGTTCTAACCATGATTCCTTGGAAAACTACTGGATCGATGAAAACAGTGCAGTTTATATGTATTATCTGTATCAGGATGTCAATGACTTCTCCTTAGATATGTCATACATCTCATTGCAGAGCATCGTACAAGAGGCATGTTGTAGAGCCATTCTTGTTGGGAAAGACTCTTGAAGCCCTCGGCCTGACAGAAGAAGAGGTCAATGCCATATGTGGACTTTAATAAACTGTGTGACAACTGACTTGATGTTCACTTCTACTCAATTAATGCACTCACTCACAATCTATGCAAACTTGGGGGAAACCCTAATATGTATCATTGAGTATAATAATATTCTGCTTACAGGTAGATTATATTTATAAAAGCCATTTTTATAAATTGTACACTCTTATTAATGACAGATACATAGGAAAAATTCTCACAATTCATTTATACATTTGTCAGTACAAAACAAACACCATCAGATGCTGAATATACAGATTGTGCCCAGGATAGTGCCTAATAACAAAATCCTTAGTAACTTTATTATTATTACAATTAGAAGTCTAGTTACTATTCCAAAAATAAACCAGGACTTGCACTGTACCACACATCTCCAAGAAAATGAACAAACCTTATTTTGAACCAATACAATGGTCATACCTCCATGGATACAAAACTTCATTTTTTCTTAGTTGTTAACACACATTTCAGGAAGACACCAGGGAAGTTTCTAAGTTCTGTAACCTATACCTCTGGTGATATGACCATGTTTGTATTACTGAAAAATATGATTTTATTGTAAATGTGTCATGCAAATACATATATGTGTCATGTAGTAAAAGGTCTGATTCATTTTGGAATAGCAACAAACTTCAAAGGGAACAAAACAAAACATCAGTCACTAATGGGTGTCATATGTCAGGATTGTTTCGCCTAAAAATATGAACCAGAATAAATAAATACCCAACTTGCACCTGGTCTTTTCACCTGGATACACTAAATATTATGGCAAATTGGGATTCCCCATAATTAATTGAACTATATATATTTTATATATAGCGTTCACAGCGCTTTATTACTTTCCTAAAGCAACAATATAAATAGTAAATATGTTACAAAACAATAATAAATAAATTAAATAGTAATATGTAAACATCCGTGTATCGCAATAAAGACATAAATAAAACAATTATTATATCATGGACATGACATGGTAATTAAATAAAGCGCCTATTTTTTCCCGTTTTACCCGGATACAAATCTGAATACATTACAATAAAAACTATGCCAATAATATATAATTACAGTTAACTATCAACATATTTTATAATGAACACGAACAGTTGTTCCCGTATCTACCCAGTGTCGCTGTCGACGACCGAATATTTCGACGACCGAATATTTCAGCGAAGTAGTCACGTGCTACGTAGTCACGTGCACATTGAAAACCCAATTTTTCAACGAACACATTTTTCGCGTACGTAACGAAAAATCTGGTCATTCTAGTCCGATATAGGTCAAACATGACCAGATTTTTCGCTACAGCAGTACTAGTAAGTAGTAGCTAGGCTCCGGTTGATCGTGGGGAGCATCCGTTATCTCGTGCAACAAAACGTCAAACTAATAATTATGTTGGTTATCACAATTATTTAAACAGTGTTTTGTGACTCACATTTTACTATGATTGCTGGACGTTGTTGATTTGCATTATATTTTATGCAACATAATTTAGATTTTTATGACAACCATGAATGGCATGATGGTGATGAATTTATTCAATATAAAAAATGTAAACATGAACATAAAATGCTTGTACAGGCTATAGCTACTAGCCAGTGTACACCATATCCAAGTATTACACATAACATTCTTGCACTTGTTTCCATTGTGGTCAGTGATGCATGGCTGTAGTCTATGTAATACCCGATACCTTTCAACTCACATTAACCCTAACCCTGACATATGCCAGCTGTTCTAATCTTTATCTTTTCATCACAGCAATATATGAATACATAATACAACTCGAATTGATATATTAGTACGGGCTACACTACAATGCAAGTGAGACGAGGCAGAGGAGGGGCTAAGATTAATGCAATCACTTGTGTCGGGCCAATGCATGGAGGATATGTAGTCTGCAAGAGGCTAACGTCTGATCACTCCAAGTGAATTAAACATTTTAACAATCAACAATGTATACATTTTTATAAATATTTTAATATGCCCATTTCAATACACATTTGATTTTATTAGCATTTTCATAATATCTCGGATTTGTAAAACTAGGATAACCTTTGCAGTTGTGCGATGCATGTTATACTAAGTGAGTCCAGTCCAGTGTCCACACAGTCTTCGGTCAACACCTTTAACAAATATATTAAGCATACAACGATAACTCAGAAATAAATTTATAAAATCAATTATTATTCATTCTAAAGAAGGTAGACATGTTTGAATATTTAGTGAAGGAAATATACTGTTGGCATCACAACACCACCTTATTTTGTCACTTCCAACATTCACTTTGACATCCAGCTGAGTCATAAAATGTCAAATATAACATGTAGTAGTTATTATATGACATACCCTGACACAAAATTGTATATTGAAAATAAAACAGAAAATATGAATGCCTTATGCTTGGGAGTATTCAAATAATTCTATAATAATATGTAAGATAAGACATCCCTATATATAAATATAGCAGGGTAATTTTACTTTCATGTAATGACAATACTCACCTAATAAATTACAACCCCGCTTAGATATCAACCTGTACATGCTGCTGTAGCCGAATATTTCTTGCTGCCTTTTTTGTGGACTGCTTTAGGTCATACATAAAATATTATGTTATATAACTGTAGATTTATTGATTATGGCAATGAACACTCCATAATGACAACTCTAATACCATGATGCCAGTTTTTGTTTACTGATTTTGAATATTACGCTTTTCTTTTCAGGTCAACACTCAACAGGAAACTGAAAAGCAAATAGGTCAACAATTTGATAAGCTATATACTGTCCAAGATCCCGGACAAGATTCCACAACCATGGGCTGTGCAAGGCGCTGCAGATCAAATGTCATGTGAATATCAACCGAGTGATCTCAGTTGTGTGTTGCATCCGTGACAGACTCCCCCGTACCGATGGTGTGTGCATTGACTTCCAGGCCAGTCAGTTACCCAAACTGAGTAGAGACCAATATAGAATGCAGGTTGCTTGACATGCGAATATGGTGATATCTGACTAGCTTTGCAGTTTGTGGTGGAACAGTGGGTGCCATGGTCTGGCAAATATGGCATGAGCCTTCGGTCAACCTCTCTCAACACTATAAAATAGGTTCGGCATTCTTTGGTGAACTTCATCAGCTTGAATATTGATGGCATTACTGTGCGAGTTCACTCTCTTTAATGGTACTGCATGTCAGGTACTTGACATTTTCTGTGCATCCACATCTACCTATACAAGAAACAAAGTGACAATTAACATGGCTCTGACATTTATGATATCTTACGTGATGATACATTTAGCAAAAGTCACTTATATGTTACACTTTACAAAGATCTGTTAAATCAAACAACATATCGACTAATGTAGGAAACATTCAGCCACACTTAAATTATTATGCAAAGACAAACTATATAAAGTAATAATATCCACCACTATCTGTAGCCGATACTCTTCATACAGGTGAGTAAACATATAGTGATTACACATGTAACTCTCAGCCATATGGCGAGGACCCTGACTAGTTTAATCACTTCTGTGAGTTGTAAACACCAACAAAGTTATATTTATATTTGTTTGTATTTTACATAACACTGATTAAAAAAAATATCAATTATAGTTAACTTAGTGTACCTTATTTGTTATTATTGTTATTTATGATGTACACATTACATGTATATAGTATGTATATGTACTTTGTATCTAGAAAGTCAAACCTTTCTAATATTTTGGACAAGTCATTTATAAAATCTTGTCAGATGAGTCTGCCATTCAAGCCAAACTGAAACTTGTATGCAAACTTGTCAAGAGAAATATGTTTAATAAAACATCAATTTATGTTCTACTGCTGTAAAAATAAGCTATTTACAGCATGTTTTAGTAATATTTATAATGCGTGCACATTATGAGTAAACTTTACAATTTTATGTAAATTGCCAGGATGTTGTTGTTGTGTAACAATTGTTTCAGGATTTTGAACAATTTGCCCATGGGTGTAGTGTTAGGCACACACTTGCAGTAGGTAATGTCATTTCAGGTAAACGCATCATTTTAAAGCCTAATAAATGGGATTAATGTTTTTGAACTAACCAGCATTTGACATACCGGTACTATGTATTTGTGCTGGATATTTGTGTGAATGAATGAACCGTGATAAAAGTAACTTTGTTTACATATATATATATATATATATATATATATATATATATACACATGTATATTACAGTATATATATATATATATACCATACATGTTTTCAACCTTTTCCTAATTTATATTACTGATTGTTTTTTTATATATCTGATGTACATGTGATATGAAAAATAAATACATCTATCATGTGCAGTGCTTGCCATTATGTTGTAGTCAATCTTGTCAAAAGGTTTCAATAAACTGTTTTTCTTTATGTTGTCTTTACTTTAGTCCATATATGCAATTCCAACAATGTACAATTTATCAAGGACGCCCATTACTGCAAAAACCTCATGCAGACAAATAAACTATCATATTCATACGCAGGAGCAGGTTCGGAAATCAATTCTAGGGGGCACAAAAACTTCCACTGGCAGATGAATCAAATTCATAATATATACCTAAGTTGACAATTTAGATGCATATTAACATATGTAATGCTTTACTGGTTAAGCGGTTTAATTTTTTAAAACATTACAACCGTGCATAGCTGTGTATGTGACAACAATTGTAATAATTGTTTTACCAGCAGAACTGATTAATATATAGAATTGGTGTTACTCAATGACAGATTGATAGATTTATGTATTCCACTCTACTCAGCCTGCCCAATCAGAATGCAGTTGATACCAATTATAGTGTTTTATGTAATCAGTATTTCAATGCATAATTTCCGTAATATTAATTTCTATGTTTGTAATGTAAATATGGCAACATATAATTAACCAACATACACCAAACTTACATCATTATAAACATAATAAATAAAAACAAACATAACATCTTTCTTGCCATTATACAAAATGAATAGTTTATAAGTTCTAAACATCTTTAAAATGCAGTTGCTTGTGTCATGATGATATTTGATTAATATCAAATACCAATGATTACCTCCATTCTGGCAAGGTCCAAAAGGCATTCTTTGAACACAATGCAGCATGGTTTGCCAGTGACGTCTTCCGATCTTGTCATCAGTGTCATGTCTTCATCGTCTATACTCGTAAGTCACAATTTCTTCAATGTCATGCACAAGTTCACATGTAGTAACAGGCTGCAGAGTGGCAACGTCTTTGCGGCATCTGAAATAAAACATAACCAAACCAGTGAGCATTACTGTAAACACCTCAAAATGGACATTTAATCATCAACACTGGTCCAAGAGGTCCTGAGGTCCTTTGGACTATACAACCCTGAATAGTGAATTTGTAATATTGAATGAAATTTATTTTTGTTAATCTTAACCACTGCTGAGTTTTTCACCACAAAACACAGCAAATTGTGTTTGTTAACGTGCACAGCACCATAACAGGTCATTCGTGGTTTTAGGTCAAACAACATGAGAATAAACTTATACTACAAATCAATTCATTTTAATGCCATGAAGACTAAGTGCTAGGAAAACCAACTTAGTGATCCTCACAATTGCACTGTAGGCATACTACAAAAATTTCATGACGAAATGCACCAGTCTATCAGACTGACAGTTTTTCTTTAATATTGGCCATAAACAAAGGTTGCTAGTATTAATTAAGTAGTAGTGCAGTGGCTCAGAGGTAGAGTATCGGACTCTCAGGTAAGAGGATCCGGGTTCGAATCATGTGCTGCCATGTGAAACCTTGAGCAAGTCTTTTCAGTCTACATTCCTCCAGTTCACCCAGCTGTACGAGTACCTGGTTATAGACAGTGATGAATATATCCTAAAGATTTGGATACTGCGCTATATAAGAACTTACCTTTACCTTTAAACCTTGACAAAAGTTACAATTTTGTACCATAGTTTTCCATAAAAAGTTTACTTGATGTATCACACACACGCGCGCGCGTGTGCGCGCACGCACACACACAATTGAAATATGGAAAAGCAATGTGTCTGTGCAGACAGCCGTCTGTACTTAAATTTGAATGGGAAAGCATGGGCCGGTGTCATATAGAATATTGACTCGGGGATAAAGTGACTCGCGGGTCACTATTCTATATAGAATAATGACCCCAAGGTCACTTTTCCATAAATTCTCAGTTATAGAAAAATGACCCACCCTATAGAAAAATTACCCACCCATATGTATTTGAAATAATGGTTTTGATCATAATGTTAAATTACAGCACATAACCAACTATTTCACTTCAAAAGATAATAATTATATAATCTTAATTTTAGGTCACTAATTAATAACTAATATTGAGCTGTGGCTTGATATACATAGAAAACTAAAACTGCCAATTTGGATAGTTATGGGCTCGTAGATTTATTATACAAACATCACAGAGAAATGTCTACCTGGTAATAGCAAAAGGTTTGTTTTTTATGGCTGTAGGGGTGTCCAAATTGACAAAGCTTTACAGTTTTCTATGTATAACAAGCCACGGGTCAATATACTATGCCATAGACATATGACCCCCCACTGTAAAACATTTATTCGGTAATTATCAAATGGATATTTACTATGATGCTTGTATGAATCATACACCAACACATAACCTTATAAATTGGCAAACATTTTTATAACATTTACTATTGTGAGCCACATGTCAATACTTATACTATACGGTCTATACCATAGACATATGACCCCACTCCCCCACTGTAAAACACTTATTCGGTAATTATCAAATGGATATTTACTAGGATGCTTGTATGAATCATACACCAGCACATAATTTTTTTAACCTTATAAATTGGCAAAATTTTTTATAACATTTACTATTGTGAGCCACAGATCAATATTTATACTATACCACAGACATATGACCCCCCCCCCCCACTGTAAAACATTTATTCGGTAATTATCAAATGGATATTTACTATGAATGAATCATACACCATCACATAACCATATAAACTGACAAACATTTGCCTAAGGCAGTTATAGGAGAACGTGGACCAAGCAGAATGCTTTCCATGAAATTGGACTCAAAATTAAATACTGGTGTTAGTGCAAATGTCAACAAAATATGCCGACTGAGCAGTATCAGTTTAAAAAAAGGAGATATTTCACTGAAAAAAGTATTATATGGCACAACAATAATATTATTAATGTATCGAAGTGCAATGTTGCATAAATTATTAAATGTAAACAAAACATTACCTTCAACACATACAAAAAAGAAAAATCCATGAAGAAAAATGGGTGGCTAATTTTTCCATGGGGGGTCAATTTTCGATTATAGTATTTTGCCCCCGCGTCACTTTTCTACGAGGGTCAATATTCTATCTGACACCGGTACTACGTCTACGCCGATAGGCCTTGACCTAGTAATAGTAAGCTATGTCCATTCGGGAACTTAGGCTAGGGAATGGAAAAGGTAATACCATCGACTAATTTAATAGCAAAACAAATATTTTTGTCAGCTGGTACACGCAATATTAAAACAATGTAAAAACGGTTGAAGCCGAGTAATAACAGAGTACTAACCTGTCCAAAATACATTTGGCGAACTCTAATGGTAATGCCTGTCCGACTGTCGTGTCGTACATTTCGTTTGATTCCACAAGTCGAATGTTTTTCCCAAATACACGCTTTCGCTCGGCCGCTGTTTCCGTCTTTCTACGGCTCTGTGCCCTTACCCATTTCCTTGCCGATTCTGTCGCATATATACGCGGGCGTCCCATTGTTTAAAAAAAACGGCAAAACAACAGAAAAATTGCAACTGAACTTCTGAAGTAAACAGTATCTATCGAGGCCAGCATGGACGGTTCAAAGGTCGATCTCACCGTTCCTTTTCGATCACGCGAGATTTTCAAGCTACAGTCTTTTCCGAATGTCACGGTAACACAGATGTGAGGTTCGAGTTATGGTTGTAACAAGTATTTTTTCTGAGTTTTCTGTTTATTTAATAAAAACGAAGGCACACATATGCATAAACGAGTTAGCATGTCACAGGGGATACTTCGTAGGTTTGCTTTATCGTGAAATTAGTCTGAAAAGCGAGGAGCAAAACAATCGAACTGACAAAGCATTTTAAAGTAACGCTAGATAAACATCAGGACGCAGCACCAACCAGGTCGAAGTCCAACAGTACGGAAGAGTTTCCCGCATTTTAGCGGAGTAATTCAAGGAAAAGAAGTCCCTGCCTTGCAGAGCATAAAAGGCCGGAGCGGTCACGACGGCAGCCACATTCAAAATATCTCGTGATTACGGTGGTTCCAGAGTTTCGTAGCAAATTTTGATCCACCACCCTCCCCTCCTACCAGTTAATTTTGTGTTTAGCTGTTGTTTTCGTGACGTGTATTATGGTGACTTGCATTATGTATGTGTACGATATGATGAGGTTATTTCTATGACGCTTTTCCCTGTGTCGATTGTACACGAGGTTTTAGTCTACATACCTTTTTCCTCCTTACTTATTCAGTTGAGTGAGTACACAGGGTTCTTAGGGCGGTAAATAAAGCAGGATTCAGTACATAGAGGCGGAATGTCCCCACCTCTCTCTAGTATGGTGTAATAAATTAGTAGTTTTAGTAGTAAAAATGTTTGCGAGACATCTTGTTAAGAAGGTTTTTTATGTAGTTATGTTGTCAGTATTGACATTTAGGATGTGGGTCTCTTTTAGGATGTGTAGGCTAAGAAAATGAGGCAATGTTTAAGACCACAAATGGCTCACACTTGTTTGTAAATAATTGCATTTCATGACTCGTCCAATAATATGATGAGTTAATAAATAACTGTCAGAAGGTTATTCTGGCCAAATTCTTCCATATATGTTGTTGACTTGGTGCATTACATAAAAGGGTGGTGTCCACTGGCACAATTTCGCGCGCCTGCAATAAGCCATTCCCTGCATGTGGCTTCTGTCATAAGCTTAAAGATACTCAATCCACTCATTCCCGTAAAAATCGTTTGCTCCTAGCGATTATTAGTCATTTCACAAAAAGCGGATGTATCAAATACACCCGAATGATTGACTAGTTGGTTTATGCATACATGTTACTTCAACAATTTTCTTCAATTAATAGAACAAATGCGAACTTTTTCGATTTTTGTTTCTACACGGAGCGTGTAGAAACTATGTACGATTCCTAACTATGGAAATGGCGTTTTGAGCGGAATACGCTTTAGTCTTCACGCGAACGAGGCTTGGGGCGAGATTGACGGCTTCACCCTGTCGAGTTGTTTACGTTTAGAAACGGCGAGTGTAGGCACAAATATGATTTTTATATGCCACCAACACGGCAAATTAAGCAGACAAAGACAGCATCGACGCATGATTGGGAAAGAATATGGAACTAGTCTAAGCAGTGAAAAGAATGACTTCGCCTTCGGAACAGTGAAAGTGCCCTTTGCAAGCTACGGGCGCCGTGGGCCGACGGCGGGGGCTGACACTGCCTTACTGCACAGTCCACATGCAGCGTTCGCACATATGTTCTTCCAGATAGGTTAGTAATTACGAATTGCTCAGCTATAATCACGTATATATATTTAGGCGTATGGGTATATACGTCACTGATATTTCTGTTGTTTTTATTATTTTTTGTTATTGTTTACCTTCAACCTTGGCGCTTATTCAGCCAATGACAAGGTACGACAAAATAGCAGCGTTGAAGGTATGGCGATGCTATGAGTATGACTATACGCCAGCCATAGACTATACCTATGGCCTATATGACTATCACATGCCAGTGATTTATTATAATACTGTAACTATGTAATGTTTATGTCACATATATGGTAGGTAGCAGGTTAATATCCTAACCTAAGGCTAAGATTAATTAACTAGGCTTAATTAGCCTAATAGTAGCTAGGCATAATGTAAAATTAATGCATTATAAGTGATCCGTAACAGTTATACTTAGGCCTGCGTTATACTTATTCATAATGACAATATTTAATACATTGATAATAATAATTTAATACATTAAGCACAATTTGATGATGATTTAATACATAAAAATAGGTATATACATATTATTTTAATTTATTAGTAACATTAATGTAATAAAATAACAAGATATTGCTTGCATTTGGAAGCCTGGGAGGTGATCGTTCATAACATTGCAAGTTTTTTCAAGTACATTAACATTTAAATGTGTCAAATTTTCAGAACTTGAGGTGTCATCACCATAGGGCATGCGGAAAAGCTCTTCATCTCAGGTAAATGAGTGTTGTAATATACATTAATTTACTCTCTCAACAAACCTTTTATAAAAAAAATTACAGATCTATGTCATTTGTGAATCCAAGGGGCCTGGGGTCCTGTGGATGTGCCTCCTACACTGTAGGAATTTGGTATTCCTAGGAACTTTTTATAATAGGTCAATGCTAATGTGCCTCAATATTGTTTGAAATATGACTCAGTTTAAGTGATAATAATAAGTTGTGGCATTTTTCGATATCACTACTCCAAATGAGAGAGTGGAAGATGAAGCTCTGCGGTATCAACAAAAATGTAGACCACACAATTTGGTTCAAAGGCCAGTAAGATTTTGTGCCCTCAAGACGATTTCTGAATCTGCCCCTCTATGTGATATTTTATTTGTCTGTATTAATGGGTGGGTGTACTTGTTAAATTGTATATAAGTAAAGACATCATAAAGTATAAACATTTTATCAAAACGAATTCATGAAATTAACTACAAAATAATGGCAAGCACAATATAAGTATAACTACATGTACAATGACTGCACTTGATATATGTATTTATTTCATCAGATAACAAGCAAAGCAGCAATAACAAAATTAGGACAAAGTTGAAAACGTGTTAACTATGTAAATGTAAAAAAAACAGTTACTTTTATCAATATTCGTTTCATCGAGCATCCAGCACATGGTATATCAAATACTAATTAGTTCAAAAACATTAATCCCATTCATTAGGCTTTCAAATTATGTCTTTCATAAGTTCAAAGACATTAGCTTTAGCAAACTTGTGCTTAGTGATACATGTCATGGGAAAGTTGTTCAATATTCTGAAAGAATTGTCGTATGAAAACATATTTCTGGAAATTTACTTTTGCAAAGAGTTGACCCATAACACACACAATTGTTACAGAAACATGCTGTAAATAGATAACATAATTACATACTATGTACATATAATAACATTATGTACATAACAAATATGCACAGCACTTTGTGACCATGTTGGATATTGTGCTTTATAAATAATAAATATATTAAATAAAGTAACTAGATTATAGTTTATTTTAAAAAAATCAGTAGATATAAAATTACTTGTTTTTACATATATTTAATATTTTGTATCTTTACACATAAAAAGTGGTTAAACTAGTCAGGGTCCTTGCCATGTGGCTGAGACTTACATGTGCAATTGCTATATGTTACTCAATTCTATGAAGAGTACTGGCTAGAGATAGTGGTGAATACTTTTCTTTTGTACAATTAGTATTTTCACATATTAATTTCAGTGTGGCAGAATGTTTCCCACATTAGTAGAAATGTTCACTATAACAGGTCTGAGTAATGTATATATAACATGTGGGCATGCAAATTTTATAACATGAATAAAACAATTATATTACCCAGAGATGGAGTAATCGTACTCGTGCTCATGTACTCGTACTCGAGTACGAGTACTTTTTGAGTATGAGTACTCGAGTATGAAGGAAAGTAATCGTACTCGAGTACATTACCAATGTAATCGTACTCACGATTACTTCTCACGGTTACATATTTTTCATATGAACAGTTGCAAGCAAATATATTAGACAGATAAAAATAGCAATATTAGAAGTAATCTAATAAATGTAATAATAATCGAGGTATTCATTTTCTATTACTGTTGAGCATTTCAGTTAAATAAATATTCAGTCAGATTTCCCTAATTAATACCTTCTCTTCCCAGAGAAGCCACATCTCCTTCCTCACCCTCCTGCTTAGTACAAAGTACAAGTTATATTGTGACAGTCCCAGGGAAGAACTGCAGGAGATAAGCATCCCCTAACATCTTGTTTTGTAATTTTAGAATCCATGCCACAGTCCCACCTGTACTGTTTGCTCTTTCAGTATGGTGTGAATGACTGGGCAGTTAGCTGCTAAATCTCTGTCCATTATGTTTTGTTAAGTGTAAACTGTAAACCTGTCTAAATCCCCAATATTCTGTTTGTCTCATCTGATATATGACATATTTCAATTGGATATTATTGCTAATATGATCCCTGGGATTTGAAATGTTGTTATTGTATAATTTATATTTGATCATGTGTAAGAAGTTTAATATTTTCCTGTTGATACTTCATTGACATAGTTGAACCACCACTAAATTGACACTCATTATAACACTTGTATGCTATTTGCTACAGTATCACTATGATACCTTTAGTTTGTAGTATCATGATATATGGACATCTTGAGTATCAATCCAGTATTAAATGGTTCATTCAACACATGAGAAAGTCATGTGATGATTTATAATAACAATAACATCTGAACAGTGGATAGCAGTTAGCAGTAATCAGTTAGAACACTAGATATTGGCACAGCAACATAAAATGAATGACACCTGATTCCATGGAGGTCACCTTTACGGTAGAAACAGGATATTCATTAAAGAAATCGTGAAAGTACCAGTAATCATGATTACATTCTAAAGTAATCGTACTCGAGTACATTCTAAAGTAATCATACTCCAGTACATTTGTTTTCTGAGTACTCATACTCATGCATGTTCAAAGTAATCATACTCGTACTCGAGTACATTTGTATTGTACTCACTCCAACTCTGAATTATTACCATGATATTGACTTTGGCTAGGTATGTCGTCACATATAAAATATAATACATGTCAGAGCCATGCTAATTGTCACTTTGTTTCTTGTATAGGCAGATGTGGATGTACAGCAAAATGCCAGGCAGCTGGTATGAAGTATCATCAAAGAGAGTGAACTCACACAATGTCATCGATATCCAAGCTGATGTAGTTCACCAAAGAATGTCGAACCTGTCTTACAGTGTCGAGAGAGGTTGACCAAAGGCTCATGCCATATTTGACAGACCATGGCATCCACCGTTCCATCACCAACTGCAAAGCTAGTCAGGCGTCACCATATTCGCATGTCAAGCACTCTGCATTCTACATTCTAGTCAGTCAGGGTACTTGACCGGCATGGAAGCCAGTGTACACACCACTAGTACTGCGGAGTCTGTCACAATGCAACACACAGTACAACTGGGATCACTTCTGGTCGACATTCGAATACTTGACATTTAATATGCAGCATCTTGCACGGCGCATAGCTATATAGTCCTGTCCACAAATACAACTGTCCTGTAACTTGTTGAACTAGTGATAGTAAGCATTGTTCAGTTTCTTGTTGACCTGTAAAGAAAAGCATGTATTCAATTTCAGTAAACAAACAACATGCATCATGATAGTGGAGTTGGGAGTAAATAATGATGCCATTGCCATGCAATAACTACTACATGGTGTACACATATTTATTTTTGACATTTTATGTCAAACATGAATATGTGAGGGTGTCTGGTCAACGCAAATGTTGGAAATGACAAAATAAGGTCATTGTGATGCCAATAGCACATTCCCTCAGAAAATATTCAAGCATTCATAATATGTATGTCTACCTTCTTCAAAACTGAAAATACTATTGATTTCTTGAGTCATCGCTTCAGTATTTCCCCTGCTATATGATGAGTGAGGTGGACCACATCAGTGTTTTTCTAAGCCATTTTGTCCACAGTGTTTTTCTAAGCCATATGCCAGGATGGCACCTCATAGGTATTTCTTGCTATAAACATGTTTACACTTGTAGCTGTGCATTTGTTTCCTCTCTATTTCCCAGGGAATAAGTTAAAACATCCTTCAAAATGCACCATTTTGAAGGTAATTAAAAAAAATTGATCTATGTAGCTATGCCCCACGACTCACACAGTGTATGTGCATTAATGTCAGTGTTGACACACTGGGTATAATATGCATTATATAAGAGCAAAGTTATTCTAGTTTTCCATGTTCAAGATAATATGTTAATGAAAACAAATGTATATTTAAATGGACATATTAAAATATTTTGATAATTTATACATTGTTGATTGTTAAAATGTTTAAATTACCTGGATTGATCAGATGTGAGCCTCCCACAGACTACGTATCATCACTGCATCTGCCATACCCATGTGACTATCTTAATATTAGCCTCTCCTCTGCCTTGTGTCACTTTTGCATTGTAGTATGGCCTGTAGCAATATTATAATTCGAATATATTATGCATTCAGTTACTGCTGTGATGAAAATTTTGATAAATATTTGAAAACAGCTGGAACGTGTGAGTTGAAAGGTACCAGGTACATTGACTACAATGGAGACAAGTGCAGGAATGTTATATGTAATACTTGCATGATATAATGTACACCTACTGTATTAACATTTTATTTTCATGTTTATTTTTTATTGAAAAAAATCATCACCATCAATCATCGCTGTTATAAAAAAATTAATTATTTTGCATAACATATAATATATATCAACAAAATTCAGTAATAGTACTGAAATGTGAGTCGCAAAAACACTTTTTTATAATTGTGAAATATAATATAATTCTCCGTGTGAGGTTCTGTAACACGAGATAACGGATGCTCCCCCTAAAAATACAACGTTTCTTGCCCGACCGACAAGAGCCTAGCTATTACCAGTCCCCCATGTCAATTTTATTTTTTATTTCGTCCCTCACGTCATCTATTCTCTCTGGATATGTACTTTCGCAATTACTAAGTTTATTAACAAGATCCTGCGTAATCAAATACAATACCGGTACATATCAACACAGGTTGTGATGCTGAGCGATATCGATGACGATGGTGACTGTCAACTCACACTGCCACTGGGCCGACTGGCACTGGCTTGCCCTTGTCAGTGACAGTGTCAGTGACACTCAGACTTATATTTATTCTAATCTTACAAGTTAGAGAATCCGCGTCGAGTCAACGTTCACAAGAGTGAATTAGTCCCCGACTACTCGCTCTTGTTGCTGACTGCGTTAATGCATTTAATGCGTACCTTCATAGAAGAATCACTGCCTTTGACTTGCAATCAGACTTAGTCATGACGCGCAAAAGCACGTGCGATTTGTTATTGTACCGTAGTAAGTCGATCTCGCATAAAACACGTGACCCAAAAAGCACAGGGCGTCGGCAGCTGCTGATTGTTTCGCCAGTTATACCCGGTGTAACGGCGATTCTTTTTTTACAATTATAAAATGACAAGTACGCATTAAAAAAATTAACTGACTGTGCATACTAGTTAAACTATTAACACATTACACATCTGGTAATAAAAGAACCGGTTTGGCGATTAGCAAACGAGTGGATTGAGTACCTTTAAGCTTACCTCTGATATGTCTGATTTGCTCGTACTGTGTGAAGGCCCTGCCACAATGTCCTCTGAATTCTCCCATCAGTGTTTAAGAGAATGTGTCAATTTCCTCCACCACTTCAATTTGTTATGTTGCACGTCTTTCTTGATCCCCAATTTGTATTTGATTGGTCTTATGCAGTCCACGTCATTCAGTTTCTCCGTTATGGTTTCGTCACTCATCGAGGATAATTCAGGTAAGGACTTTGGCAGTACTTTGGAGGCATTCGCGGTCATGGACATGTTAGCGTGACGCTGGCATAGGCACACGTATCTCTGAGCTTGACATTGGATGGTCTCCCCTTGCAGAATGCAGTACATTATATCTTAATGTCGGTGAATTCAAGGCTGAACTTCCTGTAGATGTTTTGGATAGTGTCTGTCAGTGAGAATGTTTCTCTTCCCCTGATTTGATCATTTTTTCAAAGTAACTCATTGCTGTTTTCTGATCTACTCAGACATTCCGCTACCAGCAACTTATTTTCCGTGATTTGGCTATTGCCTTCCTCGTGTCTCTTTTTCGAGATGTTTGATTTGCTTACGCTCGGTCTCGTGTATACGCTCGGTATCACCACACGTATAAACGTCATAACAAATAGAAGAAAAAATTGCTGCATTTCTAATTTATCATTGTCACATACCTTAAGTGACATCAGACAAAAATGTGAGAAAAAAAACCTTCACTAATAATTAAAACTCCCTCCAAAATCACCGAGTCTATGTCATTCGCTCGGTATCGTCAAAACCTACCTCACTTCGAAATATGAGTCTATTATATTTTACTACAAGTTTACAAATTGTGGGAGGCCAATTTAACCTACTCATGTGTTATCTAAATGGAAGTATCAACATATGGATACAATTAGTATTTTTATGCTACGTTATTTACCTTTGCATACGCTTTGTTGAAAATTTGCATACGCTCGGTATCGGCCAAACTACCCCACCATATATACTGTTCCTGCGGCGCGCCCATTCAACAAAACGCTGACATTTTTTGAACACTCTATGTCGAACTACACACCGTTAAATTGGTAAAGAAACCACACACCTGTGATTATTGGTTAATGCATAATTCGTGTTAGTACAATAGTACTACATAAAAAACCGCCAAAAAAGGTCCAAAATACCCTTTATTTGATTGTATCTTCCATAGTTTTGAAGATACACCTAAAGTTGGATTCCCTTGGTTCCCGTCACCGAGGCGGTTGCCGTGACCACCAATATAATGCCGTGCTGTATGGTTTTGTAATTGTTAGATTACAAAAACGTTCTGTCGACGTTTCGTGATAACTGACCATATATTAACATTATACTATATATATATATATATATATATATATATATATATATATATATATATATAAATAAATAAATAAATATATATATATATATATATATATATATATATATATATATGCATATGCATATATATATGTGTATATATACGTTTCGTGAAAACTGACCATATACTAACATTATACTATATGTGATATATATATATATATATATATATATATATATATATATATATATATTACATAGTATCATAGCTAGGTAATATATATCATCATCGTGCTGTCAGTCGCGAAGCGACAAAGACTGCTTCCATCACTTGACTGTTGCTCTCCATTTATCTCTCTGCTGTGAGAGTGATGTCCATTAGTCGATCTTTATGTCTCTCAGCTTCAGGTTTCTCTTGATGGTATCTTTGAACCGGAGACGAGGGCGCCCTCTCTTTCTGTGACCAGAAGACAGTTGGGAGTAGATAACCTGCTTTGGTAGCCTGTCTGGTGATATCCTCATGAGGTGTCCAGTCCACTGGAGATTCTTTCTGATCAGAAGATCTTCCATAGATGGCAGCCCTGTCCGTTCGAATATTTCCTTGTATGTCACTTTGTCCGTCCAGGTTATCCTCATGATCGAACGCAGATGTCGCATCATGAAGGCATGCAGCTTTTTCACCTGTCGTCTTTACATTGTCCAGGCCTCGGCTCCGTATAGGAGGGTGGACAGCACGATTGCACGATATATCTTGCCTTTAACCCGCATGGACACATTGTGGTTGTTCCAGAGTATCTGGCATAGTCGGCCGAAAGATGCACTAGCCTTGGCCATCCTCCTCTGTATTTCATCGTCAATGCATCCGTCACTTGATATAGTGCTTCCGAGGTAGGTGAATTCCATAACAGAGTTCAGCTTGTTTCCATCAACCATGATATCCTCCTCTCGGGTTCTTGTAGAGTTGGGTTGGTACAGCACCTCGGTCTTCTTGATGTTAATCTTCAGGCCGAACTTCTTTGATGCATTGGAGAAAGCATCCACTATTTTCAGTATCTCTTCAGCAGAGTGTGCAACCAGTGCACTGTCATCTGCGAATAGCAGCTCTCTCATCAGTATCCGAGCAGTCTTGGTCTTCGCTCTGAAGTGTGCGACGTTGAATAGGTCAGCGCTCTGTCTGGACTGTATGTAGACGCCATCACCCATGTCTCGGAAAGCATCGTCGAGCATTGCTGATATGAAGATGGAAAAGAGCGTGGGGGCCAGTACACAACCTTGCTTGACCCGATTTGTGACCCTGAACGATTCCGAGGCTTCCCCTCCAACACTAACATTCGCCATCATTCCGGTATGTAGTGCCTCGATTATTTTTGTGAACTTCTCTGGGCAGCCATACTTCTTCAGTAGCTGCCATAGTCCAGTCCTCCCAAATGTATCGAACGCCTTACTGAAGTCGACAAATACCATGTACAGTGGTCGGTCCTGCTCAATGCACTTTTCTTGTAGTTGTCGGAGACAAAATAACATATCTATGGTGCTCCTGTTACCTCTGAAGCCACATTGTGTCTCTGGAACTACGTCTGGTGTTATACGGGTAGATAGTCTGTTGAGGAGGATCCTGGCGAAGATCTTGCCTGCTATGGAAAGAAGAGAGATTCCTCTGTAGTTCTCACAGTCTGTTCGATCACCTTTCTTGTAGATGGTTATGATGCTGGCATCCTTCCATGCTTGTGGTACAGAACCCATCTCCCAGGCATTGGTGATTAGTTGGTGCAGTCTGTTGAACAGATTGTCTCCTCCATGCTTCCATACTTCTGCAGGAATTCCATCTCCTCCAGGTGCTTTGCCATCTTTCAGGCCGGCGATTGCTCCAGCCATCTCATCCATAGTTGGAATCTCATCGAGGCTTGTCTTGGTAATGCGCTGCGGGATGTTGTCCAGAGCTTCGTGATCTATGTCGCCAGGGACGTTGAGTAGCTTCTGGAAGTGTTCACTCCATCTTGCCACAACTCTCTTTCTGTCCGAGAAGGTCTCTATTCCATCTGTTGATTTCAGTTGAACAGGTCCCTTCTTCTTGGGTCGCCACACTTCCTTCAGTCCATTGTAGAAGCCCTTCATGTCCTTTCTCTCAGCAGCTCTCTGCAGCTCCACTGCCTTCCTTTCCCACCAGTCCGACTTCAGTGCACAGGTGTGTTTTTGTTCCAGTCTGCATGCATATTTGTATGCTGTAGTGGTGGATCTAGTGCTCCTGGTTTGCAACACTCTCTGGTGGGCTTGGTCTCTTCTGCTCATAAGAATCTGTAGCTTCTGGTCGTTGGGGTCGAACCAGTCCTGTTTTTTCTGTCTGGCTCTGTCTTGGCTGTTTTGTACACAACCTGCTGCAGAGCTGCCCATTCCTCGTCTGCTGTACAGTTTTCCTTCTCCTCCCATTGGGCGAGAGCACTGTCCATCTGCTGCTCAAAACCCTCCCTATGGCTGATGGTAGTTAGTTTTGCAGTTTTGAGTTTGGTCGGCTTATTTGTCCCTTGCCTGTTGTGCTTTTGCCGTATTCTGAAAGCCACTTTTGACCTCAGCATTTGGTGGTCGGTCCAGCAGTTTGCTCGGGTGCTGTGGATGTCCATCTTATCCCGACACCTCGTGATAATGAAGTCAATCATATGGCAATGTTTCGAACGAGGATGCATCCAGGTGGTCTTGCATTCATCCTTCTGCTTGAACATGGTTTTCGTCACTGTCAGTTCAAATTCAGAGCATAGGGCCAGTAGAAGGTCACCATTGGAGTTGCATTTCCCAATTCCAAGTTTGCCCATAACCAAGGGCCACTTGTCATTGTCTCTTCCTATCCTCGCATTGAAGTCTCCTATCAGCAGTAGCTCATCTATACGAGGGATGCCACTGAGCACACTTGCCAGCTGTTTGTAGAAGGCTTCCTTGTTTTCATCTGGGTTTGTCATTGTCGGATAATTGTGGCAAAGTTTTCCTTGCTCAGAGGTAGTCTCATCGTTATGATTCTGTCGCTTACTGGCCGTGGCATTTCTGTCAGCTTTGTGATGATAACCTTTTTGATAGCAAAGCCCACTCCGGCCTCCCTTCTTTCTCCTTCGGGTTTGCCACTCCAGAAGAAAGAGTATTCCAAGTCGTTGAGACTACCAGACTCTGAGAACCTTGTTTCACATAGGGCGGCGATGTCGATGTTGTATTTAGCAAGTTCCATTGCTACTAGTGCCGTACGTCTTTGTGGTCGGTCAGCTCCTTCTCGGTCGAGGAGAGTCCTGACGTTCCATTGTCCAATTGTCAGTAGTTGGCTTCTTTGTCTTCTTCTTCCTAGCTGATTCTCCACTGTCGACGGAAGATGAGGTCGAGCAGCGCGGTCCTTGGTAACCCGGGCGACGGCCGATCCGGTATGGAGTTTCATGCAGTTGTACATTTCATGGAAGCTGCTTGCAAAAAGTGCAGCTGGCTTTTGCAAGTTACTAGCGACACTCTCTCGGGCAACAAATAGAGGTCTCACACCGGCAAGAACATGTCAAGACAGGCGCAAACTATTTGTCCCTGCAGTGGCTGGTCGAGAGATGTTGGGAGTTCCATACACCAACCGCCCTTGATGCTGCCACAGTGACATGGTTTTCTTGTTTGGGTTTGCTCCCTTAGCCTTCGGTGCTGACAAGAACCTATGCCACAAGGCAGTGGTTTACAACTCTGCATGGCAGGGGCGTCAAACTCCCTGAGGTATTGCAATACCTGAGGTACTGCAATACCTGCATACCACAATGCAGGTATTTATATAATGTATATAATATATATTATATATATATATATTTCTATATATATACACATATATATATATACTATATATTATATACATTATATATTACATATTATATATATATATATATATATATATATATATATATATATATATATATATATATATATATATATATATATATATGGCAATACCTAGCTGTGATACTATGTAATATATATATATATATGCTTATATAGGTGTATATATATATATATATATATATATATATATGTATATATATATATGCATATATATATGCATATATATGTATATATATATATATACGTGTATATATATACCCACACTATATGTATATATATATATAAATATGTATATATATACGTGTATATATATACGTGTATTTATATATATATATATATATATATATATATATATATATAAATATATATATATATATATATATATATATATATATATATATATATACATGTATATATATACACATATATATATATATATTATATATATATTATATATATATATATATATATATATATATATATATATATATATATATATATATATATATATATATATATATATATATGGCATTACCTTGGTATGATACTACGTTCTTCAAATCCATTGCAGGGCCCACAGCCATTTTAGGATCCAGGCCCAGTTGTCCCGTAATATTTTAGTTTTATGTCGAACACTAGATTGCATATACATGTATGCCAGTATGGGTGAGTACCTGTTGCTGGTGCTTTGTCCGCCATGGCAACTCCCTTGCAGTGTTAGCGATTGACCCAGCCACAATGAACGACTTGCTTCTTATATTCACAAAGCATAACAACAGCAGACCCGTAACGTCACAATTACGCGTAATAATGGCGATATAATACGTCCGCCGTGGTACGAATTTCGCGAGAACAAACATACGACGTAGCGCATGTCCAATCATGACTCAGCGTGACATTACGTAAGTGGCGCCATCTGGTTTTAAGCGATAGTAAAGGTTTAAATTACAGAGACTGCACAAGCGGTCATATATCCCACCTCTCCCCCTAACTCACCCCACTCGCCTTGTAGATAGTGTTTTTAAGCTAGTCTATTATTTTAATTGAGTTTTATTACACAGTACATTCCTGGGCCTATTCAGTAATAAAGGCGATCGTTCTGGCCCCTTTTTATTAAATATGTGATAATTTTTCAACTTCTTGCTCGAAATGCTTGTTCAATAACTCCCATACCTGTTTTGCTCGGTTTATGAAGCGACACAATTGCAAGAAGACACGTGGGTTGAAAAAGCACATAGATAATAAAATCAAATTCCCATACAAGCGTAGATGCATTGTACAATTAAGACAAACAGAATATGATTATAAAGAGGTACAGAAGATATATTCACAGAATGATAACAAGCCAAAACGTCCCAATTAATAATGTGTACGATTCAAAAGGTAAATGAGCATTACAGTTCAGCTAAAGCTGCTCCGTCCACTCGTTTGCTTATCGCCAAACCGGTTCTTTTATGACAAGATGTGCAATGTGTTAATAGTTTAACTAGTATGCACAGTCAGTTACTTTTTTTAATGCGTTCTTGTCTTTTTTATCGTAACAAAATCGGCGTTACACCGGGTATAACTGCATGGCGAAACAATAAGCAGCTGCCGACGTTCTGTGCTTTTTGGGTCACGTGCTTTATGCGAGATCGACCTACTAGCAAAGAGTTTAAAATCAATTTGATTGTAAACTATTTGCTACTATAACAAATCGCACGTGCTTTTGCGCTTCATGACTAAATCTAAGACTAAGCCGAAGATTCCAAAGGCAAAGTGATACTTCTATGATAGTATGCAGGTACGCATTAAGTGCATTAACGCAGTCAGCAACAAGAGCGAGTAGTCGGGGGCTAATTCACTCTTGTGAACGTCTACTCGACGCGGATTCTCTAACTTGTAAGATTATAATAAATATAAGTTTGACTCAACTTTGAGTTGACAGCCACCATCGACATCGTCGCATCGATATCGCTCGGCATCACTCTGCCAGACACAACTTGTCTTGTGTTGATATGTACCGGTATTATATTTGATTACGCAGGATTTTGTTAAAATAAACTTAATAATTGCGAAAGCACATATCCAGAGAGAATAGATCAGATGACGTGAGGGACCAAATGATAAATCAAATGTACATGGATGATAACTGGTAGTAGGCTCTTGAGAGTTGAGTCTTGTTGGTCGGGCAAGAAGCATTGTATTTTTAGGGGGAGCATCCGTTATCTCGTGTAACAGAACGTCAAACGGAGAATTATATTGTATTTCACAATTTTTTGGTAAAACAGTGTTTTGTGACTCACATTTCAGTGCTATTACTGAATGTTGTTGATTACCATTATATTTTATGCAAAATAAGTTAGATTTGTATGACAACGATGATTGATGGTGATGAATTTATTCAATAAAAAACATGAAAATTAAATGTTAATACAGTAGGTGTACAGTATAACGTCTATATCATGCAAGTATTACATATAACATTCTTGCACCTGTTTCCATTACAGTCAATGATGCCTTATTGTAGTCTATGTACCTGGTACCTTTCAACTCACACCTGCCAGCTGTTTTCACATAGTTATCAACATTTTCATCACAGTAGTATATGAATGCATAATATGTTCGAATTATAACATTGCTACAGGCCACACTACATAGCAAAAGTGAGACAAGGCAGAGGAGAGGCTAAGATTAAGGCAGTAATGGCAGATGCAGGGAGGATACATAGTCTGCGGGAGGCTCACATCTGATCAATCTGGGTAATTTAAACATTTTAACAATCAACAACGTATAAATTATCAAAATAATTTAATATGTCCATTTAAATACATATTTGTTTTCATTCACATATTATCTTGAACATGGAAAACTAAAATGACCTTTGCACTTGTATAATGCATATTTTACCCAGTGTGTCAACACAGACATTAATGCACATACACTGTGAGTCGGGGGGCATGGCTACATAGTCATAGATCAATTGTTATAATTACTTTCAAAATGGTGCATTCTGTAGGATGTTTTAAATTATTTCCTGGGATATAGAGAGGAAACAAATGCACAGCTACAAGTGTAAACATGTTTATAGCAAGAAATACCTATCAGGTGGCCATCCTGGCATATTTTGAGCAAATTGGTTTAGAAAAACACAGAGGTGGTCCACCTCACTCATCATATAGCAGGGAAAATTCTGCAGCGATGACTCAAGAAATAAATAATACAGTGTTGAAGAATGTAGACAGACACACATATTATGAATGCTTGAATATTTTCTGAGGGGAATGTGCTGTTGGCATCACAATAACCTTATTTTGTCATTTCTAACATTTGCTTTGACCAGACAACCTCACATATTCATGTTTGACATAAAATGTCAAAAATTAATATGTGTACACCATGTAGTAGTTATGAGGTACCACAATAACTATACAACTACGGTCTTTGTGCCGTCGTTTACGTATTCCTGACGTGTATGCAATGCGGCACCGTTTTGCAAACATTTTGTGGAACGCTTGTTTACATCATCCTACAATCAGCTGTTGAACTCGCATGACTCCGAAACCTCATACATAGCTAAATATGGATACAGTCTGATACGTCCGCCAATGTGGAGGTATAATATGTACATTAATGAACATTTACAACCGATGGAACGTCGACTGGTGGCCCGACGACAGGTTTGCTGGCTCGATGCCGGAAAGGATGTTTAAATTCATCTATAGCTCGCCGTATTCATCACACAAGACTGCTACGTCTTCACACATAGTTAAATATTGATATCGTATAACATGTCCGTCAATATGAAAACATAATGGCTATATTAATGTACACTTACAGTCGATGAAACGTCGCGGGACGTTCGATTGAATTCAGTGCTAAGATGGCGTTGTTTTGGCTGTTCTGTCTATTGAACATACGGCATGCTGTTCTGTCTATTGACCACGCATACGGCATGCCCACATACAAACTATCGCTGGCTACGCGCCTGCACGGTCAATAGTTAATTGTGGATGATTTAAACAAGCGTTCAGCAAACAAATGATGATGCAAACAAATCCATGTTAGTCGCTGGAGGCGCTGATACACAACTAGGGTCTAGTTGCGTATTAGCGCCTCTAGCCACTAACCTGGATTTGTGGAAGCCCATTACATGGTATCATTATTTACTCCCAACTCCACTACCATAATGCATGTTTTTTGTTTACTTAAATTGAATACATGCTTTTCTTTACAGGTCAACAAGAAACTGAACAATGCTTACTACCACTAGTTCAACAAGTTAAATGCCACACAGGACAGTTGTATTTGTGGAGAAGTCTATACAAACATGAGCCATTAAATGTCAAGTATTCGAATCTCAAACAAATGAAATGATCCCAGTTGTAGTGTGTGTTGCATCGTGACAGACTCCGCAATACTGGTGGAGTGTACACTGGCTTCCATGCCGGTCAGATACCCTGACTGACTAGACAGTAACGTAAAATGAGAGTGCTTGACATGCGAATATGGTGACGCCTGACTAGCTTTGCAGTTGGTGATGGAACGGTGGATGCCATGGTCTGTCAAATATGGCATGAGCCTTTGGTCAACCGCTCTCGACACTGTAAGACAGGTTCGACATTCTTTGGTGAACTACATCAGCTTGGATATCGATGACATAGTGTGAGTTCACTCTCCTTGATGATTCTTCATACCAGCTTCCTGGCATTCTGCTGTACATCCGCATCTGCCTATACAAGAAACAAAGTGACAATTAACATGGCTGACATGTATGATATTTTATATGTGACGACACACTTAGCCAAAGTCAATTCCATGGCAATATAAGTGTTTTATTTGTGTTATAAAATGTACATGCCCACATGTTATATATATATATATATATATATATATATATATATATATATATATATATATATATATATATATACATTACTCCGACCTGTTATATTGAAGATTTCTACTAATGTGGGAAACATTCCGCCACACTAAAATTAATATGTGAAAATACTAATTGTACAAAAGAAAAGTATTCACCACTATCTCTAGCCAGTACTCTTCATAGAATTGAGTAAACATATAGCAATTGCACATGTAACTCTCAGCCACATGGCAAGGAGCCTGACTAGTTTAGCCACTTTTTAGGTGTAAACATACAAAGCATTAAATATATTTAAAAACAGTTATTTTATATCTACTGATTTAAAAAAAGAAGAAGTATAATCTAGTTACTTTATTTAATATATTTATTATTTATAAAGCGCATGGTCAAAGTGCTGTACATATTTTTATGTACATAATGTTATTATATGTACATAGTATATATATGTTATCTATTTACAGCATGTTTCTGTAACCATTATGTGTGTGTTATGGGTGAACTCTTTGCAAAAGTACATTTCCAGAAATATGTTTTTGTACAACAATTCTTTAAGAATATTGAAAAAAATTCCCATGACATGTATCACTCAGAGATGGAGTAATCGTACTTTGTACGAGAACTTTTTGAGTAATCGTACTCATACTCAAGTACTCGTACTTTTTGAGTATTCGTACTCGTACTCGAGTACATATAAGTGTTTCACTTCATGTCTACTCCTTTTCAAAACATATTTCTTTATAGTGGGGCGGCATAGCTAACATATTGTTCATTTTGTGATACCGTAAACTTATTTTCTCATATCTTAGTAACTACGTCAAATAAATCAGTCCTTTTGGTATTGAAACGTAGATGTTGGGGTCAGCGATTTCATATCTATTACTTTTGACCTTCTCCAACATTAACATCCGCCATTTGTAAAGATGGCGGACGCCAAGACTAATAACCCTATATCTCATGACCTACGCGCCCTGGAGAGCAAATTTTATGATTAAAATATAGGTATGTGAACAGCCGATTCCAGTGTATTAAAATATCTTGTATTTGACCTTGGTCGACCTTCGTATCCGCCATTTAAAAAGAATGACGTCCGCTAAAACGATTTTTTTCCACACATTTACAAATGCTTCAGTCAGAACCGCTACATTTGTGTCAAAATGTTATTTTTTTCAAAGTACCGATTTCAAATATGTTACATATGACCTCCAATATTAATATCCGCCATTTTTAAAGATGGCGGCTTTAAAAGCCAAATTTCTTCACATCTTGAGAAATAAACCAAATAGAGAGATAACATTATCTTCATAATTAAGATTGTACATGTTGCTATTTTAAATATGCTACTTTTGATCCTGTCGGACATTCGTTTCGGTCTTTTTCAAGATGGCGACTAATAATGGCGGTTATTTTCTATATTGGCTATCAACAAACGCTATTTACTAGCTAGCCTATATTCACGAGAGGAGTATCAACATCTATCTATCGGAGTATCCGTCTCTCTTGATGTTTAGAAAGGTTTACGTTAACTCCAAAACGCCTCACAGGTTTAACTCATTGTTTATTTTAGTTGTGTTGTTAGTGGGGCGGCATTGCTAACATATTGCTCATTTTTTGTGATACAAGCACCAACTTTGGTACACACATAGCTTAATATATTTAGAAGATATTACGTATTAGCATAGACCATGTAACAATGTTCACTTAATGTACTAAAGCCATTAACTATGCTATTTAAGTTATTTGAGAATACCAGTGTTATTGTTGAATGCTATTTAAATCATTCTATTAACACATCTTGATCACGTGACAACTTGACAAACTCCCATGGATCATGGCGTGGCACTTTAATGTTTGAGTATATGAGAGTCAGCTGGCACATTCTCCCTCACGGAAGCAGAGCTTTACCCACCCCCAGTCAGTTGGTGATGGCAACACAGGGTCTGGTTGCAGTTTCTTCCCCCAGATGTGACCACCCTGATAGACTGCTCTCTTGGCATGCTCCTCTAGAGCAACTCGGGTAGGCGGGATTTGTTGCACCGAGGGTTTTCGTGGAAACAGCTTCCTTTTTGCATGGTCCACAGAAGTATGACAAACCTCTCGATTATGTTCACTGCATCATCGGGGATCTCCTTTGGCCCATATGCGAGCATCAATAGTGCATCTGTCTGTTCCAGCAGTTACTTCCATGTTGACCATGCTGTCTACTTTCCATGTCCAGCAAAGCTGGATACAGTGTCACAGCATGTCAAAGCATGGAATATTGGTAGGGCACATGACATCTCTAGTCCAAGGCTCACAGCTATTTGGTTGGCTGCCATGTAGCGAAAGCTCTTGCCAGTTCTGAATGGTAGCCATAGTTCACATCCAGCGGGTAGATAAGTTATGGCAAACACAGCCAAGACCACAACATCGGAACACCAGTTAGTGACACAGCAACAGAAAACAAATGACACCTAGGGATTCCATGAAAGTCACCTTTATGTTAGACACAGGATATTTATTAAAGTAATCATGATTACATTATAATGTAATAGTACTCGTACTCAAGTACATTCTAAAATAATCGTACTCGAGTACATTTGTTTTCTGAGTACTCGTACTCATACTCATGCATGTTCAAAATAATCGTACTCGTACTCCAGTACTTTTGTACTGTAATCACTCCATCTCTGGTATCACTAAGCACATGTTTGCTAAAGCTGATGTCTTCTCTGCGAAAGGCATAATTTGAAAGCCTAATGAATGGGATTCATGTTTTTGTACTAATTAGTATTTGATATACCATGTGCTGGGTGCTCGATGAAACAAATGTATATAAAAGTAACTGAAATATTTTTTTACATTTACCTAACCCGTTTTCAACGTTTTCCTAATTTTGTTTTTGCTGCTTTGCTTGTTATCTGATGAAATAAGTACATGCCCAGCGTATATCAAGTGCAGTGACTGTACTTGTAGTTATACTTACATTTTGCTTGCCATTATTTTGTAGTAATTTCATGAAATAGTTTTGATAAAATGTTTTTACTTTATGATGTCTTTACATATATACAATTTAACAAGTACACCCATCTATTAATACAGACAAATAAAATATCACATAGAGGGGCAGATTAAGAAATCATCTTGAGGGCACAAAAACCTCTACTGATCTGTGAACCAAATTGTGTAGTCTACATTTGTTTTGATACCGCATAGCTTAAGCTTCCACTGTCTCATCTGGAGTGATGATATCGGAAAATGCCACACAACTTATAATTATCACTTAAACTGGGTCATGTTTCAAACAATATTGACGTACATTAGCATTGACCTATTATAAAAAGTGTGCAGCCATAACAAAATCCTACAGTGTAGGAGGCACATCCACAGGGCCCCAGGCCCCTTGGATTCACAAATGACATACATCTGTACAATTTTTATAAAAGCTTTGTTGTGAGAGTAAATTAATGAATATTACAACACTCATTTACCTGAGATGAAGAGCTTTTCCGCATGCCCTGTGGTGATGACAGCTCAAGTTCTGAAAATGTGACACATTTTAATATACTTAAACATTTTGCAGTGTTATGAACGGTCACCTGCCAGGCTTCCAAATGCAAGCAATATCTTATTTAATTACATTAATGTTACAAATAAATTAAAATAATATGTATACACGTTTTTATGTATTTATTTTTTATTATTGCTTAATGTATTAAATTATTAATTAAATGTATTAAATATTGTCATTATGAATAAGTATAACGAAGGCCTAAATATAACTGTTACGGATCACTTATAATGCATTTACATTATGCCTAACTACTATTACCGGGTAGGCTAATTAAGCCTAGTTAATCTTAGCCTTAGGGCACTAACCTGCTACATACCATATGTGACATAAACATTACATAGTTACAGTATTGTAATAAATCACTGACTTGTCGTAGTCATCTAAGTATAGGCCAAAGTCTATGCCTGGCGTAGTCATAGCATAGCCATACCTTGGTATTTTGTCATACCATATGGCATTGGCTGAGTAAGCGCCAATGTTGAACGTAAACAATAACATAAATTAAATAAAAACAACATAAATAGCAAAGTCTACACTATAATACAGTATTACTCATACGCCTAAATATATATATATATATATATATATATATATATATATATATATATATATATATACGTGATTATTGCTGAGCAATACGTAATTACTAACCTATCTGGAAGAACATTTGTGCGCAGGGGCGTCGATCCGGTTTTAAAAGTGGGGGGACGGGGGACCAATTTATATACACATATATGTATGCATAATATATATATATATATAATATGTCATATAATATATTATAATATGTCATATATATATATATATATATATATATATATATATATATGACCTGAAATACACATAAGTTTTTTTAATATAAAACATAATTCGTTGTTGGACGACGTACGTGTTGGTAAGTCTATCATGGAATATGACAAACTTGATTGTGTCTTCAATGTGCTGCTCCGTCTCCAAGTCAACGAGATGGTCTTTCCACGAACAGCCTGGTTCCAAGTGTATCACCTCCCCGCTTTGGTCGGTCTGGAAACACAACAAAAAGACACCTGC
>OZ024857.1:52577948-52615448 GCA_964017155.1 Oasisia sp. SBJ-2009
GGCAATAAAAAACACGTTTGACTTCCAGTAACTGTCATAACAAAAGTAGTACATATTACACTGAAATGTTTATGGGACATATATCACAATGAGAAAACAAAACCTAATTTATTGGGATAAAACATAAACGTTTGGACCTGCTAAAACCCAATTGTACATTTTTCGGGACTTTGGCCAATGATTTGCATAATGGTGTATATCTACCACCTTGATGAATATTTTCACGAATCATTCTATATACAGAGAAAATTTGCTTTTAGCTTTTATAAAAGTAATTGTGTTTACTATGGTATACTTTAACTTCGCCAATACAACACAGCGCATTGCCGTGTTGCAAATCATTAAGGTTTCTTCGTCGTCAAAGAATGCGCACATCAACCTAAGCTGTTGATTACCACACGTCTCTAACTAACATATGCTACCCGCAAAATTGCGCTTAAAAAACCCGAGCACTGACCTACGTTTGAAAGTCCAAATAGAAAACAAACAAAATGTGTGCGTGCGTTTACTCACCAGCAGAGAGCTTGGACATACACGAGGTGAAGAACATACTTCGGGATGTTTAGCTGCCCTTTTCCGATCCATCGGCAACATGGAATTTTCCAGTCGACGAGTTTGCTGTGTGAATACGGGAATTCATTATATATATATATATATATATATATATATATATATATATATATATATATATATATATATATATATATATATATATATATATATATATATATATATATGCGTAGTTTGTGACGTCGTTCTCTTGTGATTTGATCACACAAGCACCACAACTCCTCGGTCCGGAAGTGGTCGAGCCGTAATTTATAACGGGACGTCTGCTGTCTATAACGTGGGAAAGTTAAACATAAAAGGGTTTGCTCACCTCAGCATTATTGCTAATCAACTTTGTTTTGAAACTGGTTATTTTGTTTACCTTTTGATCGTGTTGTAGGCGGAATCTTTAAAATTGCGAAAACTTTCCCGAGTTTAGTCAAATAACAAAAGACAAACTGACAGGAGAAAACCTTCATCATACATGTTGTAGTCTCAAGAACGAATATTAAATGAAAATTAAATCCTAGGAGCCTACACCCTCGCTTTCACATGTTTAATAGCTGCTTTTCCACATTAGCCGTACAAGCACATTCATATGTGTTTTTCAGTGTGTATACTTAGGCATATTCATAGTATATTTATCATAATTTATTATAATTATTTTAATCAACATTTCAAGATGTTTGTATTCATACTACGCACGCACTGTGCTGTCATCTGTTGTGTAATTGTGATCTAACCCCACCAGTGTGAGCCTCGCTCTGGGGTTGGCTCGATTATCGCCACCTCGTGGTTGTTGTGTGTTGTAAGTATCTCTACAAAGGTGAGATATTAAACTCATTCTTCGTTTCACTGTATCTCGCTCGTTGTCATGCAACGGCAACAATTCTAATGATTGACGTGGTGGCAACGTTAGGTAACGAATTTCCACGCATAATATACTTTCTATCGAGGATTGTTTGTATCTGAACTTCGCCGTTGATGTCCATGATACACCAGCGAACAATTGGACAGTGAATCGACAAGACATGACTCATTGCAACATGCATTCGACATGGCGAATACATCCAGGGCACCAAAGTAGTGGTGTCTAGGTAAAGCTGAAACATTGAACAGCATTTAAAACTGTAGATAAACATTGTGTACACAATATCGCTCGACCGAACATTTCCGCGTTTCTAGTGGATGGGGAAGAAATACCATGTCTGCCCTCCTCCCTACGTTCATTCACCGATGACGACGCAGACGTAGCAGTGGTCAGTCGTCGCACCGCAGCGCAAACGTCAATGTTTTAGAGTTACTGTTAGGACAATCCGCGAACTATTGTCCCGTTCTGTCACGAAATAAAATCGTCCGAAATTCCAAGTCCGTCAAGTCAATAATAATATTATGGCAAAACATCCGGCTTCACTACGGCTTCCAGTAAACATGTGGTCACTTCCTCGATTTTGCAAGCATCTGCCTTGTTCCGACGAGAAATCCGAAGATATGTATCAAAATATGGTCGCTTTTGTGGAAGACAATCATCTCACAGTTGACGGTAACATATACCATCGCTGCGAACAACCCAGTGAGGACAAAGAATGTCAGCAACGATGGAGAAGTTCATTGTGCTGACCTGGTTACGTTTATTAAAGCCGTAATTGCCAAAACTTGTAAAACAATGGTACGGTATGGAACTATTACTATTTCGTGAAGAAAAAAGGAAGTACGTGCTAACTAACGCTACGTACCGTTGTATTGATTGTTCGTGTTAGAAAAACTAGCTCTAGAGACGAACGTTTCGCAATCACCGATAACGAAATCAACGGTGTAACTCACCTCCTGCCGATGTCGAAAATGACCATTCCCAAGGTAAATGCAACGAAATCCATAATGAGTAGTTTATAGATTTGTTGGCCGACGTACGTTTCCCAGCACTGGAGAGAAAACAACATATATACCACACATATGGTATTGCTACAAGCGGTCCGCCTTCGGTCCGCATTACGAACACACACACACACACACACACACACACACACACACACACACACACACACACACACACACACACACACACACACACACACACACACACACACACACAGACACACACACACACACACACACACACACACACACACACACACACACACACATGTAGACCGCTGTTTTATGTAGACCAAAACTGGTCTACATAAAGATTCGACGTGTTAGTTCACAATTAACACAACTGAATTGATCAGTACCATTGCTTGTGCACACAGTTCATATGACAGTGATGTACTGTGCGTAATTAATTTTTAAATGAACAACATCTTAAGTGATTTTGAGCATGTTTTTTCTGGCGCCTATTTATGAGTAACAGTAACACATACAGTAATGCAGTAACGTTTAAGTAATTAAAATAAGTAAGTAACTGTAGCATTTCAATAGCGCCTATATCATTGAAAAACTCATGCATATGTACAGTAATACAGTAACACATAAAGTAATACATACCAATAGTAACATATAAGGTAATGTATGACTGGGAAATACATGACTGACTACCTCGTAGATTCAGAACTTGCCTTAATGTCTCGACACGCCGGCTTCGAACCAACATTACATTCGTCCGTCGTTGTCTTACACGTGACAGTCCGGAATACAGCAAAGAGGAAAAACGAAAGAGACAACAACCGCAGTATGATGTTCCTGCAACACCACACGCCTGTCGTGTCAAGGAATTAACTCTGTAGGATGATTAGAAGCGATCTACACCTCATTTCTGGCTGAGTATAAACATAGAAGATTCACTAATTATATGCTGTGCGCCGTTTAAGGTTGGGCACTGTCATTCAACGAACAAGGGCTGACTCGACACGGACATAATTTTTTTTATGATAGCTATAACAATATAACACAACGTAAGTGTAATCTAGCTTAAAACATTCATGTAATTTGACTCAGAAAAGGAACTAGGAAAACATAGGAAAATTTGTATGTGGAAATATTAAAAGCTATATTCAAATAAAAGGCAGATTAGTAAGTGATTGATCTTTGAGGAAATTCAGGTAAATAGCTGTCACGATAACACACAATGATCAGGGAAAACATTCAAAATGAAAATGGGGAAAAAGAAATAACAATATAAAGGTATATTATATGTTATACTTTGGCAGAAAACACGGAAAAATATTATAATAAAACAAAATGTAGGCTAGCAAACGATGATAATTGAGCTGACCTCGCTAGAATAACGATCAGTCGTGTGTCCGCCGTATACTCTTCCCACGGTACCAATTCGGCGAATATTTTCGGAAGAAGCCAGTTTACAGTGGTTATGGTTGCTGACGGCAGGTATTGGTACATCAACACGACGAAGGTCGAATCCACAGTTTGCCAATTTTTGTACAGTTTCTGTAAAGATGATAGTTCAGAAGCATGCGGTTAATTGGAATAAATATAATATAACATAATGATATAATATACTTACTTACGTCTTCTGGGATCACACACTAGGCCGCTAATATAATATCATATCATACCACATCACATAATACTACTAACAAACAGTAACAACAATAATAGTAATAATAATATGTTATCAATCAATACGTCCATATCAAATAAAACATTCATAGATAAAGCAGTACATTACAAGTACGTAAAAGTAAGATCGAGTTATGCATCAAATTCGACATACAGTACATGTGACCTTTGGACCATCCCCACAACGACGTCACGGGTAAACAGTAAGACTGTAGTCTAAATACAAATTATGTTCTGGGTATACTATGTGGAAGTATTTGATCCATGGCGAACTAAAACAAAACTGAAACGTCAGAACACGTCAACGTGGAGTTATCAAACTAGCCAAATTACCGAAACGGGAAGCAAGAGGACATGCACTTTTATGATTGCTAGTCCCTAGCTGTAACCTGTACGATGAACACAATGCGAATACTCGATACCTGTGAAGTCTCGTCTGTGACGAAGACTATGAGAGCGAGGACTCCGATGAGAAGGCCGAGGACAATGAAGTTGACGACGACGCGAGTGTAGAAAAGTATCCCTACACGACACCACGACCGATTCAGCCGTCGTCGTCTCTGTCTGTCTTCTTCCAGGTGAGTCTGACACACACATCATCAGGTGAATCGGTCACACAAACATCTCCCTCGCCCTCGCCCTCGCCCTCGCCCTCGCCCTCGCCCTCGCCCTCGCCCTCGCCCTCGCCCTAGCCATAGCCATAGCCATAGCCCCAGCCCTTGTCGTAGCCCTCTTCCTTTATATATACCCTCTTTCCTCTACTATTTCCCACCCCACTCCCTATTCACCCATCTACCTTCTTATTTCTCCCACCACCCGTTTGTTCACCCTCCTCTCACTCCCATTAAATTACAATTCGGTAAAGGCATGGGTATTTGCACATTCGAAACCCACAGCGAACCGTTTATAGCATCCAAGGTAACCTTCCTTTGCCTTTGTGTAATACCTGTCAGGCTTCATTGTCACCTTAATACAGACAACGCGATGCTTCAGAAAGCCGTTGGACATTCTTAGCCTAATGTGCGGCCTCCGACAATGGTATCGTTTGGTCCCACGCTTGAAGACACGGTCTAAAAACGTTTAATTTAACTACCACCTCTGTTGCGTTGCACCTGACATTTGCTACAATCAGTTGACTGAAACATACAACAACCGACAGCATGGATTTGTCGAAATGCAGTTAGGGTCGACATACAGTTCTCTTGGTTTTCAGTGCAAGACCAACTTCACGCGTTTATGGTTAGTTCGTCTGGGGCGGGTGTAGCGTATCCCAGCTGCGATATTATTATTATCTATCCCACTCTAGAGATCGCAGTCACATTTTGTAACCAAAATATTGTTATTGTTAAGCAGCATTTCAAAAATATAAACCCAAGTGAGTATGATCGGTGTGAAATCGGGGTAATCCACTGCAACACTCCACACCAGACACCAGGGAATATGACGAACGATGTACGATATGAAAACAAGTATTTCTGGTACTACTCATGAATGAAATATGGAGTAACAAACTGCGGATACCGCATTGCAAACATACAGATACAACCAGCCGTATAATAACTGGATGTGTAACACACAATGTTTATAACTGCCAAAATTACGTGACAGAAAGCCTTCGACGTTTGCACGAAACCTGACCAGGAGTTGCAAGATACAGAGATTGCATCTTACATATACAAAATGGGAGTCTCCAGACAGCCGCCATCGAGACCCCCGGTGGGATCTCATTCCAGCCTTGTAATCGATTTATTAACAGAGGTACGGCCCTGTTTCCCTATTGGTTTGTTAGACTGTTGGTTTGTTTGTTTCTAGGTTTGCTGGTTTGTTGGTGAACCGACATCTCCGTCATGTATCATGCTGACATTCGTGCGAGTGATCTAGTAGGCCCACGTCAACGATCCATACCGCGCCAATGACAGCCCTTTTCCACCAAGCATCGCTGGCTCCCTCAGTTCGTATATTAGTGTAGTTATTAACATATTAATTTCAAATCAGCTAACGTAACATGAACACATGTACGTTATTAATTGACTAACCATGACGTCAAACAAGATGGTCCGGTGTTGTAATACAACATTCAGTACGTCGTTCTGGCTGTGATTCCACTCCACGAAGACAAGGTCTGAATAAACGTGACTCGTGTCCTTATTCGTGTCAGTGGGAAGCCTAGCGCCAGGCGTTGTTTTACTCCTGTAAAGAACTACTATTTTGAATACCCACAAACACACACAAACGCACACATAAACACACAAACACACACAAACAGACACACAACCCTAACGCACCCACACATACATCCAGAACTTCAAAAACAAAATGTACACGGTACATTTCTTCCAAACATACACTACATACATACTTTGCAAGCATACATTCTTACATGCATATACATACATACTTTTATTATACATACATACATACACACACACATGCATGTACATATACATAAACACATACTTACACACATACGTACATACATGCCAGCATGCATACATACATACATACATACATAAATACAATCAAACACGCATACACGTATGCACGCACACATATATACATACATAAACGCGTACAAGCATATACGCAATAACCTACACAAACACACACACGTACACATGGACACAAACACGCACACACACAAACACGCACATACACACACACATATATATATATATATATATATATATATATATATATACACACACATACAAACATACATACATACGTACGTACGCACGTAATATATGTACATGATATATAACATCATACACACCTTTGTATGATGAAGTACAGTGTAATTATAATATACACAACTGTGAATACGAAATAGGCCTTTGGCAGACTGTACACAAACTCTTTACGAACTGCAAGGCGCTTGTTCTCATAGTATCCATAAAACAGCGGCGATCGTTCAAGCCATCCCTCCAAAACAAAACGGTTTTTGTCTATATATATATATATATATATATATATATATATATATATATATATATATATATATATATATATATATATATATATATATATATATATATATATATATATATATATATATATATATATATATATATATATATATATATATATATATATATATATATATGGTCAGTTATCACGAAACGTCGTCAGAATCTGCTTTGGGGGATAAATTTAGAATTCAATATTTCACGATTTTCTTTTAGTCACTAATAAATAATATGTCAAGGTATACGGGAAATAAATGTGGGTAGCTTAATTACCAAAACTCGCTCTTTCGGAACGTTTTGAAGTTGAGTGTCCGTGTGGTGCGATACCGAGCGTATGCATGCACATCGTGTATGTAATATACATGCTATAGTATTTCATGTGTTTTAGTTTGTTTGTTTGAGCATGTAACAGGTTTATGGTTCAGTATGGACAGCAATGGCAACATGTGTATAACAATTCTTGGTTTTCATGCAATTTTGAAATTATAATACGTTTCCGGTCTCCTGTAAAAAGAGTAAAGCGATCTTATAATTACTCTTTATTCTAAGGGGAGCTGCTTGTATGGTATCACCGTAAATGCAAGTATAAAATTAACAATTATCTTGTAAAAGGAACACCGTTTTTGCGGATACTGTCATTTGTAATGATCATGACGATGTTTAAATAAATGTGCACGCTCGGTATCGCTGAAAAGCAATCTTCATTAATATTTCCCAAATAAAAATAATCGATCTAAGGGGCCTTTGTCTTATTTGGCTTGGCTTCGTTGTGTTGCTCTGAGACAGCTACATGCACTATTTTCCTAATCATCACCTTTTCTGAGGAAATTCTCTTTTAACTCAGATGTCGTCTTAATGACAAGAAGTATGTCTTATCCAAATAAATATCATGTCGGTTATTTTTTGTAATGATTAAAACGTCTACATTTCAGCTAATGGACACCGCCACGATTAGTTGGTCCTTCTGGTGACATAAGAAAATGTTAATAGTGTATACAGTTTTGTTTCAATAAATATGTGACATCTGACAGATCTGTTGTATTTTTAATGATTCAATAACAGGCAGCGTGATGTTCAACCGAAATAAGTAATTATGCATTAAGTATTTTCTGCTACTCAGAAGACCAAACAAATTATTTTACTAATGTACTTACTGCTAAAGTCATTTGCTGCAATAGTAAGCCATTAACCATGCAGTCACCGCCTCGACAAATTAATCTTATCCTTTGTTCAGGAATGTGTGTAACATAGCCAACATATGTTTCCTCTTGGATAGTTAACATCATCTGATCATCTTTGGCTATTGTCTCAAATTGTAACGACGGCCATTGCTGGAGTTTTTCTTACGCGGATCTTCATCCAACTGATCCCGGATGAGAGCGACAGGGACAATTCTCCACCCCTTGCAGTGTAGGTGAAATACTACGCCCCCTTCATAGCAACAGTCATGGTAACATGATGTGCCTCCCATCATAAGGGTGTTGTACATTGGCACAATGGCGTGCGCTTCCAACAAGCCATTCACTGCGTTCGGGCTCCAAGACTCGACTTGTTTTTGACATCTGGCTACGTCTTCCTCGAGAACCTCCAAGATATTGAACTGTGTCTGAACGCTGCGCAGGGTTGTGCACAGCTCTGCACAGTTCTTCATGATGTGGCCACTTTTAACCAGGTTGTCGGCGTTCTTCTTTATTGATCCTCCGACACCGTCGTTGTGAAAGGGAGAAGAGCGTTTGCCCGGTGTGGCCTTGGTGTGACGTCAAGTTGTTTGGCCAGCACCAATGCCGTCGTTGTAGGTGAACGCATTTCAGAAACACCTTCTTGGTAGGCATGAACCCGGGGAAATCTACTTGGTGTACGTGTAAGTGATTTGGAACCAAATGACGTGGTACGCGAAGGTGATTAAACAGTTGATATTGAGCCTATACTCGAGATCGGTGAAGATTCTGGAGTAGACACAGGGAGGGTATGATATTTCGACAACATCATCTTCAAGTGTCTTATTTCTTCCTCTCCTTCACTTATCGTTTTCTTCATCTTTCTCATTTTAGTATCTCGTGAGAGCGGCAGCTTCACCACCAACCTACCATTTGAATTTGAAACTGATTAATTGACTATACTATAACTGTTGTCTCATGCTTACTGTATGTCTGATATAATATGTTCCATTAAACATGTGAACATATGTAAACAAATTAACCTATTTTACATTTACCCTAACCCTAACCCTTATCAGCACCTAAATTGTTAGCAATACTATGTTTATCTTCTAGTATTATAATATAAACATTATGTACCTTACCTATCTTAACGGTATCCAGTAAATAAAATAAAACAAAAGCAGAAATAACAGTAGCAAAACGCACATATATACACTCAAACACGTACACCCACTATAAGGAAGCATGCAGGTTGCTCTGTACCTAGACGACATGGACTCCTCTGTGTGAATTGGTCGCCTTTTACGTAGTGGGAGTGGAGATCTCTCTGGAGCTATACCCCGTTTCCTCTTGGAGGACCTCAGCTGTGATGTCCCCTCCTCTCGTGACGTTTTAGCGTGCTCTTGCTTCGCTGCTACAATAATGCACAAGTGTGTTAATGCTGTTTATACATACCCCTATACATTATAATGATATCATGTTACGTAATGTTTATGGTCAATGTGATATGTTCCATAGTTTAACACTGTAAGTGTGTGCACAATATCAACATACCTTTCTTGTTTGCCCGATATTTCTTATTATTTCTTGCTTTACGCTGAAGGAAAGCCCTTTTCTTTTCTTTGGTCATAGGTTCTTTTGGCCTACTTCTGTACTCCTGAAAATAAGTTATACAATAACAATTATACTCATAACATTATTACATAAGTAATTAACTAGCCATAACATGCAGTATACGTCAAGCGATTAATGAAATATTTATTCAGTTTTAGATGTTAATACTTACTTTGTGACGCAAAGCCTGTGATGCCCTGTAGCTGGGATCATTCTGTTTTATGTTTCGGTATGCTCGTGACCTTTGCGCATTTGCTGCTTTTTGCCGTCAGCACACGTTTGCCGACCATTTTAAACACGTGTCTGAAATAAAAATTAATATGTGTACTTTTTCGAGCGTTTACATATGACCACCGACTTAAATTTGCGACTCCAATAGTATTACGAACAATATACAAAAATATAACTAACTGGTATGCAATACGTTTAGTGTACTACAGTTACTCTTCTTATTATGACATAACTATAATAAGTACAGAAAGTTTGACTGTTCCGAATAAACATGCATCTTTTCTTTATAGACAAGTTACAGTATTAATATTTTAAATAACTTATATGATCCTCAAAACAGGCTAACCTTGCGTGGTGCAATCATGCGATACCGAGCGTGCATAAGTACCAAGCGCATAGTATAACATGTAATCCTTCCAACATCACGTGCAGTGAGATTTGAACCCCAAATTACGCGGGGTACGTTTTTGGGCGGGAACTCGAAACAACGAAAATCGAAGAGTTTTCAACTATGATTTGTTTACAGCATACACACACATGATCTGTAGACATTATACAACACAACATATTTACTGTTCGTCATAGTTCGTTTAAAAAAAATATATTACTTACGTACGAGCAAGTCGTCGTTTGCTGACGACACACGTCGCCTGTCAAGTCGTCTGTGTGATGGGCAGTCACTTTCATATCCGAGAATTGGCAGCAGTGCGTCATTCTTGAGGTTTGAGATTTGCATACGCTCGGTCTCGTGTATACGCTCGGTATCATCAGTAGTATATACGTCGTAATAAATACAGAAAAATGGCTGCATTTATAATGTTTCGTTGTCACATACGTTAAGTAATACCAGACAACTGTGTGAAGACACGTCCACTAATCTTTAAAACTGTTTCCAAAATCAGTGAGTCAATGTCATTCGCTCGGTATTATCAAAAACTACCCCACGTCGAAATATGAGTCTATTATATTTTACTACGGGTTAAAAAAAATTGGGAGGCCAAATTAACCTATACATGTGTTATCTAAATGGGAGTATCAACATGTAGATACAATTAGTATTTGTGTACTACATTATTTACTCTTGCATATGCTTTGTTGAAAATTTGCATACGCTCGGTATCAACCAAACTACCCCACCACATATACTGTTCTTGCGGCGCGCCCATTCAATAAAACGCTGAAATATTTTGAAGACTCCGTGTCGAACTACTCACCGTTAAATGGGTAAAGAAACCACATACCTGTGATTTTTGGTTAATGCATAATTCATGTTAGCATAATAGTACCTCAATTTTTTTTTAAATTGGTCAAAAATACCCCTTCCATACTTTTGAAGATACACAAGAAAACGTTGGGTTCCCATGGTAGCTATCACCGAGGCGGTTGCCGTTACCTCCATTACAATGCAGTGCTGTGTGTTTTTATAATGGTTAGATTATAAAAACGTTTTGACGACGTTTCGTGATAACTGACCATATATATATATATAGTCTTGTATACATGTGTGTGTTCACATATATGTACATACTATATTATGATAATATATATACATAATATATATATATATATATATATATATATATATTATATACATATACATATACACAAGTATATGTGTACAATATAATATATTATAGAAATGTTATAGAAATGTATGTTAGTAAGTTTATTAAATTGACACTAAATGCAAACATATTTGTGACAAAGGAGTACGACACATCCGGTGCTCTGTTGTGTGGCTCACCGTGCCTTGTACGAAGTCTGTGAAGAATGTGGAGAAGTAGATCTCGGACGGGGTCGAATTAATGTATTTCTCGGTGCAGTGCTCAGAGTTCGCGACCCGTTCTTTGCTGGCGTATTATAACAAACCAGTTACTTAGCGAATCACAAGTGTAAAATGTGTGTGTGTGTGTGTGTGTGTGTGTGTGTGTGTGTGTGCGTGCGTGTGTGTGTGTGTGTGTGTGTGTGTGTGTGTGTGTGTGTGTGTGTGTGCTTGTGTGCTTGTGTGCTTGTGTGCTTGTGTGCTTGTGTCTGTGTCTGTCTGTGTCTGTGAGTACGTATGTATGTATGTATGTATGTATGTATGTATGTATGTATGCATGTATGTATGTATGTATGTATGTATGTATGTATGTATGTATGTATGTGAGAATTGAGACCGTCATCTTTAAAGATGGCGGAAGATGAAAGCCGAAGAGGTGAAAACATTTAACATTTGACTTGTTTTGTTCTCTTAAACATATACCCGCCCAACACAACTATTGCTCTAGATGGAGTATTTATTTACGTAAGGAGAAATAAAATTTGCGGCCATTTTTTGTAATAGCCCTTAAATCACTACGGCACCATATAGAAAAATTGCAACATTGGTTTATTATGTCTAAATTCTATTAAGAGGACTTTGAATTTGAAAGTATTTGCCAATATTATATGCAAGATTTTGCTTCCTTTACATTTGCGGACACACTATTATACAGTGTGGCTTGGCACTGCTTTTCCTGGGTAATCACTATTAGATAGTACTTGATTAGTGACTTGACATAGTTGCGTCACCATCCAGGTGACCCTGTTGCCCACCTGATTTCCGGTGCCACGGACTCGTCGTAGGGCAACGCTGGGGTCGTGACGGCGGGCACAATAAGGAAGACGAGAGGGACGAGGAAGGTGATGGTGTTGACGATGAAGAGCCATCGGAGGAATTTGAAATAGGACACTCCGCCTGACCCGAAATGACCTGCCATAGAAAGTGTAACATTGCGTCAAGGCCCTAGTGTGTTCCGCCAGAGCACGGTTAAGTTGTGTGATGTTTCCGCAGTAGTTGGATTGTTTGCGTGTGCGTCTGTCATACGAAGCCGTCGCTCTTGCAGACTTGCAGCGGTTCTACTGCTACTGCTACTGCTACTGCTACTGCTACTGCTACTGCTACTGCTACTGCTACCGCTGCCGCTGCCGCTGCCGCTGCCGCTGCCGCTGCCGCTGCCGCTGCCGCTGCCGCTGCCGCTGCCGCTGCCGCTGCCGCTGCCGCTGCCGCTGCCGCTGCCGCTGCCGCTGCCGCTGCCGCTGCCGCTGCCGCTGCCGCTGCCGCTGCCGCTGCCACTGCCACTGCCACTGCCACTAACAATAACAATAACAATAACAATAATAACACTATTAAAAAGAAACAATAACAACAATACCAGTAAAAATTAAATAAGTATATTAATAATAACAACCATCACCACAACAACAACAATAACAACAACAACAACAATAACACCAACAATACCGATACTGAGAGCAATAATCACAATAACAACAGTAACACTAAACAAAAAACAATATTAACAATAACACTAAGCAGCAATAACAGTAACACTAAACACAAATAACAACAACACCAATAACAATAAAAACAACAGTAATAATAACAGTAATAATAATAATAATATAGCTACAACTGTACGGTCAAAGATCTGTCTCACATCACTGCCGATTCAGTCACTAAATTCGTCGTAACTAACCTTCGATCATCTTCAAGGACATCTGCCAAAGTTCTAGTTTGACCATCCAATCCTTATACTTATCTGTCATTTTCTGACAACAGTCCGTGCACTGTGAGAAAAGAATGGTACAGAGACAGTGATACGTGATACGTGGATAACGAGGAGCACGGACTTGGTAACAGCTACAGAAATACCCAGTCACAACACAGGGAATAGATAGGTTGTTAGGGCGTATGAAATACTTCGTGTAATGTTACAGTAAGTTTGATAGTTATGTACATCATCTCAGAGGTAGGTTTTATATGTCAATATGGTGAACGCAGCGAACACACTTAGTGATTTAGATAAATGTTTCTTCATACCAACATTGTTTGTTCCCCAAAGGTTCGTGACGACCTTGTTTTTTTCAATTTGAAGTGATTTCTAGAATAAAAGAATGACAACGTACGTCAATAGATACGGTTACCATAAATCCCAGAGACGTGGTAGCAGCCTAACTTTTCCCATTAACAAGTATATTACAAGATACATAAATATCATTAGTTCTATGTTTCAATATGACCGTTCTCCAGAAGTAATGTATGGATTCCTTATAGATTTCAAATACAAAATAGGGATGCAATAGAACCATGTTCGTATAAACGCCTTGAATTTCAAATGGTGTTTAGAAGCTGACACATTTATGAAGTGGATTCCCGTAGCAGCCATTATAAACCAAGGTGGCAGCTTGGTAGCACTTTGATAGCGACCTTTATATATATATTTATATGAATCTACACATCTTAAACTTAGACGCAATACACCTACTATCTGTAGCAGGTAATATTCGCACCTGAGCAGGCGTTTTCCGGACATTGGTATGGCTAGGTGGCGAATGATATCGAATAGTGCTGATTTGTCTTTTATTTTCTCCAGGTGCTTTATCTTCACATGTCGCGGGTATTTCGCTATCAGCATTTGTAACTCGGTCTGCGATGTCTTCGCTGATAAACAATACACTATGTCATGTATGCATGTATAAAATATAATCAAATACACACGCACGCACATACGCTCGCACACACGCATACACAAACACACCAATACATATACTTACGCACACACACGCCTATTTATGTATATATATATATATATATATATATACATAAATATATATATATATTTATGTATATATATATATATATGTATATATATATATATATATATATATATATATATATATATATATATATATATACAGACATACACTCTCACACACAAAAACTCATACACATACACACATATATACACACACATAAACACATATACATATTTGTCAATTAACCAATTAATGTGACTGAAAAAATATTTCTTTCATAACGTGACTTTGATTGACATTTTTATTAAATGCTAAGAATTAATACGAGCTAACCATTTGCAACCGTAGTCAAACGTAGCGCATAAGCGGTTTAGTCAGAATGCATTGTCTAAGTAGAAATCCTACTGGAAAGTCCCGGTACCCAACGGCTGCCAAATTGAGACGTGCCCCTTTTGAACTTCTTTGGCTCCGCTGGTGGTTCTAACGTTAAATTGAGAGGCATATAAAATGATACAAATTTGCCAATTCATGTGCTGGTTTCTCGTATTCGTTTGCTCCAGAGTTGCACTTGTGACAACTGTTATGACGCCACACAGTGCACCATGCAGACGTAACAGTGTAGTAATTAATGTGCCAAATCAAACATTCGGCTACGCAAACTAGAGTAACAGTTTCAGTCGGATGAAAATCGAACTGGGGATTATAGGAATCTGTAACGTCAGGCTTCATATCCTAATGATACCATAGTTACAATTAAACGTACATGCCTTTGGTCATTCCAATAAACTGCTGGCATACTATGGTTACTTGTAGTTGCTAATGGCTAGTGTTGTATTGTATTGATGTATACACAAATGTGGTTTTTATTTCCGCTGAAGATCAGCTTTCAATGCCGTTGTAACGCTATGGTCACGCCCCTCCCCAGTCCTTCTGAATCACTGTGATCGTCGTCAAAGTACAGAAATGTTATTGACTTGTCCCAGAAACAAATTAATTTCAAAACTTCCTTCCTTGTAAGTCAGTTAATTTTTGTCAATTTCAATAACGTTTGTAACACTAACATATGCAGCCCATATGCATTGGTATGATGATGCTCTAATATATAATTATGTAGATGGAGACATGGAGATGGCATTGTGAAGACAATCAGATAATAAATACACAATTTTGTTGAACTGCTAATATGATCTCGTTTTGTTTTATTTACGGAATAAATTTTGCGGTGTTTTAATATAATTATGTGAAATGTCTTAGAGAGCGCACAATTAATTACTTGTCACAAATCCTGTCTGCAAACAGTTCAGTTGTCCCACGAACAACAAGCAGTAGCAATTTCACTTGTGTGGTGGCAAATCCATCTGTCGCGGGCTAGCGAACAAGCGGAATTTCGAGCCCTGGTTTCGATAACAATTTAAAAAACAAAATATCATTTTTACAATAGATAAATAAGATGATCCGTGAAATAAATGTTATCGAGTTAAGTGAACAAAATCAAAATGAAGAGGGAAGGAAAGGTAAGCAGCAGTAATACATCAGTGCAATAACAATTGACACAAACCTTCGCCTTTGCCTAGCATCATCGCCGAGGAAAACACTGAGAAGAATCCTGAACAGAACAAAAACACAACATATATTTCATATTGACTGATAGTCCATCGGTAAATGTAAAACATATTTTGAACATAACAAACTAACAACGTATATTTCATATTGGATGATAGTCCGTCGGTAAATGTCAAAAACTCCATCTTGTTATATTTTTGGGTATAATCTTGGCAAATGGTTTTAATGTCGTCTAAGTAGTATTTAGAAGTTAAAAAACCCTTGTTGCCATTTGTTTTATTTGCTCCCGTAGTGATTTGACGTTATCCAACATGTAGTGCAATTGCACAATATTCTGAAGCGCGTGTTGGTTTTATTCATTAAAACTGTCTTCTACGAGCTCTCATCTGTCTTGTGTAAACTTTCATAAAACTTTTTCACTTGACAATGATACGATAAGCACTAAGACGACAACGAGAAGATTTGACTTGAAAGCAATAATTGGCATTAATGAGTTTGCATACAGAAACTGGATGTTCATGGAATCAGACGAATCGATGGCAAAAGAAGAGTTGCTGGAGAATCTTGTGCAGCCAAAAGTGGCATAACCCAATAAGCCACAAAACCATCTAAGCGAGATGTTGTCTCTCCCATAATCGTTGGAATGGCAGCCTTGCAAGGTATTGGTGGCACTCAAGAACTTCAGTAACTACAAAGACGATTGCAAATTATATGATAAGCTCATTCAATTAAAAACTCGAGGTCATGACCAAGTGAAGGTTATCTTTGATAATTATACGAAAGTATCCTCACTGAAGGAAGCAACACCGTACAGAGGCAATTCCATGGGAATACGATTTTACACAGCAGACGATTCAACGTGTGCATCAGGCCTCTAAACCTGGCTCAAATTGTCGACAGGAGAACTGCTGAAAACCTAGTGACCGTGAAATGCAATGATGTCAAGACAAACTCCGACTGCCTATGTCTACAGGTGTTAGCATATGCAAAAAAGCAAAGATACAACATACTGTGGAAGTTGCAGAAACATATTAACAGTCTACGTGTACTCCTAATATATTGGTGTCCTGCTCTTGGCTCCTCGCTGTGTGCCAGGGTACCAGCGTCACAGCATTTCTTCCATCAATTTATCAAGCCGAACTGTACTTGCTGAACTGGCTGAATTCGCAGAAGGAGCAGAACCGTCAGCTGAAGTGGTCAGGGGCTGTGAAGAGTTCTTATGCACACAATTGTATCCTGGGTGGCTTTACAATATACATGGGAAAACGTCTGGTGGTTCTTTTCAAACTACTGACCCATGAACAACGATTACACAAACTTACACGCTGCATGCTTTGAACATATAAGGCGAATGTTTTTGTCACGGGACGTAGTCTTTTTACCCAATCATCCCCAAATCTATTGGAGTTTGGACAGCACCGGCAAGGTGGCCGACTGTTGTCAGTGCAATCCAAGGAAACACCAGCTCTAGAATCCAGTCCTTGGTCAATTTTGCAGCTGACGCAAAGCAGCTGTGCAATAAAACAAATTGTAACATGCTACATGAAACGTTGCGTAGGACAGTGTCGGTATTTAAAAGCTAACATGGACGTCGGCGGAGGGTGGATGAATAGCACGGGAGTTCGCAATATGGATTTTTTTGTTTTTAATATTTGAATTGGATGTCCGTTATACAGAATATCTAGATACTATCTTTAAAAACGTCGCTTAAAATACTGATATCTTCACATCAGTTTCAAATTTCGATGATAGGTAGATCTTAAGACACGACAACATATAATAGGCACTCTGAAGATTGAGAAATAACAGGGTTTGATGGGCGCCATTTTTAACATTGGCAGACATTTTAATGTCTTTGAAATTTAAACGCAATACAACATGACAACGCTTTAAAAATTACTTTTTACATCAACTTAAGCTGTGAAAATAATACATTGTGTCGGAAGCCATCTGTTAATAGGGTGAATATTACAAAATGGCGACTATTTGAAATTCAGTAAAGGTCAAAAGTAATACAACTTAAATAACCATATCTTAAAACCCTACATTTTAGCATCGAGTGTGTAGCTCTAGATTACGTAGTTCTCAATATATGGATAAATGACTTAGCCGGACACCGTCTTTTAAAATGGCGGATATCTGAAAGTCAGCTGAAGGTCAAGTGTGAATTGTGTTATATTGCTATCCATCAACCTATTCAATTTCATCAACAGTACTGCTCAATGTGACGTAGATTTTGAGATATTGTGACATTTGTTTTGACGACCGTCATCTTAAAAAATAGCGAACCTAAAAGCCGGAAAATAAAACAATTGTATGTTTGAAATCCTGGTCCCATAAGACATATATCCACACACCACAATTATTTCTTCAAATGAAACAGGTACTAACGTACAGAGAAATACAATTTTGAAAATGGCCGCTAAATCAATAGAACAAATGGCAACAACCGTTTTTAAATTGTAAATACTATTTAGATGATCTGAAAACCATCTGTCAAGATTATATCCAAAAATATGTTTCCTTTACATTTGACGACATCTTATGAGTAATAATCTACAATTTATTAGTGTATTAGCGTTCATGTGATAGTATCGAGTGATATAGTCACGAAAGAGACTATACTACTCTGGTGATATTGGTCCATACTAATACTGTTCCCATTGTAATAATAATAATAATAATAATAATAATAATAATAATAATAATAATAATAATAATAATAATAATAGCTTTATTGTTTCATAATGTCATGTACATACAGTAAAGTAATACAGTAAAGTAATAATTTCATGTCAAAGTACATGTTACAATGTAACAATTGGATTTAAGCAACAATGCTTATTTTCCTTATTCATGTATTTTAACAATTTCGCAACAATTAATAATTCGTGAACATAAACACAAAAACCTATACAGCAGCATCATATAAGAGTGCAACTAGTTAACTAAAATAGTGAAATAGTGAATTACAAGTGTACCACAAAATTAAATACGTCGATGCACGTGTGTGACAAGTAAAATTGCATTTAAATAATTGTTTAATGTAATTATAGAAAAACAATGAATAATAACAGTACATTCAGAACAGAAACAACATATTACTGATTTTTCATAAGCAGATATTTGACACTTTTTTTTAAAGATCTGTAAAGTGGCAGAATGTTGTAGAAAGTTGTCTAAGATAAAGGTGTTCCATATTTTTGGTTCGACATACGCCAAAGATAATTGTCTACACTTTGTTCTGCAGAACGGTATTTTATATGCGAATTTTTGCCTTGTGCAATATATATGTGTCATGGGTGACAATACAAATACGTCATTAAATAAGGTAGGTAACATAGCCTTATTATGCTTGAACATTAATATGCAGCTCATATATTTGTTTATCTGATAGATATTCATTATCTGCAATGTTGAAAATAAAGGTTGTGTATGAGCAAATGTACTGCTCTTGACGTTTGAATATACGTTTTCATGTCGTATATTGATGAACAAGCCGTTCCCATACCGTACCATAACGACTTAGCTGTTCGTCTTATGATTACGTAGCCGCCTTCACATAATTCATAATTATTGTTCGGAAAGTTGCACCTATGCGCGTGTCCTATGATTAATCCGAACTATACGAGCCATTGTTTGGTTGTTCTGGGATGGCCAAGGTAGTTTGCAACGGTGTTCCGAGAAATAAATGTTATCGTAACTAGTTAACAAATCAAAATGAAGGTGCAAGGAGGGAGTAGGCAACAGTCACACAACAGGTCAATGACAATTGACACAAACCTTTGCTTTGCTTGGGTTCGGGTTCGGGTTCGGGTCCGGGTCCGGGTTCGGGTACGGGTTCGGGTCCAACTGAACAGAACAAAAACACAACATCTATGTCATTTTCACTGAGTAATAATCTTCAGTTTATTGGTGATACGAGAGTATTAGCGTTCCTGTGACAGTACCGAGTGACGTAATCAAGACGTTTCGCCGAAGGTTCAAAATCAGGCCTCATTATACACATAATTCATAATTATTGTTCGGAAAATTACACATATGCGCGTGAAATACGATGCATACGAACTATACGACAAACCAAAATGAAGTTGGTAGGGGGGGGGAGGGCGGGGGGGGGGGGGGGGGGGGGGTAGGCAACATTCACACATCACGTAAATAACAATTGACACAAACCTTCGCTTGTGGACGTCGATATGAAGAATCCTGAATTCATGGATGGTCCGGGTTCGGGTTGGGGTTTTAGTTCGGGTTTGGCCACTGCACAGGACAAAAACATAACATATATGTCATATTGACTGAGTAATAATCTTCAGTTTATTGGCGATACGAGAATATTCGCGGTCCTGTGAGAGTACCGAGTGACGTAATCAGGGATGACACTGAACATGACGTGACGACGTTCGTGGCCATGTTGGTTGGCGTTTTTTTAGCAACATTCACACATCACGTAAATAACAATTGACACAAACCTTTGCTTGTGGACGTCGATATGAAGAATCCTGAATTCATGGATGGTCCGGGTTCGGGTTGGGGTTTTAGTTCGGGTTTGGCCACTGCACAGGACAAAAACATAACATATATGTCATATTGACTGAGTAATAATCTTCAGTTTATTGGCGATACGAGAATATTCGCGGTCCTGTGAGAGTACCGAGTGACGTAATCAGGGATGACACTGAACATGACGTGACGACGTTCGTGGCCATGTTGGTTGGCGTTTTTTTAGCTATAACTCAACGTTTGCCGCAGTATTATTACACACACACACACACACGCACGCACGCACGCACGCACGCTCACTCACTCACTCACTCACTCACTCACTCACTCACTCACACACACACACACACACACATATATATATATATATATATATATATATATATATATATATATATATATATATATATATATTATATGAGTGAGTGAGTGTGAGTGTGTGTATGTATGTGTGTGTGTATGTGTGGGTGTAATAACACTGCGGCAAATGTTGAGTTATAGCTAATAACGCCAATCAACATATATATATATATATATATATATATATATATATAATAATAATATATATTAAATATATATATATATATATACATACATATTATTACAGTGCAGCAAACTTTGAATTATAGCCCATAACGCCAACTTGACCACGAACGTCGTCATTGCCTTCTAGGTCTTTCTATACATGCCGTCTTCCGTGACGACTGAGTGAGAAGATTTATGTCAGAAACAGCACTGACTTCTTCCCGGCCCGCGAAATACAAATATACGTCTTTATAGAATACAACAGATAGCTTGGAGACGGGGAGAGAACTCAGAAGACACAAAATGTGACGTCACAGTACGTTTTGTTAAAAGTAACAGCCGCATAACACCTGGTGTTGATAACACTTTCAGTTGGTAATCTACACATTTGGCAGTGACGTTTCTACGTCGGTGCATTCACAATCAGGCCTCAATATACAGTGTATTGACAGTCACCTCACTGTCGTGTCTTGGAGCAATCAAATTAACTTGTTGACATATTTGCCAATTACATGTATATATATATATATATATGTATATATATATATATATATATATAATTATATATATATATATATATATATATATATATATATATATATATATATATATATATATATATATATATATATATATATATATATATATATATGAATACTTGTCTCGTGTCATCGCAATACGAAGACATACTTAACGTAGTCATGTAATTGATAAACTCCTAATATACGCATTTGCATTGTTGGTAGATATTCATAATTCCATCTTACTTAAATAACGCTGAGTGTAGTTTCTGTGCTTGACTATGATATGATGTGATGTGATGTGATGTGATGTGATGTGATGTGATGTGATGTGATGTGATGTGATGTGATGTGATGTGATGTGATGTGATGTGATGTGATGTGATGTGATGTGATGTGATGTGATGTGATGTGATGTGATGTGATGTGATGTGATGTGATGTGATGTGATGTGATGTGATGTGATGTGATGTGATGTGATGTGATGTGATGTGATGTGATGTGATGTGATGTGATGTGATGTGATGTGATGTGATGTGATATGATAGTATATGATATGATATGATATGATATGATATGATATGATATGATATGATATGATATGATATGATATGATATGATATGATATGATATGATATGATATGATATGATATGATATGATATGATATGATATATGATATATGATATATGATATGATATGATATGATATGATATGATATGATATGATATGATATGATATGATATGATATGATATGATATGATATGATATGATATGATATGATATGATATAATATAATATAATATAATATAATATATTATATTATATATATGTATATATATATATATATATATATATATATATATATATACATATATATATATATGTATATATATGCATATATATGTACATACATGTATATACGTGTGTATATATACCCACACACTATATATATATATATAATATATAATGATACTATATATATATATATATGCATATATATGTATATTATAAACATATATGTATATGTATATATGCGTGTATAAATATGCATATTTATACGTGTATATATATATCCATATATATATATATATATGTGACCCCGGCTGACCAAATCAGTGACAAGTCGGAAATTATTTGATGTACTTTTTTGACATATTTTGAAAGAGGAGGCATAGTACTTTACAGTAATTTAAAAATTATGACTCTACTGTAACAATTAGGGAAGTTATATCACATTTGGTATGGTAGGGGTCAAAAAGTAAAACTGGAGAAAACGGCCGTTAAAGTTTTGCATTATGTATGGGCTTAGATACCATAAAAATATTATGTGTATTCCATTCAAATTTGGCATGCAGCTATGGTATCATAGTGCAATGATAGAGGGAAAATAACAACCAGCTGCTGCAAAAATTCCTGAACTGAAGTTATGGCACATTATATGTGTCGCGGCATGTGGCCCTAATTCATTTCACAGCTAATTAGTCTAAAACAAAGCCGTTTTTAGGCTAATTTAGCGCAGTATCCTGCACCCAAATAATTACTGAACCAATACATTTCCTACTTCCTGCGAGACAAATGTAGCCATACGTTTTAGCTGCTAAATAACATAAAAATGAATCAAATCCATCGAGAACCTTTATTTTTATGAGTTTTTAATATCGGGGTAGGCCATTTTAGGCCGCCCGATCGCTGCTACGTTCGCCTCCGGCGCAAACCCTCGGCGCGAGCTGTGAAATGTTGCGCTGACAAATGGTTGATTTTTCAAACCAAAACGTATTATTATGAGTATACACCATCTCTAGGTCTATGCAAAATGTCAGGACAATTGTAGCATTATTGTCGTTGCTTAACATGTTCCCGTCTTCGTTGTCATCGTGATCGGCTTCCCAGTCGTATTCGACCGTAACGTCGCTGTCGGTTTCGCTGTCAAGGTCAGCGTCCCATTCCGAGGCGTCGAAATCGTACTGCTCCCACATCCGCGCAACAGCAATGTCATCGCCGGTTGGTGCATTCAGCATACGTAGGAACGCGTCCGACATTATGTTGCAAAAGATTTTATAACAGGGAAACAACGATAGAAAAACACGGCGGAATACGAACGAATTTAGTCTTGACACCTTCGAAATGGCTACTTGTTTACGTTTAGCACTGCCGTACTGCGCATATGCGTAGGCGTTCATCCAATTGCAAGCACCGAAGCACGCACGTGACAGAGTTAGCTCTCACTAGTATGCAAAAGCCTTCTCAGGGTAGCCGCCTATTGGTTAGTTTTGAGCTATTTTGTTGTACTTGGCCCGGATATGGGTTACTCTACGTCAGAGAGGAAGAATTGCCCTCTCTGGTGATACCCAATACAAAGGGGTAACCCCAAATCAACATGGCGGATTTCATCGAAGGAATCGAAGCAAAAGCCTTTTGTTTTAGTAATTTTGGACTAGTTGATCAAGAGGGCTCGCATTATAATACGTTAAAATTCACATTTTATTTGGAATAAATAGTGTAGGATGGGTGGAAGTGTTAAAACGGATGTTATACATTTTATTTATGTAAAAACCTAAAATTCATCCACATCATGCCAACTGGCTTTAGACGGCACTCACGGCAAATGTCAAATCCCGACTTGTCACTCATTTGGTCAGCCGGCGTCACATATATAAAACTAAAATATTAAGGGACAACCGGGCCTGGATCCTAAAATGGCTATGATACTACGTCCTTCAAATCCATTGCATTGCAAATTAGCCCCCTGGTGGCCGTGGCAGTAACTTTTGAAAATGGCCGCCAGCGGTTGGTCAAAAGTTTCTAAATCAATGAAGTCAGATGCAATAATGGACATAACTGAGATCCTAATAACCCTGAGAGACAAATAATTACTCATTCACAATTCTATGGAACATTACAAAGTAATTTGTCATTTCATTATAATTATAATTCGATGATATAGTGCCCTGATTCAGTAAAAACCTGTTCTCGTAGAAGTATTTTGTCAGATGGTGGATACTAGAGCAAACATTGTTTTTTGTTTAGAAAAGTACAGAAACACACCTACACTTATGTAGAATGTTGATGTCTCATTGATAAAAAACGATATTGTGTCCAGAGGGATGCAATATAATTTTGAGACCAGCCCTGAATGAAGCCAGGCATACGATACGAATGTAGGACTCCTAAGGTCACCGTCGGCCGTCGCCGAGCCCGAGCCTGAGCCCGAGCCCGAGGCGCAGCCATCTGGCCGGTGACCTCGAACGAGCAGTTCCGCTGTATTCGTTGACAATGCAACAGGGTATTTTGGGTACCTCTGTTGGTTTTAACGAAATTTCTCATCCCGCTGTCTTCATTGACTATACAGCGTGGTGTTGTAACTCTGCGATCAACACATACATTTCCTGGTTGAGCTGAGTTACGTGCAGTTATTTGGACCGTTGCTCTGCGGAACTCCTTCCACGTCACGTAAGTTTATTTCTTTTTGCGACATAATCATGCTGTTGTAGTATGCCTTCCTCGTCGTATAATCATACTCGCGTGATTCGACACCCCGGTCGGTGTTTGTTACCATTGTTCTCTTTCCTTATGCGAGTCACTTTAGCTACGGTTGCGTCGGTACAAGAGATGTTGATTGCCAGTAGTCTAAGTGCCGGTGAGGTGTCATTTAGGGGACGCTAACATATCCTCACGTCCCTTGTAGGTACGATATGTGTACCCAATTATTCTCCCTCTTGCCCTGGGTACGATAACAGCTTTTGAATGTCGGGCTGTGTACGTTTCCCCTCCCGGCCGGGGGACCGCTTGACATGTTGACGCTGCCCAGCCGCCGGCGGGTTAGCGGGTCCGCCCCTATTTGACGACGGGTTGATTACTGCTTGGAACTTCGCTGCGGGGGCCTGCCTTAGAGATACGGCTTAATTACTCTTGGCGGGTGCTAAAGTCTGCGATACGTGCAGTTAACAGCGCTTGTCGCGATTGACGACACGCGCCTTCTTGACTATTCATAGATGTCACATCCGGGTAGTTAGTCGGCACAACTACGTACGGCGTAAAGGCAACATGGCCTGCAGCTACGCTAATCCTTCGGTTACTCTATGTGAAGGAGACGTCCCAGGTGCTAGTTTTGTCCGATTACTTTCTGATGAGACTGCCAAGACGATTATCTCTGCTGTTACTTTGACTGGCAGTGTTGAACAGTGTTACAAGTAATAATCACAGTATCAGATTACAGAAGTATTCATTATTTTCAACACAACCATGTGGAGTAAGTGGCAGAGTGGGTAACTTTACTGCATTGTACCTTTTCAGATACCTATTGTTATATGTCCTAATACTTATACTACAGAATGTCATGTATTTTATACATCTGTTTTTCCTTGCGTACTTAGATTAATTAAGATGATTATCAGCCGCACACTCACAACGGGTGAGCGCCATCCAATCCGTTCTATTAAACGGTGTCGAGTGCAGAGTTCCGCTGTCTACCTTGACTAGCCACCACGGCTTTTTGGCTTCTGCGATATCAGCTTAACGTTTTGGCTGGATCTGAGATACGTGGTGCTAATTGGACACAGTTCTACGGACCTTCTCGACGGCGCGTGAGTTTTCTTTCTTCGTGCGACATATTCTACGTGTAGTGGTATGTCACACACGTTATCTTCTTGTGCACATATTTGACGCCTCATTGGTGTTTGTTGCGCTCACTCTCTGCGTTTATGCGACTCACCTTGGCGTGAGGTGCGTCTGTACAAGATGTGTTGTTTGCTTGTTACCCTCGTGCCGGTGAGAAGTAACTGAAATGACGCTTGCCTTTAATCAAGTCTCCCTGAAGGTTTCATGTTGTCTGCAAGTTTTTTTTTAACATCGTATCATGGGCGCGTCCACACACTGGGCGCGGTATGCCCGGGTCAGCTGGCAGCTGGTCAGGTGGCCGCCGGCGTACGCCGTTGTTTGTACGTGCGGCTAATTGACTGAGGGTCTCCGCCCCTACTTACGATGGGTTAATCACCATTGGACCATCGCCGCGCGCGCTGCCTTAGAGTTCCGGTTGGATTAATACCGGCGGGTGGTTACGTCAGCTACCCCAGGCTGCGACGCACGGGGCGCCCTGGTTTTGGGGTGTGGTAGTGGCATGCTGTGTTACTGGTCTTCTGTTTTCCTTACAGCGTCACTTGGCAGCTTTTACCGTTTTGCCTAACTTTGATTCTGTTTTGTATTACTGGCTGTGTTGGCGTGGTGTGTGTTTACCTGTTTGCATGCACGACACACACACAGGTCTGTGTGTTTGTGTGCGTGTGTATTTGTAAGTAGGTACGTATGTGTTTCCATGTGTGTATGTGTGTGGTCCTGTTTATGTGTGTGTATACGCGTACGTCTGTATGTGTGTATATACATGTATTACGTATGTATACATGTCTGTGTGTATGTATACATTTATGTATGTCCGTGTGTACACGTGTGGGCACGCCTGTATGCATTAGTTATTACCTGGTTCTGTCGGTGTACACGCACCCATCGTTTTTGTGCGTAGTTTCGTGTTATCCCATTTTTCACGTCATCAAGATACGGCCAGTTACACAGCTTAGGTTACCGCCTGCGGCATGTCAGGGCTATTTATCTTCTTTGCGCGTTCTCTCTGCGGTTAGTGGGCGCCAAATTTGGGCCCTCTCTGTTCTTGTTTTTCAGTTCCTTTTTCACTTCACTGAGGATTCTCGTGGCGCGGCGCTAATAATTTTGGCCGCTACAAGCCCGGGTGGTTTCGTTTTTTTTTCAGTTGTACCGATTGTACCGGCATTGTTTCATTGCTGTCCTCCGAACACAGTGACCATCGGCCGTCACACGCCAGTTACCTATGCCGTTTTGCCGGCATATTACACCGTTGTACTCTGGTGCCGGTTATCGGCCGTCACACGCCAGTTACCTAGGCCGTTTTGCCGGCATATTACACCGTTGTACTCTGGTGCCGGTTATCGGCCGTCACACGCCAGTTATCTATGCCGTTTGGCCGGCATATTACACCGTTGTACTCTGGTGCCGGTTATCGGCCGTCACACGCCAGTTACCTATGCCGTTTTGCCGGCATGTTACACCGTTGTACTCTGGCGCCGGTTCACCGTCCGTCAAAAGCCAGTTACCTGTGCAGTTTTGCCGGCATATTACACCGTTGTTACCTGGTGCCGGTTAATCGGCCGTCACATGCCAGTCGTGAAAGCGGTGTTGCATATCTTATCGGTGAGGTTAATTGCCGGTGTTTCAGCTGTATGCAGCGGGTTATGGTAGGTGTTTGTTTTCCAACACTTTTCTCACCTTCCGTGGCCTCCTGGTTTAGGCGCATGGTATTGGTTTTTTTCTTCCTGTGCTTACATGTGGTTCTCTCACATGAGAAAGTATGATGCATTATGCGCTTCCGGCTCTTTTCTACGTTATGTTGCCGCATGCTTCGTTATAACATGTTCGATGACCATGGCCTCTTCCATCATGTTTGAGCACTTGTTACGGTTTAGCAGCGGCTATAACCGACCATTATCTAACATCTTTGGTCACTTGATATGGTGTCACATCTTATGTGTGTTTGATCTTATTTACTTTTCAATTATTTTGTTTCAATTTATTTCGAAACACGCAACTTTAACAAGCAAGCCATCCAATTACAACTCGTCAGTCACTTGGTACGCATGAAATACTATCAAGGACTATGTTTTGACGAGGAGTAGTCATGAAGTTCAACACTGTGTGTCTACCCCTGTGAACCATTTTCACTTAATTGTTAAGTGGCAATTGTTAGTGTTGATTATCATGACGATGTTTCACAACACATAAATACATGCACACAACACATGTTCCTTTGTCGTTGTAATCTTGTATGTTTCGTGTTGTGTTTGCCTATGAAAATATTCACCGATTAGCACTCAAGTCAGACATTGACGGTCACCAATATTCTCCTCCGGTCGGCCATAGCCGGCCAGCGATTACATCACAACGTTTGGCTTCGGTTTACGTGGTTGCATCTAGTGACTAAGACATACACTAACTGCGACACCTATCTAGACATATAACATTAAAATAATTGTGACTAGTTTGGATACTTCAGTTCTCCGATATAGTTACCGCGTTTGCGAACTTTAACGGCCATAGGTTTTGTGTTTGGTTTTTAAATGTCCTCCAGCCAGGAGTGGGCCGCGCGTACAGCTAAACTGTGTAATATGTTGTAGCAAGTGTTATGCCAGTGTGTGGTTTATTTCACGTTCTTTTCAATAAACTCAACTTGTAGCGGTAGAAATTCAAAAAAAAAAAAAAAACCAAAGTTACACCGCAAAATAGTCTTTATTTTACCAAACGTTTCTAAATGTTATAGTGTCAATCCCGTTATGGTCAACATATTTTAAAGTTATAACAACAGTGTTGACACCACTGTGTAGGTAATTTTACTATCTACAACATGCATACAACATGCAATTGCGCTACTTGACCATTAAAGGCGCTAGAGCAAAGACAATGGCGCAAGCAACAATTTTAAACATATAAGTCAAATATGTGAGGAGCCACAGGCGTCAAGTTAATATCGGCTGCGTGCTAATGGGTTCATGTCTTGACGTTTACATGGGTGTTCCCGTGTGCGTGACCCTTGGGTGGTGTGACATCATTGACTCGCGTGACGCTATTCCAGTTGTATGTGCGCGTGATTTGGTGCGACTTGCTCCATGCATATGTACCTTGACTGCACTGTTTCGGAGCATACCGGGGTCACATTGATCTCCCTTGCATTGTCATGATTTCGTACACGTCTGCATGTGTAAATATGCCGTGTTTGAGTGCTTTGATCATCTTTATCATAATTACAGCCGCGTTTTTCTTTCCTTTATCGCCGTCTCACGGTTTTGGCTGTGTGTACGTGGTCTTCCCTAGGTTCGGATCAGCCATCGTGTTGGCCTCTGCGTTGTGGTGGTTTCTTTAGTTGTAGGTCTGCCGTGGGCGAGGGGACATTCGTCAGCAGACGTTGCGACCTACCGGTACCGGTCACTCATTACCTAGGTTGTTCCGTTGTTATGGCAGTTGTGCACACCGACTGACCTGGCGCGCACCAGCGCATGTTCTCCCATTTGGACACATTGCAGCAGCGAATATGTCATTGTGTCGCTTGCGTTTCATCATATGTGCGGAATCTGCTTTGGTATTTTCTTGTTACAGCTATGCCTCACGGGAAGTTCGGACGACTTGGTCGGCCTGCGACAGTCTGCCGACGTCCTGGCTGGGGAACTCGGGTGACACCTGGATTACACCACTGACTATTGACTTCGCCCGTGATGGTTTGCCACACTGCCACGAGCTGGACCTTTTATGTATGTCGTTACCGCGACTCCTTGACCGGATACACGCGATGCGACGCCACCTGGATGCAGCTGGTACATGTCACCCTCTACGCCGTACTGCCTTGTCTCCGGCCGGTGCCGTTCACTGACTGTGTCGTTGCCAGCGTATCTGCTGACAAGCCGACCTTGGACTTCTGCGTTTGTTAGTTCGTGGTCTGACAGCGCGTTTTTGTGTGTGTTGGGGTTAGTTGCGGATACTCGGCTGATCTGGTAGTAGGTCTTGCGTTCGTAACGTCTCCGACATGCAATTGTTTGTCTTGTGTATTGTGCTGTGCCTGGGGGGGTAGGCTCCACTGTTCCAGTGGAGGGTGGGGTTGTTTTCCCCCCTTTACGGTTTCTGTCAATGTATACATTCGCTTAACGCATGTGTTTCTGTCGATACACTATTATGCAATATATTGTATCAGTATACATGCAAGCAGCTGATTGTACGATAGGCTTTTTGTTGTACTTGGATGCTTATCATTTACCATAACACTGTATGTCTTTCAAGGTACAATCAGCCGGGCGCACACGTCAAGTTAGCGCCAGGCAATCCAGTTGTAAATAAAAGATCTAGATTGCCATATTACCATTACAAGGTATTTTGTGTCTTATTGATCTACCGTAAACAGAGCCAGGCCCAGCTGTAGTTTATTAGGGAATATTAGGGCACACCTACGAACGGGAAGGGCGCAGGCACGCAAAATAGTATAATTAACTGTATTATTATTTGGAGACATTTGTAAGGCGCCATTTGGTTAAAAACCTGCTTACAGACCCTAACAATGTAAACATGTAAATACATAATGATATGCAAATATAAATATATACAAATAAGCTAACTAAATTAATTTAATTAATAGGTTAAATACACAAGTTACAGCAGTGTTATTATTAGTATTAGTATTAAACCTTTGGGGTTAATGAATGGTGCTCAAAGAGGAAAGAGAGTTGCCCTCAATTCCAGTATTGGGCAATAGTAATGTAGTTGTAATTGCAGCTGTGTTTACAGGTCTTTGTGCGGTCCTCCTTCAGCATGTACCTCGATGCCCTGACAGAACGTGTCTCCTGGTACGTTGCTCTGGACCACACCAACTATGTCCGCTGGATCCCAGTTCATCTCCGTGACATTACTGAACTACCAACGAATCACCCAGATGTTGCCAGATAATTCAATGCTGGCAATTTCACGATTCGGAAGATCAACGGGTCTTCTCGGCAATCCCCATCGATCAAGCACATGAGCAGAAGATAATGCTTGCAGCAAGAAGGGTGGATGGGCGGTAGGTCTTACAGACAACCCTAGTGCCCTGCAGCGGTGGCTGGTAGCTGGACCTGAGGTTACTGCGCTGATTAAAGACTTTGAAGATGCACACCAGCTCATGGGAAGACGACATAAGGTGATCCACCATGACCAGACAGCAAATGTGCAAAATGCATTTAGGAAAGACGTCTGCTCACTAGGCAACGTAATGGAAGAACTGGGCAACCCATTCGAAGAAAAGAGCGAAGACCTACTTGTCCTTGACAGCAAAGATATTGCGGATCCATCGGCAGTCGAGGCTGTTAAGATGGCACAGAAGATAGGCCAACAACAGTTCCAAACATTAACAAAGGAATGTCTTGTGCTGAGAACAAAGCCCATTGATGACACAATACATCGCAATCGGTTGAAACTGTTTGTAGGCTCAAGGACAAAGACGGCAAGTAAGGAGAAGCAGCAGCTGACATGAATGAAAAGCGATATCGAGCTGTTCTCATGACTCTACATTACCTGTCAAACGAGAGATGGCAATCTGGAAGACTTCTTTCACCAAGAGAACCAAGCATGGCCACCAGCGCTCTCCGATGGAGGAAGATTACGACTTGGTACCAAAAGTGACATCCTGACATGCCTAGACGACCTGTCTCCCTCTCAGACTAAGACCCATGATGCTACTTGAATAGTTCTTGATTGAGCTGCCAACAAACAGATTATGAAGCCAGCAGCTGCCAAGCCATTTGGTGAATATGCCCAGCAGGTATTCATCCCATATATTTCTTCTCAGCTGCGCAGTGTGTCACGTGTGGACCTTGTTTGTGATATTTACAACGATGACTCCCTGAAAGGCACAGTAAGAGCCAAGCGCGGAAAGGGTGTAAGGAGACATGTGGTTGGGAAGGCTGTCCTACCAGGAAACTGGCAGAATTTTCTACGGATTCACAGCAACAAGAGAGAACTATTCAGTTTATTGTCCAAGAACAGGCGTTCTGTAAGGAAGACAAGTAAGTTGTCCTCACCGCTGGGAAGGGGGTGCTCCGCAATCAGCTATTGCAGGATGCCCACACCGTGTCGCCATGCAGCCATGAAGAAGCTGATAGTCGTATGCTACTGCACGTAACACACGCAGCAAAGCATGGCCACCACCAGATACTAATTCGCACTGTTGACACCGATGTTGTGGTCTTGGCTGTGTTTGCTATAACTTATCTTCCGCTGGATGTGAACTATGGCTAGCATTCGGAACTGGCAAGAGCTTTCGCTACATGGCAGCCAACCAAATAGCTGTGAGCCTTGGACCAGAGATGTCATGTGCCCTACCACTTTTGCATGCTTTGACATGCTGTGACATTGTATCCAGCTTTGCTGGACATGGAAAGAAGACAGCATGGTCAACATGGAAGTAACTGCTGGAACAGACAGATGCACTATTGATGATCGCATATGGGCCAAAGGAGATCCCCGATGATGCAGTGAACATAATCAAGAGGTGTGTCATACTTCTGTTTGACAGAACCAGCACCTGCACCAAGGTGGACCATGCAAAAAGGAAGATCTTTCCACGAAAACCCTCGGTGCAACAAATCCCGCCTACCGGAGCTGATCTATAGGAGCATGCCAAGAGAGCAGTCTACCAGGGTGGTCACATCTGGGGGAGGAAACTGCGACCAGACCCTGTGTTGCCATCACCAACTGACTGGGGTGGGTGAAGACAGAAGGAACCAAGAGTGGTTGCAGAAACCGTTACAGGTGCACGATGGCTGCACTTCAGTGCACAGGCCTCTGCTTCTGTGAGGGAGAATGTGCCAGCTGACTCTCATATACTCAAACATTAAGGTGCCACGCCATGATCCATGGGAGTTTGTCAAGTTGTCACGTGTTCAAGATGTGTTAATAGAATGATTCAAATAGCATTCAACAATAACACTGGTATTCTCAAATAACTTAAATAGCATAGTTAATGGCTTTAGTACATTAACTACATTGTTACATGGTCTGTGCTAATACGTAATATCTTCTAAATATATTAAGCTATGTGTGTACCAAAGTTGGTGCTTGTATCACAAAATGAACAATATGTTAGCTATGCCGCCCCACTAACAACACAATTAAAATAAACAATGATTTAAATCTGTGAGGCGTTTAGGAGTTAACGTAAACTTTTCTAAACATCAAGAGAGGGGACGACTGTTGATACTGCTCTCGTGAATATAGGCTAGCTAGTAAATAGCGTTTGTTGATAACCAATATAGAAAATAACCGCCATTTTTAGTCGCCATCTTGAAACAGACCGATACGAATGTCGGACAGGATCAAAAGTAGCATATTTAAAATAGCAGCATGTAAAATCTTAATTATGAAGACAATGTTATTTCTCCATCTGGTTTATTTCTCCAGATGTGAAGAAATTTGGCTTTTAAAGCCGCCATCTTTACAAATGGCGGATATTAATATTGGAGAAGGTCATATGTAACATATTTGAAATCGGTACTTTGAAAAACTTGAATTTTGACACAAATGTAGCGGTTCTGAGTGAAGCATTTGTGAATGTGTGAACAAAATTCGTTTTAGCGGACGTCATCTTTTTAAAATGGCGGATACGAAGGTCGACCAAGATCAAATACAAAATATTTTAATACATTGGAATCGGCTGTTCACATATCTATATTATGACCATAAAATTAGCTCTCCAGGTCGCGTAGGTCATGAGATATAGGGTTATTATTCTTGGCATCCGCCATCTTTAAAAATGGCGGATGCTAATATCGGAGAAGGGCAAAAGTAATATATATGAAATCGCTGACCCCGAACATCTACGTTTCAATACCAAAAGGACTGATTTATTTGACGTAGTTACTAAGATATGAGAAAATAGGTTTACGGCGGCCATTTTGGAAAATGGCCGCCATGGTAATCAGGATGCCAATTCGCAGTGGCCCAATATCCAGATTTCTTCTAAATATATGAAGCTATGTGTGTACCAAATTTGGTGCTTGTATCACAAAATGAAGAATAGGTTAGCTATGCCGCCCCACTATTAAGAACCCTTGTTGCCATTTTTATATTTGCTCCCATAGTGATTTAGCGTCATCCAACATCCATTGCAATTGCACAGCATTGTGAAGCGCGTGATGGCTTTTATGCATGAAAACTGTCTTCTACAAGGTTTCTCCTGTCTTGTGTAAATTTTCATCAAACCTTTTCACTTGACAATCATGCGATAAGCACTAAGACAACAAATGGACGATTTGACTTGAAAGCAATAATTGGCATTCATGAGTTTGCATACAGAAATTAGATGTTGATGAAATTAAACGAATCGATGACAAAAGAACAGTTGCTGGAGAATGTTGTTCATGCCAAAAGTAGCACACCCCAATATGCCACAAACCCATCCAAGAGATATGTTATTTCTCTCATAGTCGATGGAATGACACTCTTGCAAGATATTGGTGCCAGTCAAGAATTTTAGTAACTACAAAGACGATTGCAAATCATAATTTTTATGTTAAGCTCATTCAATCAAAAGCTCAAGGTCATGACCAAGTGAAGGTTATCTTTGACAATTATGCGAAAGTATCCCCACTGAAGGAAGCAACACCGTACAGAGGCAATTCCAATGGAATACGATTTAACACAGCAGACGATTCAACGTGCATCAGACCTATATACCTGGCTCAAAATGTCGACAGGAGAACTGCTGAAAACCCAGTGACCATGAAATGCAATGATGTCAAGACAAACTCCGACTGCGCTGTTTCTACAGATGTGAGCATACGGCAAAGAAGCAAAGATTCAACATACTGTGGAAGTTGCAGAAACATATTAATAGTCTACCTATACTGCCAACACAGTGATGTCCTGCTCTTGGCTCATCGCTGGGTGCCATGGTACCAGCCTCACAGCATTTCTTCCAAAAAGGTGTCAAGCTGAACTGTACTTGCTGAAATGGCTGAATTCGCAGAAGGAGCAGAACTGTCCGCTGAAGTGGTCAGGGCCTGTGAAGAGTTCTTGTGCACACAAATATGTCCTGGGTGGCTTTACAGTACACATGGGAAAACGTCTGGTGATATGTTTCAAACTATTGAACCATGAACAACGATTAAACACATCACACGTACCCATGGTTGGAACATATAAGGCGAATGATTTATCACGGGACGTAGTCTTAGACCTAATCATCCACACATCTATTTGAGTTTGGACAGCACCAGCAAGGTGGCCGACTGTTGTCATTGCAATCCAATCAGCTTCAAATTTCGATGATAGGTAGATCTTAAGACACACAATATATTAGGCTCTCTCTCAAAATTGGGAAATAACATGGTTTGATGGAAGCCATTTTTAACAATGGCAGACATTTGAATGTCTTTGAAATTCAAGCGCAATATAACATGTCAACGCTTACTTTTTACCACAACTTAAACTGGGAAAATCATATATTTTGTCGGAAGCCATCTGTTAAAATGGTGAATATTACAAAATGGCGACTATTTGAAATTCAGTAAAGGTCAAAAGAAATACAATTTAAATAATCATATCTAAAAACCCTTTATTGTAGCATCGATTTTGTGGCTCTAGATTACGTAGTTATCAATATATGAATAAATGACTTAGCCGGACGCCATCTTTTAAAATGGCGAATATCTGAAAGTCAGCTGTAGATCAAATGTAAATTGTTTTATATTGCTATGCACCAACCTATTGAATATTATCAACAGTAATGCTTAATGTGACGTAGTGTTTGAGATATTGTGACATTTGTATTGACGACCGTCATCTATAAAAATGGCGGACGTGAAAATATTCTAAAAATGATATGTTTTAAATCATTGTCCCATACGAAATATATCCACACACCACAATTATTTCTTCAGATGAAACAGTTATTAACGTACGGAGAAGTACAATTTTGAAAATGGCCGCTAAATCACAATGGGATCAAAATAGAAAAAAATGGCAACGACCATTTTGAAATCTGTCAACATGATATCCAAAATATGTTTCCTTTACATTTGACGACATTTGATGAGAAATAATGTACAGTTTATTTGCGTTACGAGAGTATTAGCGGTATTCCGTTAAATATTTTTTTTATCAAACTTGTGAACAAATTAAAATGAGGATGGAAGTCGGGGGTAGGCAACAGTTAAACATCAGGTCAATGACAATTGATACAAACTTTCGCTTTGGGTCGGCGACACGGAGAAGAATGACATGGCTGTGTCGGCAACTAAACAGAACAAAAACACAACATAGGTATACTATTGACTGAGTAATAATCTATTTATTGGCGATTCGAGAGTATTAGCGGTCATGTGACAGTACCGAGTGACGTAATCATGGATGATACTGAACAAAACATGACGATGTTCCTTGTCATGTTTGCATTTTTAGCAATAATTCTACGTTTGCCGCAGTGTTATATATACGTATATATATATATATATATATATATATATATATATATATATATATATATATATATATATATATATATATATATATATATATATATATATATGTATATATGTATATATATATATTATAACACAGCAGTAAACTTTGAATTATAGCTCATAACACCAACTTGACTACGAACGTCGTCATTGCCTTCTGCGTCTTTCTATACATGCCGTCTTCCGTGACGACTGAGTGAGAAGATGTTATGTCAGAAAGAGAATTGACTTCTTCCTGGCCCGCGAAATACAAGCATATCCTCTTTTGTTGACGTCATCATAGAATACAATAGACAGCCTGGGGACGGGGAGAGTCTCAGAAGACACCAAGTATGATATCACAGTAGGTTGTGTTAAACGTAACAGTCACATACCACCTGGACCCGACCTGATAACACCTTCAGTTGATAAATTGCATATTTAGCAGTGACGTTTCTACGTCGGTTCGTTTCGCCGAAGGTACACAATCAGGCCACATTATACACATAATTCATAATTATTATTAGGAAGATTACACCTATGTGCGTGTCCTTCGATTCATCCGAATTATACGAGCCATTGTTTGGTTGTTCTGGGAGGGCCAAGGTAGTTTGTCAGCGGTATTCAGAGAAATAAATGCTATCGTAACTAGTGAACAAGTCAACATGAAGTTGGAAGGCGGGGGTAGGCAGCAGTCACACATCAGGTCAATGACAATTGACACAAACCTTTGCTTGGGGTCGGCGACGAGGA